>JAZKJV010008547.1:600000-914231 GCA_037367405.1 Ottelia alismoides
CGGAGCGCCCCCCAGATCGCACAGCCTCCGTTGGATCGTCCTTCGCCTCAACCGTCCGATCAACCAAGGAGGATCTAATCCAGACCGTGCATCGTCGAAGCGCCATCGACCGTTCATCGTGCGCCACGTGTATAAGTGGATCGCTTCCAGCCGTTGGATCGCGCCCTGTCGCCCCGCCGTTGGATTAGCGCCACGCGTCGTCATCAGAACGCCCGAGCGAGGGTATTTTGCATCTACACCCTCGCCATTTTTTGTATTTAATATTTAGTATTTAAACTTTTGTCTGTAGTGTAAAAGTTTTGTAATATTTGCAAAGAGACCCCCAGGCTTTATTTACTTGCATTTGGGTCCTTCGCCACGTCACCTCACGTGACCTGTACACGTGAGGGGGTGGGCATTTTGCAAGGATACCCTCGTTCATTTGTTTATTTCGTTGTAGTCCTGAAACGTTCGCAGCACGTGTATTATTTTTGGATATTTTGCAAGTAGGCCCCCAGGTTTCTGTTATATTACATATTAGTCCTTCCCAGGCGCGTGCAAGTCGCGCGCCCTGGTGGGTAAATTGCTAGGAGGCCCAGGAGGCTTTTGTAATTGCATTTTGGTGCTAAAAATTGAATATTCAGTGTATATTTTTGTGGAAAATTGCATGTATGCCCCTGGATGTTTTAGATATTGCACATATACCCCTGCCAGGACTGCTTAATGTTTGGATTCTTGTTGTATTTATTTGAATGATCATTTCGAGCCCAAAAATTCCACAAAAATAGACTTAAGTTTCTGGACATGTGTACTTTAACGCCATCTATTTAGTTTTTGATTTTACTGTATTTTCATATTTATTAAAAATCAAAAACTTGCTATTTGTGCACTGTCTAGTTTAGAAAATACCAAAAAAATATTAAAACACCTCCAAAAATTCCAAAAAAAATCACCTAGTGTCTATTTTATTCTATTTTAGTGTCAGTCCAAAAATTACTAAAAATCACGAAAGAAAAACCTTAAAAATTTAAAAACACTCAAAATCTTCAAAAAAATATATAAAATCAGAGAAAAATCCTAAAAATACAAACTCAGCTCCTGTTTGTTGCATATTTCAGTAGCTTCATTTGAAAATTAGTGTGAAAAGTTTTGATTACTGGTTGCTATTTTTAAAGTCCATTTTACTCACAGCCAGCACACATTTCACTGTTTGCCTTGTTTAGCTATTTGAAAATATCAAAAACACCTTGAAAAATCCTCCAAAAATCACAAAAACAGTAGAAAACCACAAAAATACCAAAAAGATTTTATTTCTGAATTTTTGGTAATTTTTACTTAGTTTTATAAATATTTCATCTTGCCTCTCATCACCTTGCCTTTACATTCCAATATTAAAAAAAAAGAAAAAAAATATAATATATAAAATTATAAAAATCAAGAAATTAAAAATCAAAATACAAAATTAAAAATAAAAAAAAGAAAAAAATCAAAAATTAAAAACCCACAAAAACATCTTTGCTTGTTTGCTTAGCGTAGACACATCACACACACACACACCTACCTGTGCACACTTTTGTGAATTACCCTGCTTACTCCCTGTGTTCGAACTCTCTGCATACTTGTCACTATACACCATTTGTGCAGAGTTAAAAATAAATTTTGACTCCACATTAGTTCTAATTTATTGATCTTTAGTGTGGGTTAATTGTTGATTAAATACGGAATTTGATTGGTCGACACTTCGACTGAGTTCACGCTTTGTGTTGAACTTAAGACCATAGATTTTCGTGTAAATCAAATGGCGCCGTTGCCGGGGAGCAACAGCGAGTAGTTCACATTTTGTTTGATTGTGTTGATTGTCTACCATAGCCTTACTTTCTATCTCTTGCAGTTTTGATATATCTTGTTGAGCTATCTGACCATTTCTTTTCTTGTCTTCTTGCGAGGGACCGCGGAGCAAGGCGGATTGCTTAGGTGATCCGGAGCATCCTTGGGAAGCGGAGCCGGCCTTCTTGGGCCAAGCCGACAGGAGAGAGCAGGAGGATTGAGAGAGAGTGATTAGTTAGCTTGCATTTTATTTCTGTGAGAGAGAGACTATTAATTTGTAATAATACAGGTACTTTGGACTTGGACACTACCGGGCCCAATTTCCAAGTGTTTGTTCACTTGGGGGCTCACCGCGGTTTTTGACGAGTTTTTCTCGCTTGTCATTTTCCGGTTTTGTTTTCATTTTTCACTTTCTTTTGTGGATTGAGCTCTTAGTTTTAGGTCCTGCTTGACTCGATTAGAATAGGTCCAAACACCTAATTATTTTTGCATGCTCCTATAGTGCGTATTTGGACTTAGACTAATTAAACAGTTGGTTATCTACTTTTGATCCACGCGCCGTGAGCGAACCCCATCAAGCGCTACTCCTGAACTCGAGTGTGTCGAGAAGAGGAGGGGTAAGCCAAGACCGGACACTCGGATTGAGAGTTGATAATCAACTTGTGGTTCTTCACGCTAGCAGTTGCCTAATCTAGGACGATTTCCGTGTGCATACCGGCATGTAGTTTAGGTTTATAAATTTCTGCTTTGCATCCCGCATGGAGAGAGATGGGATTCACTGTAAGTCTTCTTACTTTGCACGCATCATTTAGGCACAAAGGTGAGATCTCCATCTTTGTGTCGACTTGCACGGCTTTTCCGACTCTTTTCTCCCTCTGTTTTTGGAACAAAGTAGGATCAAGAAAACACAAAAATCGTTAGGCGCTTGTTTGAATCTACTCAAAAGAAGCGATAACACCAAAAAAATTAAAAAAGGGACTGCTAAGAAAACTTGACCAAAAATAAAATCGGTAATTGGATTCATTGCTTGGGGAGAGTAACACCCTCACTTGTATTCAGGTTGCATGGGAAGGTCTCCTTCCAAGTGAGGTGAGCGCTTCGTAAGGATTAGAGCCAAAAACCCAGCTTGTGGCTGCCTTGTGTATCGCCTGGATTACCGAAGTATTGGCGCTTCTATCGTACGTGGACGAGTAGGGCTTGGTCAACATTGGTGACTTTCTATTGTGTAGAGCACCGACCTTGTCCGAAGTATCGAGCCTAGGCCACGCCTTCACGGGGGTGTCTGTCTCATCGTCTTGCGTCCGAGTAGGTTCTTGCACGCTCACGGGTGATTCCGTTGCGAGCGAGTTCCGAAGTATCGGTTTCGCCTATTGGCTTCCTCTCTTATTCTTTGGCTAAGTAGGGATCCAGGAAGGGTTACAAGGACCTCAAAAAGTGCAAGCTACAGGTTACACAGGAGGAGGACAAGTACGGGATACTCTTCCGGCAGTACTCTCTCTCCTTTAGGCGTAGCGTTCTAAGGACTCGTGAAAAGATAAATTCCTGAATCAAGCTAAAATTGACAAGATAAAAGCCGAACCTTCACGGCTTCATGTGTTGAGTTGGTGAACTCACCCCTGCTTTGTGTTTGATTGCTAGATTTATTTAGGTCAAGATCAAAAACACCGCACAATTGTGCACAATTTTGTTGCATATCATCTTCTTCTTCTCTTGCATTATCCTCACTTCTCTCGAATAATCAAGATGATGGGACGGAGGTCTCTTAGGCCGACCTTGTCGGCACCACTATCTAGCACTCCTCCTTATTCATCTAGGAAAACCTCGGAGAGTTCGCTCTCCGAGCCCGAGTTTACATCCACCCTGTTCCCCCTCGACCACCCTTCTTATTCTCCTTCCATCAGTCCAAGAGTGTCAGAATTCAGTGCATCACAGTGTTCAGCTCATTCGACAGCACCTGAGATGGCCTCTTTTGCTTTTTCAGAAAATCCAGCCATGGCAGATAGAGGCGAGCATGAAGATGATCATGAGCACCCTCCGTTCCTATTTGATCAAGCAGCCATCAATAATTCCTTGTTGGCATCCCTGGAGACTATGCAGAGGCAGATCCGAGACCAGGGCACATTCATGGGTGACCTTATGAGGGAAATTGCTCAGATGAGAGAGAACCGAGCTGGCGGAGAAGGTGGTGAAGGAGGAGGGCCTGATGCAGGAGGAGCCGATCCAGACGGTGAGCGACCGCCACAGACCATCATGAGGGAACTGCACAACTCAGCTTCGTCCCTCACTCACCGGTGGATCAGACTCCCACCAATCCACGGAGACTTCGAGCTTCGGCACCACACGATCCAGCTTCTCCCCAAGTTCCATGGGCTGCCGACCGAAGAGCCGCACCTCCATCTCCAAGAGTTCGAAATGATATGCAGCACTATCCATGATCGGTTGTTGACCGAGGACACTATCAAGATGATCGCCTTCCCGTTCTCATTGGTTGATCGAGCCGCATATTGGCTCAAGCATCTAGGGCGATTCGTCGACACTTGGGCAGATCTCCGGTCTGTTTATTTGAAGAAATACTATCCTCTCGGCCGGACAAACGCAGCTCGAGCAATGATCAGTAATTTCGTCATGATCCCAAATGAAAAGTTCCATGAAGCATGGGATCGATTCAGAGAGCTCATAGACCGGTGTCCACATCACGATATCTCCAAGCCCCACCTGGTGCAGAGTTTCTTCTGTGGGCTGACACCGGAGCTGCAGGGGCTTGTGAACGCCTCTTGCGGTGGATCCTATTTCTCCAAGGGAGAAGACGACGTCTGGGCCATCTACGAAGGCATGGCAGAGAACTCTACAGTGATGACCCAGGCCAGAGTCTACACTCAGCAGAAGCCCCCGCAAGGAGCGGGATCATTTCAGAGGATCGCCCGCATCGATGCCGGTCCTAGCACAACGTCGGTAGCCGCAGCCCAAGCAGAATCAGCAGCAGCCGACATGGGCATAATCAGTGAAAAGCTGGACCGCATGGAGATCCTGGAAAAGAAGCAGAACCAAGGTCTAGCCCAGATGGACCTTCTCACCAAGACAATGAGTGACCTGAAAACTCAAATTCTCTGTATTCAGGAGGCACAGGCCCATTCACAACAGCCTCCCAGGTCACAGGTGGCTTCCAGCAGCAGCAATCCCAACCAGGCCTCTACCTCATACCGCCAGGTGAACCATATCCAGGCGGAGCCGGTTCCATTGCTGCAATACCATTCAGAGCAACCGCCATCTTCGGACACGCAGATGGTGGTTTATCAGCAGGAGCAGCCACTGGCAGTTCTTCCTCCACCTTCCTTCGAGCAGGAACCGTTGATGGAAGTCAACGGGATTTGGTATGACCGATACCCTCAGCCAGCGATTCGCAGGGATCACCCCGGATTCCGTTGGGGTAATGGTGGATCCTCATCCCAACAGCATTCCCCTGCTCAAGGACAGCAGAACGGCCAGCCACAGCAACAACACCAGCAGCCCCAGTACAACCAGCCCCAGCATTATCAGAGTGGTCCTCGTACCGCCTATCAGGGACAACAGTGGAGGCAGCGTCAGCCGCCTCAGCATTCTTATCACCAGCCTTCCCCCCAGTTTCAGCAACAACACCAGCAACAGCCCCATTTCCAGCAGGGACAGACGTCCGGTTCTCAGGGTCCAGCCTTCGAGAACCCTGCTCTTGATGATCTTGCCCGCTTGCTATCTGAACAGCGAGCATCTTTCAGGCAAGAAATGGATGAGTTCCGGCAGGAGATGCGGGATTTCATCAAAAGCAAGGCCGCCATACCCGCTCAGATCGAACCTAATCCTAATAATTTGAAAAGGAAGTCCGAGCAGGTAGAGTTTACAGAGGATACCTCTCCTAGTGATTGTTTGAGCGACATATCTTATATCTATCATGATGCTGATTTTGTTACTACTAGGAGCGGTAGGATGCCAGCCGGCGGCGCCTCTTCTGAGCGACACCCAGAGGCAGGATCAGGAGCGCCAGAGGAGCAGAGGAGCGGTGCTGATGCCGCTCATGATGATGTTGACGGTGGTGCTGATACCACCCACGATGAAGTTCAGGACGACGGTGCTGATGCCGTCGTGATACCAGATGAAGACGGTGGTGCTGATGCCACCATTTTTGATGCAGAACCAGAGAGCGGTGCTGATGCCGCAGATGCAGGTGCCGGTGGTGGTACTGAGGCCACCACCTCTACTTTTGTTGAGCTTCCCATCGTGATGTTACCACATTTTGTATCTATGGACTGTGGTAACAAAAAGAACAAAAATATGAATAAAGGAAAGGTTCCCGTTCAAATTGCAGATCCATATGTGTTGCATGATGATATTTGTGTGGATTCTCCATCGTCACAAGCACAGGGACCGTTTCCTAGTCCTCCATCTGAGGAGGCACCCACCATCCCCTTTCCTGAGGCACTCCGCCGGGCGAAGGGGAATAAAAAAGAAAATCCTAAAAAGAACCAGGAGGTAGAGTTCGGCAATGAAATGATTGACAGATTCCATATTTAGCTGACTCTACGAGAAGCATTTGAGCATATCCCCTTCTTCAAGAAGAATTTGAAAGAAACAACTACTGTCCGAAGGAAGAAGAGGCACAGAGATCAAATCCATATGCTCACGCATAACACTTGCTGCGCCATTCAGAACACATTGCCAGCCAAGCGACCAGACGCAGGAGCTCCCTATGTCAGATGCGAGATTCAGGAGCAGCAGTTTGATCGTACTCTATTAGACAGCGGCTCTTCAATTAACCTCCTTCCGGCAGCCTTACTCAAGCAGTTCGAGTTTGGCCCTCTTCTTCGAAGCAGAACCGTCCTTCAGTTTGCTGATAGGTCGATTAAGAGGCCGAAGGGGTTACTGAAAGACGTGGTCGTTACCATTCAGGGCCTGAAATTCCCCGTGGACTTCGTCGTGTTGGACATGGAGATCCCTGAGTCGGTAACTGATGCCCCCATCATCCTCGGACGTCCATTCTTGGCCACAGCCAAGGCGGTGACCGATCATGATAGTGGGAAGGTATGCTTTCGCGTAGAGGGCGAAACCATACAAATAGAGACGATCGAAGAGATCAGAGCCAGAGAGGCAGAATGCTCAGAGCAGTGCAGCGAAGCCGAGCAGATGACAGAGGAGGAGCTAGACATCCACCAGGTTTGTGATTTTGAGATGACTGATGATGAATCCAACTGGAAAGATCCCGTAGCACCGACCCTCGCCTTGCCTACAGATTCACTGTATCTCAAGCTCATGGCAGTCGAGAGCCGGGAGAGCACAACCCTGGATGAAGATATCTCTGAGGCTGACAGTGTTGTGATGAGTGGTGCTGAGGAATTCCATTCTTGCTCATCGTCTTCTGATCCCTCGGATTCAGACATTGACTGGGATGACTTTGATGATTATTTGCCTTGTCTGATTCCTTCTGAGCCAGCAGCCATGACAGAGTGCGAGCCAGTGCAGTTTATTGATGATCCATCAGGCCGCCCTTCGTCAGCAATTCATGCAAAGCGAGAGTTCTCCCATGCAGACCTGGTAGCATTTACACAGACATATCAGAAGCCAGATCTGCCACCTCCCAGTTGTCCAGAACGGAAACCTCTGCCGCAGTGGATGAAGTACAGATTCCTTGCTGGAGAGCCAGAAATGTACCCAGTCATTATCTCAGCAGATTTGACTGGAGAGCAAGAATCTCGTCTGATGGAGGTTCTTGAAAGAAATCGCAAGGCAATCGGTTGGAGTATAGCTGATCTCCAGGGGCTGAGCCCAAATCTCTGCTCTCACCACATCTATCTTGAGGATAATGCTAAGCCGTCGCGTGAGTTCCAACGACGGCTGAACCCGAATCTTCGAGACGTAGTCATGAAAGAAATTTCTAGGTGGTGGAGCGCCGATTTCATCTATCCCATCTCCGACTCCAAATGGGTAAGTCCTTTACATGTGGTACCCAAGAAGACGGGTATCACTACAGTTGTCAATGAGTCTGGAGAGGAGATCGCTACCAGAGTACCAACTTCTTGGAGGGTCTGTGTGGACTACAGACGATTGAATGAGGCCACCAAGAAGGATCACTTCCCGCTACCATTCATTGATTAGATTATCGAGCGGTTAGCCGGGAAGAGTCATTACTGCTTTCTTGATGGGTACTCTGGATATAATCATGTGGCCATTGCGCCCGAAGACCAGGAGAAAACGACATTCACCTGTCCGTTTGGGACTTATGCTTTCAGACGAATGCCCTTTGGTCTATGTAACGCTCCGGCGACATTCCAAAGGTGCATGTTGTCCATATTCTCGGACATGGTGGGTGACTGTTTAGAGGTCTTCATGGATGACTTCTCAGTCTATGGCGACGGGTTCGACGCTTGTCTTGACTGCCTAGACCGTGTGCTGAAGCGCTGCATTGAGGTCAACCTTGTCTTATCCTGGGAGAAGAGTCATTTCATGATGACTCAAGGGACGGTCCTTGGTCATATCGTCTCCAACAGAGGCATGGAGGTCGATCCGGCTAAGGTGGACATCATCAGAAAACTCAATCCGCCGTCCAATCTGCGTCAGTTACGGTCTTTTCTGGGGCATGTCGGTTTCTACCGACGGTTCATTCAAGACTTCAGTCGAATTGCCCGACCGCTCACTGACTTGCTGACCAAAGACACTGAGTTGATTGTTAATGATAAGTGTCTTGAAGCATTTGAGACTCTCAAGAATATGGTTGTCTCAGCTCCTATCCTTCAGCCACCCGATTGGTCTCTCCCATTCGAGATCATGACGGATGCTTCAGATTTTGCCGTTGGGGCAGTGCTCGGACAGAGGAGGGATGGTTTACCATTTGCAATTCACTACGCCAGCCGGACTTTGGATGCCGCGCAGCGGAATTACACAGTGACTGAGAAAGAGATGCTGGCCGTAGTCTTCGCTCTTGATAAGTATCGATCTTACATTCTCGGATCTAGAGTGACCATCTACACTGATCATACCGCCATCCGGTACTTAATGGCTAAGAAGGATGCCAAAGCACGTCTCACCAGATGGATCCTTCTACTCCAGGAATTTGATATTGAAATTAAGGACAAGCCTGGAGTCAAGAATGTGGTGGCGGATCATCTATCCAGATTGGAGAATCTTGAGGAATCTGAGCCCAGCGCACCTATCTCAGAGACATTTCCAGATGAGGCGATCTTGGCTGTCACCTCACTCCCATGGTATGCTGACTTTGTAAACTATCTTGTTGCCAAGACAGTCCCTCAGGGTTGGCCCAGGCAGAAACTTGAGACCTTCCTAGCTAAGGCCAAGTTTTATCATTGGGAGGATCCTGTCCTTTATCATGAAGGAGGGGATAGTATCTGGAGGAGGTGCATTCCCCAAGAAGAGCAGCATAGCGTCCTCACATACTGCCACAAGCTTGAGGCAGGAGGACATCATTCTGGAAAAAGGACAGCACAAAAGGTGCTTCAATCCGGCCTATGGTGGCCTACTCTCTTCAAGGATTCTGATGAGTTCGTGAAGGGATGTACTGACTGTCAGAAAATGGGAACCTGCAGACAGAGAGACATGATGCCCATGCAACCCATTCACTTCTGTGAAGTTTTTGATGCATGGGGGATTGATTTCATGGGCCCATTTCCTAAGAGTCAGGGATTCGAGCATATTTTGCTCGCTGTGGATTATGTCAGTCGATGGGTTGAGGCCATCCCCGCCCGAGCCGCAGATGCGAAAACCGTGTGTAAATTCTTGAGGAAAAATATCATTTCACGGTTCGGGGTACCTAGAGTTTTGATTTCTGACGGGGGGTCTCACTTCATCAATGACAAAGTCAGGGCCCTTGCAGACGAGTTCGGCATTGACCATCGGGTTGCCACTCCTTATCACCCTCAGACTAATGGTCTTGCCGAAGTATCGAATCGGGAGATAAAGACTATCTTGCAGAAAGTTGTCCGTCCAGACCGAAAGGATTGGTCACAACTTTTGGACTCGGTCTTGTGGGCTTATCGGACCTCTTTCAAGAATCCATTGGGGACATCTCCCTTTCGTCTCGTCTATGGCAAGCCGTGCCATCTGCCGGTGGAGATCAAGCACAAATCTTTTTGGGCAGTTACTGAGTTGCTTCTAGATCCCGAGAGTATAGAAGACCAGAGAAGAGCAGAATTGGCAGCCCTGGAAGAATTGAGAGATACAGCCTTTTCGAACAGCCTACAGTACAAAGAGAAAGTGAAGACATGGCACGATTCGCATATCAGCCATAAACAGTTTGAGCTAGATCAGAGAGTATGGTTGTTTGATTCCAGGCTTAAATTATTCCCAGGGAAGTTGCAGAGCAAGTGGAAAGGCCCGTATGTGGTTAGGAAGGTTCATGACAATGGCAGCATCGACATATCCGAACCATCATCTTCTGCTACCTTCCGCGTCAATGGTCAACGACTGAAGCTATATCTAGATCATGACCCGCCGACCATTGACGTTGCCCCCATTCTTCTGGTATGAGATGTGTCCTTTGACTCATAGCATCTGCATCTCATACATGGTGATCAACTCCATCTTTCGCTGTACAAATCCATCTGTTCATATCACGATTTCATCTGTTAATGCATTTTCTTCTTTTCTTCTTTTCTTCTTTTCCTTCTCTATCTTCTTCATCTACCGAAAAGGTGTCGCCCTTGTATACAGTTTTCCATACTTAGGACGTACTTTGTCCTAAGTATAGGGGGGCGTGCACCCCGAGTATTTCAATTCTTTGATCCTCTCCATTGTCTCCTCTTCTTGTCTATACTTAGGGATATCTTACCCTAAGTATAGGGGGAGACAATCTGAGTACGATCTGTTCATTCCCACCCTTGACCCTCCCTGCGTTGTGTACAGTCTGCTATACTTAGGATTATTTGATCCTAAGTATAGGGAGGACGGTCAACTTCTCATTCATTGATTCATTCATTCTTTAGACTTGCCTATACTTAGTACGAGTTATGTCTTCTCTTTTCTCTCCGATCTATGAGGACATAGCTCAAGCTAAGTATAAGGGGGTCGTATATACTACGTATATACGTTAGCCATAACTCGTACTTTCGTAATAAATATGGCTAATAACTCTTTAAAATTCATTAAAAATCCTTAATAAAAGGATGTGGTTATTCCTCAAATTCTTTTTGTATTTACTGATTAATAAATCAGGTGAAAATGTTTTTTGCAAAATGTTTGAAAAATAGTTTGAGAATCTTTGTGAACATCAGTTGAAAACTATTTTGAAAATATTTTGTTACATGTTTTCAACCTGTATAAAAAGTGTGGTTTGTAAAATTTATTTTCTTTGTGTGAAATAAAAGATTTGAAAAATGATTTGCAAATGGTTTGAAAAATAGTTGCAAAAATATTTGAAAAAACCTATATATACTGTTTTGAAAGCCTTTGCAAAATGATTTTCAAATGTGTGTACATGTTTGTAAAAATGTTTGTGAAAATTATTTTGGACTATAGTTTTCAAAAAGTGTGTGAAAAGCTTGTGTCAAATAAGTTTGAGGAATACTAACATCACACCAAAATCCACTACCTATATATATGTATAAAATTGATCACTCACCCTTGTAAATTCTTAAAATCCACTTCTTGTATATATAAGAAGCACGCCCGTGTACATATTTTAACCTATTTTTCAGCCAAAATCTTTTTGTTTTCAAAAATTCCCAAAAACATTTGCAAAACTAAAATCCAAAAACATTTGAAATATCTTTTTGAAAAATACAAAAAATGCATCTGCACGCATCATCATTATCTTTTCAAAAATCCATAAAAAGTTCAAAATCTTGAAAATTGCATCACAAAAATATTTTCTGCATAGCATTGCATGGCATGAACATTTTTTTGGATTGAGTTTGATAGTTGAACAAGTCTAAGTAAAATCCGGAGATTGGAGCTTGATTGGACCTTAAAATCTACCTAATAACAGGAACCTTATAGGAACTGGGTTTGAGGTACTTCAGGTCTAGTTGACTTAATTCTTTGAGGATCACGGGACTTAGTTCAATGGATTCTTGACTGCCTAAGTAGAGTATTTCGGAGCACACGCACGACTCTTGTTGATAATGACCTAACTTGGACACCTGCACCTTTCACATAGCTCTCCACGGATGAGATGGTGAGGAGGCAGTTTCCTTTGGCTTGGGGTAGCATATGAGGGTAGTACTTCTAGGCGGAACCTCTCTTCTTCTTATAGTGAAGGAAGTGCACCTCAACTTGGTCTAGTGGTGATGAAGGCTAAAGACAGAAGCCGTGGGTTGCAATAAAGCTTCAAAAGAGGGATAGTCTACTGGCTCAAGAGGAAAATTTCTTGTATATATGCTGCACCATGTAGATATGTTGTACAGATGCAATTGAAAAAAAAAAAGAACTCCAAAAAAGTGGTGGGTCGGATTGAAAATTTAATAACCCCACCGGAGTGTATATAGTCCAATAAAGCAAAAGCTTATGGTATCCATGTTACATCTCATGAAGCTTGCAGCGGGAGGCTTGGCTACACTGGTTGAGCTCCCAAAAGTCTATACTTCTTCCCCCTCTTCTTGAGCCGGTTGCACTTGAACTTAGAAGGGAATACCCCGCTTCTCGAGGAAAGAGTTGCTAGACCGAGGCATTAGAGTTACCAGGTTGAGGGAGGTTGTTTCTTTGTTGCTTCTGAGGTGGGGAGCTACATATCACTTGCACTGTACGAGTCAGATTCATAGTCGTAAGAGTTTGCGTATGAGTTGAAGTATATCTGACCTGGCTATTGAGGAGACTTGGACAGAGTTTTAGGATTCTCAAGGACTGTTGGATTTCAAATTTGGTTCTCATTAAGGTTCCGACCGCACTAAAATTCCAAAGGTCCGAATTAAGCTCCAAACGTTGATTTTGTGAAGACAAGTTTGATAATTAAACTTCATCCAATTTTCTTCTTTTTCTTTTCTTTCTTTTCTTCTTGCACTTATTGCATAAGTGTTTGCTAGGGACTAGCAAAGGTAAAGTATAGGGGGATGATGAATCCACATTTCATCATCTTTATTCTATCATTTTGGCACCAAAAACCCTAGCAAATGCCTGTAAATAGCCTTAAATCAAGCATCTTAGCATTCATGCATGTGCATCTAAACAGTGTGTAAATTACTGTAATTAAGGCCAAAATTATAGAATAAATAAAGAAAAGAAAAAGAATAAAATATTGTAAATATTTTATGACCCAAAACCCCCGAGACCTAGGCATCTTGATGAATAGGTCGACAAGGAATAAAGTAGGGGGAGATAAGGTCAGGAACACAGATAAAATACCTATACATTTTATTCATTCTTTATTCATTTTGGGACCTATTTTTGGTTCCACTTTTTATACATCAAATAAAGAAACTTTGTACATGAAAGTTATAGCTAATTTAATAAAGAAAAATACAAAATTGATTTCACAAGAAAAGAATGTACAAATGAAAAGTTATGGTCTGAATAAGAATCCAAAATCCCAATTCCCAGACCCGTATCTCACAACTGACAACTCCAAATATAGCAAACTCACCTTTAATTGTATATAGAATAAAATAATCTATCCAATGGCGGTGGTTTCGCATTTGGCGGAGCTACGGTTTGAAAGTTGACTTTTGGACCTCTATTGTACACTTGTACTGAATAAAATATTCAATTTATTCTTTGTTCATTATTTATTCATTTATATATTTTTATAATTTTGTAAATATTACTTATACTGTATATATGCATTAAAATTGAAATAAAATGCAAATAAAAATAAAAATAAAAATAAAATACTTGTATAAAGAATACATAGGTATACTGCATATACTTATACATGTATAGAATACTTTTAGATTTTATTAAATACACAAAACAAATCAGAAAAATAAAATAAAAATATGTTTATGTATATAAAAGTATGTTATAATGTTATCAAATCATAAATAAAAATAATAATATTAAATACCTAAAATAAAAATAAATATTAAAATACATAGGTATTATACCTATATAGGGTTAAAAAGGTAACTTGTTAAAATATAAGTCATAAAAATAAATAAAAATCAGAATTAAATACTACATAAAATTTTGAGCATTTTTTATTTTATACTTTATAATTAATTCGGCTATTTAGTATTTTTAAATGAATTAACAAAAAATTAACTCAGGGTTTTTCCTGGTTGGTCCACGTGGACCAACCAGGTGCAAACCCTAGTTGACCTCGGTCAACTAGGTACCCTACCCCCTGTAGCCTTGTCAGAGGCCTGTTTTTGAGTCGATTTCTCGATTTTTTTCGAGGACGTTAGGCACCTCATTTCGTGCTAGCGTCTTCTTGACTTTTGATCATCGATGATCGAGGAGGCTCGCCCATATCTTACATTGGATTGTGGATCAATGAATCGCTCCAGAGCTCTTGATCTTTGAGCCCCTGTCACCTCGGGTCAAACCACTTAAAACCAACTCCCCCTCTTCCATTTCGAATTGAACACCTTCGGTCCACCACCTCGCGCCTCTCCCGTGCTCCAGAGCCACCTGGAGGTGACAGCTCCGACGTGAGCTCTTCAGCCAAGGCCGCCGAGGTCGGAGGCATCTCCACCACCTCCCGCGAAGTCGCCGGTCGAGGTACTCTTTTTCCTCTGGCTCCGGCCATCGAGGGCATCCCCCTGCTCATTTCTTTGCACCACTTTATTCCTGTTAGCATAAGCTTCAAAAACCCCCAAAAAATTATAAGTTCCATCATCCATATTGCCCAATCGAGCACCTTGGCCGGAGCGCAACTCCGACCGTGCATCCACCTGTCGATTCGCACCCCCTCGCGACCATCTAAGGGTCCAGGTAGTTTGCCCTGGACCCTTTAACTATTTTTGCAGGTCAAAGTCCACTTGAAGGCGCCTGGAGGCGAGTTTTGACGCTCGCCGGAGCGTGGATGGACTCCCCAGCTCCGCCACCTTCGCCTGAGCACCTCGGCCTCCGCCGAGGCTTTTTGCGCCGCCAGCTGATAGAGAAGGACCAGGGGACGCTTCACGGCCATTTTGACGCCCAGACGCCATCGGAGCCGGACAGAGGAGCTCGAGGAGCTTCGCCCAGTCGGAGCTCCTCCGTGTTCTTCCACCGGCCTCCCCAGCCGTTGGATCCCGGAGCGCCCCCCAGATCGCACAGCCTCCGTTGGATCGTCCTTCGCCTCAACCGTCCGATCAACCAAGGAGGATCTAATCCAGACCGTGCATCGTCGAAGCGCCATCGACCGTTCATCGTGCGCCACGTGTATAAGTGGATCGCTTCCAGCCGTTGGATCGCGCCCTGTCACCCCGCCGTTGGATTAGCGCCACGCGTCGTCATCAGAACGCCCGAGCGAGGGTATTTTGCATCTACACCCTCGCCATTTTTTGTATTTAATATTTAGTATTTAAACTTTTGTCTGTAGTGTAAAAGTTTTGTAATATTTGCAAAGAGACCCCCAGGCTTTATTTACTTGCATTTGGGTCCTTCGCCACGTCACCTCACGTGACCTGTACACGTGAGGGGGTGGGCATTTTGCAAGGATACCCTCGTTCGTTTGTTTATTTCGTTGTAGTCCTGAAACGTTCGCAGCACGTGTATTATTTTTGGATATTTTGCAAGTAGGCCCCCAGGTTTCTGTTATATTACATATTAGTCCTTCCCAGGCACGTGCAAGTCACGCGCCCTGGTGGGTAAATTGCTAGGAGGCCCAGGAGGCTTTTGTAATTGCATTTTGGTGCTAAAAATTGAATATTCAGTGTATATTTTTGTGGAAAATTGCATGTATGCCCCTGGATGTTTTAGATATTGCACATATACCCCTGCCAGGACTGCTTAATGTTTGGATTCTTGTTGTATTTATTTGAATGATCATTTCGAGCCCAAAAATTCCACAAAAATAGACTTAAGTTTCTGGACATGTGTACTTTAACGCCATCTATTTAGTTTTTGATTTTACTGTATTTTCATATTTATTAAAAATCAAAAACTTGCTATTTGTGCACTGTCTAGTTTAGAAAATACCAAAAAAATATTAAAACACCTCCAAAAATTCCAAAAAAAATCACCTAGTGTCTATTTTATTCTATTTTAGTGTCAGTCCAAAAATTACTAAAAATCACGAAAGAAAAACCTTAAAAATTTAAAAACACTCAAAATCTTCAAAAAAATATATAAAATCAGAGAAAAATCCTAAAAATACAAACTCAGCTCCTGTTTGTTGCATATTTCAGTAGCTTCATTTGAAAATTAGTGTGAAAAGTTTTGATTACTGGTTGCTATTTTTAAAGTCCATTTTACTCACAGCCAGCACACATTTCACTGTTTGCCTTGTTTAGCTATTTGAAAATATCAAAAACACCTTGAAAAATCCTCCAAAAATCACAAAAACAGTAGAAAACCACAAAAATACCAAAAAGATTTTATTTCTGAATTTTTGGTAATTTTTACTTAGTTTTATAAATATTTCATCTTGCCTCTCATCACCTTGCCTTTACATTCCAATATTAAAAAAAAAGAAAAAAAATATAATATATAAAATTATAAAAATCAGGAAATTAAAAATCAAAATACAAAATTAAAAATAAAAAAAAAGAAAAAAATCAAAAATTAAAAACCCACAAAAACATCTTTGCTTGTTTGCTTAGCGTAGACACATCACACACACACACACCTACCTGTGCACACTTTTGTGAATTACCCTGCTTACTCCCTGTGTTCGAACTCTCTGCATACTTGTCACTATACACCATTTGTGCAGAGTTAAAAATAAATTTTGACTCCACATTAGTTCTAATTTATTGATCTTTAGTGTGGGTTAATTGTTGATTAAATACGGAATTTGATTGGTCGACACTTCGACTGAGTTCACGCTTTGTGTTGAACTTAAGACCATAGATTTTCGTGTAAATCAAATGGCACCGTTGCCGGGGAGCAACAGCGAGTAGTTCACATTTTGTTTGATTGTGTTGATTGTCTACCATAGCCTTACTTTCTATCTCTTGCAGTTTTGATATATCTTGTTGAGCTATCTGACCATTTCTTTTCTTGTCTTCTTGCGAGGGACCGCGGAGCAAGGCGGATTGCTTAGATGATCCGGAGCATCCTTGGGAAGCGGAGCCGGCCTTCTTGGGCCAAGCCGACAGGAGAGAGCAGGAGGATTGAGAGAGAGTGATTAGTTAGCTTGCATTTTATTTCTGTGAGAGAGAGACTATTAATTTGTAATAATACAGGTACTTTGGACTTGGACACTACCGGGCCCAATTTCCAAGTGTTTGTTCACTTGGGGGCTCACCGCGGTTTTTGACGAGTTTTTCTCGCTTGTCATTTTCCGGTTTTGTTTTCATTTTTCACTTTCTTTTGTGGATTGAGCTCTTAGTTTTAGGTCCTGCTTGACTCGATTAGAATAGGTCCAAACACCTAATTATTTTTGCATGCTCCTATAGTGCGTATTTGGACTTAGACTAATTAAACAGTTGGTTATCTACTTTTGATCCACGCGCCGTGAGCGAACCCCATCAAGCGCTACTCCTGAACTCGAGTGTGTCGAGAAGAGGAGGGGTAAGCCAAGACCGGACACTCGGATTGAGAGTTGATAATCAACTTGTGGTTCTTCACGCTAGCAGTTGCCTAATCTAGGACGATTTCCGTGTGCATACCGGCATGTAGTTTAGGTTTATAAATTTCTGCTTTGCATCCCGCATGGAGAGAGCTGGGATTCACTGTAAGTCTTCTTACTTTGCACGCATCATTTAGGCACAAAGGTGAGATCTCCATCTTTGTGTCGACTTGCACGGCTTTTCCGACTCTTTTCTCCCTCTGTTTTTGGAACAAAGTAGGATCAAGAAAACACAAAAATCGTTAGGCGCTTGTTTGAATCTACTCAAAAGAAGCGATAACACCAAAAAAATTAAAAAAGGGACTGCTAAGAAAACTTGACCAAAAATAAAATCGGTAATTGGATTCATTGCTTGGGGAGAGTAACACCCTCACTTGTATTCAGGTTGCATGGGAAGGTCTCCTTCCAAGTGAGGTGAGCGCTTCGTAAGGATTAGAGCCAAAAACCCAGCTTGTGGCTGCCTTGTGTATCGCCTGGATTACCGAAGTATTGGCGCTTCTATCGTACGTGGACGAGTAGGGCTTGGTCAACATTGGTGACTTTCTATTGTGTAGAGCACCGACCTTGTCCGAAGTATCGAGCCTAGGCCACGCCTTCACGGGGGTGTCTGTCTCATCGTCTTGCGTCCGAGTAGGTTCTTGCACGCTCACGGGTGATTCCGTTGCGAGCGAGTTCCGAAGTATCGGTTTCGCCTATTGGCTTCCTCTCTTATTCTTTGGCTAAGTAGGGATCCAGGAAGGGTTACAAGGACCTCAAAAAGTGCAAGCTACAGGTTACACAGGAGGAGGACAAGTACGGGATACTCTTCCGGCAGTACTCTCTCTCCTTTAGGCGTAGCGTTCTAAGGACTCGTGAAAAGATAAATTCCTGAATCAAGCTAAAATTGACAAGATAAAAGCCGAACCTTCACGGCTTCATGTGTTGAGTTGGTGAACTCACCCCTGCTTTGTGTTTGATTGCTAGATTTATTTAGGTCAAGATCAAAAACACCGCACAATTGTGCACAATTTTGTTGCATATCATCTTCTTCTTCTCTTGCATTATCCTCACTTCTCTCGAATAATCAAGATGATGGGACGGAGGTCTCTTAGGCCGACCTTGTCGGCACCACTATCTAGCACTCCTCCTTATTCATCTAGGAAAACCTCGGAGAGTTCGCTCTCCGAGCCCGAGTTTACATCCACCCTGTTCCCCCTCGACCACCCTTCTTATTCTCCTTCCATCAGTCCAAGAGTGTCAGAATTCAGTGCATCACAGTGTTCAGCTCATTCGACAGCACCTGAGATGGCCTCTTTTGCTTTATCAGAAAATCCAGCCATGGCAGATAGAGGCGAGCATGAAGATGATCATGAGCACCCTCCGTTCCTATTTGATCAAGCAGCCATCAATAATTCCTTGTTGGCATCCCTGGAGACTATGCAGAGGCAGATCCGAGACCAGGGCACATTCATGGGTGACCTTATGAGGGAAATTGCTCAGATGAGAGAGAACCGAGCTGGCGGAGAAGGTGGTGAAGGAGGAGGGCCTGATGCAGGAGGAGCCGATCCAGACGGTGAGCGACCGCCACAGACCATCATGAGGGAACTGCACAACCCAGCTTCGTCCCTCACTCACCGGTGGATCAGACTCCCACCAATCCACGGAGACTTCGAGCTTCGGCACCACACGATCCAGCTTCTCCCCAAGTTCCATGGGCTGCCGACCGAAGAGCCGCACCTCCATCTCCAAGAGTTCGAAATGATATGCAGCACTATCCACGACCGGTTGTTGAGCGAGGACACTATCAAGATGATCGCCTTCCCGTTCTCATTGGTTGATCGAGCTGCATATTGGCTCAAGCATCTAGGGCGATTCGTCGACACTTGGGCAGATCTCCGGTCTGTTTATTTGAAGAAATACTATCCTCTCGGCCGGACAAACGCAGCTCGAGCAATGATCAGTAATTTCGTCATGATCCCAAATGAACAGTTCCATGAAGCATGGGATCGATTCAGAGAGCTCATAGACCGGTGTCCACATCACGATATCTCCAAGCCCCACCTGGTGCAGAGTTTCTTCTGTGGGCTGACACCGGAGCTGCAGGGGCTTGTGAACGCCTCTTGCGGTGGATCCTATTTCTCCAAGGGAGAAGACGACGTCTGGGCCATCTACGAAGGCATGGCAGAGAACTCTACAGTGATGACCCAGGCCAGAGTCTACACTCAGCAGAAGCCCCCGCAAGGAGCGGGATCATTTCAGAGGATCGCCCGCATCGATGCCGGTCCTAGCACAACGTCGGTAGCCGCAGCCCAAGCAGAATCAGCAACAGCCGACATGGGCATAATCAGTGAAAAGCTGGACCGCATGGAGATCCTGGAAAAGAAGCAGAACCAAGGTCTAGCCCAGATGGACCTTCTCACCAAGACAATGAGTGACCTGAAAACTCAAATTCTCTGTATTCAGGAGGCACAGGCCCATTCACAACAGCCTCCCAGGTCACAGGTGGCTTCCAGCAGCAGCAATCCCAACCAGGCCTCTACCTCATACCGCCAGGTGAACCATATCCAGGCGGAGCCGGTTCCATTGCTGCAATACCATTCAGAGCAACCGCCATCTTCGGACACGCAGATGGTGGTTTATCAGCAGGAGCAGCCACTGGCAGTTCTTCCTCCACCTTCCTTCGAGCAGGAACCGTTGATGGAAGTCAACGGGATTTGGTATGACCGATACCCTCAGCCAGCGATTCGCAGGGATCACCCCGGATTCCGTTGGGGTAATGGTGGATCCTCATCCCAACAGCATTCCCCTGCTCAAGGACAGCAGAACGGCCAGCCACAGCAACAACACCAGCAGCCCCAGTACAACCAGCCCCAGCATTATCAGAGTGGTCCTCGTCCCGCCTATCAGGGACAACAGTGGAGGCAGCGTCAGCCGCCTCAGCATTCTTATCACCAGCCTTCCCCCCAGTTTCAGCAACAACACCAGCAGCAGCCCCATTTCCAGCAGGGACAGACGTCCGGTTCTCAGGGTCCAGCCTTCGAGAACCCTGCTCTTGATGATCTTGCCCGCTTGCTATCTGAACAGCGAGCATCTTTCAGGCAAGAAATGGATGAGTTCCGGCAGGAGATGCGGGATTTCATCAAAAGCAAGGCCGCCATACCCGCTCAGATCGAACCTAATCCTAATAATTTGAAAAGGAAGTCCGAGCAGGTAGAGTTTACAGAGGATACCTCTCCTAGTGATTGTTTGAGCGACATATCTTATATCTATCATGATGCTGATTTTGTTACTACTAGGAGCGGTAGGATGCCAGCCGGCGGCGCCTCTTCTGAGCGACACCCAGAGGCAGGATCAGGAGCGCCAGAGGAGCAGAGGAGCGGTGCTGATGCCGCTCATGATGATGTTGACGGTGGTGCTGATACCACCCACGATGAAGTTCAGGACGACGGTGCTGATGCCGTCGTGATACCAGATGAAGACGGTGGTGCTGATGCCACCATTTTTGATGCAGAACCAGAGAGCGGTGCTGATGCCACAGATGCAGGTGCCGGTGGTGGTACTAAGGCCACCACCTCTACTTTTGTTGAGCTTCCCACCGTGATGTTACCACATTTTGTATCTACGGACTGTGGTAACAAAAAGAACAAAAATATGAATAAAGGAAAGGTTCCCGTTCAAATTGCAGATCCATATGTGTTGCATGATGATATTTGTGTGGATTCTCCATCTTCACAGGCACAGGGACCGTTTCCTAGTCCTCCATCTGAGGAGGCACCCACCATCCCCTTTCCTGAGGCACTCCGCCGGGCGAAGGGGAATAAAAAAGAAAATCCTAAAAAGAACCAGGAGGTAGAGTTCGGCAATGAAATGATTGACAGATTCCATATTTAGCTGACTCTACGAGAAGCGTTTGAGCATATCCCCTTCTTCAAGAAGAATTTGAAAGAAACAACTACTGTCCGAAGGAAGAAGAGGCACAGAGATCAAATCCATATGCTCACGCATAACACTTGCTGCGCCATTCAGAACACATTGCCAGCCAAGCGACCAGACGCAGGAGCTCCCTATGTCAGATGCGAGATTCAGGAGCAGCAGTTTGATCGTACTCTATTAGACAGCGGCTCTTCAATTAACCTCCTTCCGGCAGCCTTACTCAAGCAGTTCGAGTTTGGCCCTCTTCTTCGAAGCAGAACCGTCCTTCAGTTTGCTGATAGGTCGATTAAGAGGCCGAAGGGGTTACTGAAAGACGTGGTCGTTACCATTCAGGGCCTGAAATTCCCCGTGGACTTCGTCGTGTTGGACATGGAGATCCCTGAGTCGGTAACTGATGCCCCCATCATCCTCGGACGTCCATTCTTGGCCACAGCCAAGGCGGTGACCGATCATGATAGTGGGAAGGTATGCTTTCGCGTAGAGGGCGAAACCATACAAATAGAGACGATCGAAGAGATCAGAGCCAGAGAGGCAGAATGCTCAGAGCAGTGCAGCGAAGCCGAGCAGATGACAGAGGAGGAGCTAGACATCCACCAGGTTTGTGATTTTGAGATGACTGATGATGAATCCAACTGGAAAGATCCCGTAGCACCGACCCTCGCCTTGCCTACAGATTCACTGTATCTCAAGCTCATGGCAGTCGAGAGCCGGGAGAGCACAACCCTGGATGAAGATATCTCTGAGGCTGACAGTGTTGTGATGAGTGGTGCTGAGGAATTCCATTCTTGCTCATCGTCTTCTGATCCCTTGGATTCAGACATTGACTGGGATGACTTTGATGATTATTTGCCTTGTCTGATTCCTTCTGAGCCAGCAGCCATGACAGAGTGCGAGCCAGTGCAGTTTATTGATGATCCATCAGGTCGCCCTTCGTCAGCAATTCATGCAAAGCGAGAGTTCTCCCATGCAGACCTGGTAGCATTTACACAGACATATCAGAAGCCAGATCTGCCACCTCCCAGTTGTCCAGAACGGAAACCTCTGCCGCAGTCGATGAAGTACAGATTCCTTGCTGGAGAGCCAGAAATGTACCCAGTCATTATCTCAGCAGATTTGACTGGAGAGCAAGAATCTCGTCTGATGGAGGTTCTTGAAAGAAATCGCAAGGCAATCGGTTGGAGTATAGCTGATCTCCAGGGGCTGAGCCCAAATCTCTGCTCTCACCACATCTATCTTGAGGATAATGCTAAGCCGTCGCGTGAGTTCCAACGACGGCTGAACCCGAATCTTCGAGACGTAGTCATGAAAGAAATTTCTAGGTGGTGGAGCGTCGATTTCATCTATCCCATCTCTGACTCCAAATGGGTAAGTCCTTTACATGTGGTACCCAAGAAGACGGGTATCACTACAGTTGTCAATGAGTCTGGAGAGGAGATCGCTACCAGAGTACCAACTTCTTGGAGGGTCTGTGTGGACTACAGACGATTGAATGAGGCCACCAAGAAGGATCACTTCCCGCTACCATTCATTGATCAGATTATCGAGCGGTTAGCCGGGAAGAGTCATTACTGCTTTCTTGATGGGTACTCTGGATATAATCATGTGGCCATTGCGCCCGAAGACCAGGAGAAAACGACATTCACCTGTCCGTTTGGGACTTATGCTTTCAGACGGATGCCCTTTGGTCTATGTAACGCTCCGGCGACATTCCAAAGGTGCATGTTGTCCATATTCTCGGACATGGTGGGTGACTGTTTAGAGGTCTTCATGGATGACTTCTCAGTCTATGGCGACGGGTTCGACGCTTGTCTTGACTGCCTAGACCGTGTGCTGAAGCGCTGCATTGAGGTCAACCTTGTCTTATCCTGGGAGAAGAGTCATTTCATGATGACTCAAGGGACGGTCCTTGGTCATATCGTCTCCAACAGGGGCATGGAGGTCGATCCGGCTAAGGTGGACATCATCAGAAAACTCAATCCGCCGTCCAATCTGCGTCAGTTACGGTCTTTTCTGGGGCATGTCGGTTTCTACCGACGGTTCATTCAAGACTTCAGTCGAATTGCCCGACCGCTCACTGACTTGCTGACCAAAGACACTGAGTTGATTGTTAATGATAAGTGTCTTGAAGCATTTGAGACTCTCAAGAATATGGTTGTCTCAGCTCCTATCCTTCAGCCACCCGATTGGTCTCTCCCATTCGAGATCATGACGGATGCTTCAGATTTTGCCGTTGGGGCAGTGCTCGGACAGAGGAGGGATGGTTTACCATTTGCAATTCACTACGCCAGCCGGACTTTGGATGCCGCGCAGCGGAATTACACAGTGACTGAGAAAGAGATGCTGGCCGTAGTCTTCGCTCTTGATAAGTATCGATCTTACATTCTCGGATCTAGAGTGACCATCTACACTGATCATACCGCCATCCGGTACTTAATGGCTAAGAAGGATGCCAAAGCACGTCTCACCAGATGGATCCTTCTACTCCAGGAATTTGATATTGAAATTAAGGACAAGCCTGAAGTCAAGAATGTGGTGGCGGATCATCTATCCAGATTGGAGAATCTTGAGGAATCTGAGCCCAGCGCACCTATCTCAGAGACATTTCCAGATGAGGCGATCTTGGCTGTCACCTCACTCCCATGGTATGCTGACTTTGTAAACTATCTTGTTGCCAAGACAGTCCCTCAGGGTTGGCCCAGGCAGAAACTTGAGACCTTCCTAGCTAAGGCCAAGTTTTATCATTGGGAGGATCCTGTCCTTTATCATGAAGGAGGGGATAGTATCTGGAGGAGGTGCATTCCCAAGAAGAGCAGCATAGCGTCCTCACATACTGCCACAAGCTTGAGGCAGGAGGACATCATTCTGGAAAAAGGACAGCACAAAAGGTGCTTCAATCCGGCCTATGGTGGCCTACTCTCTTCAAGGATTCTGATGAGTTCGTGAAGGGATGTACTGACTGTCAGAAAATGGGAACCTGCGGACAGAGAGACATGATGCCCATGCAACCCATTCACTTCTGTGAAGTTTTTGATGCATGGGGGATTGATTTCATGGGCCCATTTCCTAAGAGTCAGGGATTCGAGCATATTTTGCTCGCCGTGGATTATGTCAGTCGATGGGTTGAGGCCATCCCCGCCCGAGCCGCAGATGCGAAAACCGTGTGTAAATTCTTGAGGAAAAATATCATTTCACGGTTCGGGGTACCTAGAGTTTTGATTTCTGACGGGGGGTCTCACTTCATCAATGACAAAGTCAGGGCCCTTGCAGACGAGTTCGGCATTGACCATCGGGTTGCCACTCCTTATCACCCTCAGACTAATGGTCTTGCCGAAGTATCGAATCGGGAGATAAAGACTATCTTGCAGAAAGTTGTCCGTCCAGACCGAAAGGATTGGTCACAACTTTTGGACTCGGTCTTGTGGGCTTATCGGACCTCTTTCAAGAATCCATTGGGGACATCTCCCTTTCGTCTCGTCTATGGCAAGCCGTGCCATCTGCCGGTGGAGATCAAGCACAAATCTTTTTGGGCAGTTACTGAGTTGCTTCTAGATCCCGAGAGTATAGAAGACCAGAGAAGAGCAGAATTGGCAGCCCTGGAAGAATTGAGAGATACAGCCTTTTCGAACAGCCTACAGTACAAAGAGAAAGTGAAGACATGGCACGATTCGCATATCAGCCATAAACAGTTTGAGCTAGATCAGAGAGTATGGTTGTTTGATTCCAGGCTTAAATTATTCCCAGGGAAGTTGCAGAGCAAGTGGAAAGGCCCGTATGTGGTTAGGAAGGTTCATAACAATGGCAGCATCGACATATCCGAACCATCATCTTCTGCTACCTTCCGCGTCAATGGTCAACGACTGAAGCTATATCTAGATCATGACCCGCCGACCATTGATGTTGCCCCCATTCTTCTGGTATGAGATGTGTCCTTTGACTCATAGCATCTGCATCTCATACATGGTGATCAACTCCATCTTTCGCTGTACAAATCCATCTGTTCATATCACGATTTCATCTGTTAATGCATTTTCTTCTTTTCTTCTTTTCTTCTTTTCCTTCTCTATCTTCTTCATCTACCGAAAAGGTGTCGCCCTTGTATACAGTTTTCCATACTTAGGACGTACTTTGTCCTAAGTATAGGGGGGCGTGCACCCCGAGTATTTCAATTCTTTGATCCTCTCCATTGTCTCCTCTTCTTGTCTATACTTTAGGGATATCTTACCCTAAGTATAGGGGGAGACAATCTGAGTACGATCTGTTCATTCCCACCCTTGACCCTCCCTGCGTTGTGTACAGTCTGCTATACTTAGGATTATTTGATCCTAAGTATAGGGAGGACGGTCAACTTCTCATTCATTGATTCATTCATTCTTTAGACTTGCCTATACTTAGTACGAGTTATGTCTTCTCTTTTCTCTCCGATCTATGAGGACATAGCTCAAGCTAAGTATAAGGGGGTCGTATATACTACGTATATACGTTAGCCATAACTCGTACTTTCGTAATAAATATGGCTAATAACTCTTTAAAATTCATTAAAAATCCTTAATAAAAGGATGTGGTTATTCCTCAAATTCTTTTTTGTATTTACTGATTAATAAATCAGGTGAAAATGTTTTTTGCAAAATGTTTGAAAAATAGTTTGAGAATCTTTGTGAACATCTATTGAAAACTATTTTGAAAATATTTTGTTACATGTTTTCAACCTGTATAAAAAGTGTGGTTTGTAAAATTTATTTTCTTTGTGTGAAATAAAAGATTTGAAAAATGATTTGCAAATGGTTTGAAAAATAGTTGCAAAAATATTTGAAAAAACCTATATATACTGTTTTGAAAGCCTTTGCAAAATGATTTTCAAATGTGTGTACATGTTTGTAAAAATGTTTGTGAAAATTATTTTGGACTATAGTTTTCAAAAAGTGTGTGAAAAGCTTGTGTCAAATAAGTTTGAGGAATACTAACATCACACCAAAATCCACTACCTATATATATGTATAAAATTGATCACTCACCCTTGTAAATTCTTAAAATCCACTTCTTGTATATATAAGAAGCACGCCCGTGTACATATTTTAACCTATTTTTTAGCCAAAATCTTTTTGTTTTCAAAAATTCCCAAAAACATTTGCAAAACTAAAATCCAAAAACATTTGAAATATCTTTTTGAAAAATACAAAAAATGCATCTGCACGCATCATCATTATCTTTTCAAAAATCCATAAAAAGTTCAAAATCTTGAAAATTGCATCACAAAAATATTTTCTGCATAGCATTGCATGGCATGAACATTTTTTTGGATTGAGTTTGATAGTTGAACAAGTCTAAGTAAAATCCGGAGATTGGAGCTTGATTGGACCTTAAAATCTACCTAATAACAGGAACCTTATAGGAACTGGGTTTGAGGAACTTCAGGTCTAGTTGACTTAATTCTTTGAGGATCACGGGACTTAGTTCAATGGATTCTTGACTGCCTAAGTAGAGTATTTCGGAGCACACGCACGACTCTTATTGATAATGACCTAACTTGGACACCTGCACCTTTCACATAGCTCTCCACGGATGAGGTGGTGAGGAGGCAGTTTCCTTTGGCTTGGGGTAGCATATGAGGGTAGTACTTCTAGGCGGAACCTCTCTTCTTCTTATAGTGAAGGAAGTGCACCTCAACTTGGTCTAGTGGTGATGAAGGCTAAAGACAGAAGCCGTGGGTTGCAATAAAGCTTCAAATATTAGTCTACTGGCTCAAGAGGAAAATTTCTTGTATATATGCTGCACCATGTAGATATGTTGTACAGATGCAATTGAAAAAAAAAAAAGAACTCCAAAAAAGTGGTGGGTCGGATTGAAAATTTAATAACCCCACCGGAGTGTATATAGTCCAATAAAGCAAAAGCTTATGGTATCCATGTTACATCTCATGAAGCTTGCAGCGGGAGGCTTGGCTACACTGGTTGAGCTCCCAAAAGTCTATACTTCTTCCCCCTCTTCTTGAGCCGGTTGCACTTGAACTTAGAAGGGAATACCCCGCTTCTCGAGGAAAGAGTTGCTAGACCGAGGCATTAGAGTTACCAGGTTGAGGGATGTTGTTTCTTTGTTGCTTCTGAGGTGGGGAGCTACATATCACTTGCACTGTACGAGTCAGATTCATAATCGTAAGAGTTTGCGTATGAGTTGAAGTATATCTGACCTGGCTATTGAGGAGACTTGGACAGAGTTTTAGGATTCTCAAGGACTGTTGGATTTCAAATTTGGTTCTCATTAAGGTTCCGACCGCACTAAAATTCCAAAGGTCCGAATTAAGCTCCAAACGTTGATTTTGTGAAGACAAGTTTGATAATTAAACTTCATCCAATTTTCTTCTTTTTCTTTTCTTTCTTTTCTTCTTGCACTTATTGCATAAGTGTTTGCTAGGGACCTAGCAAAGGTAAAGTATAGGGGGATGATGAATCCACATTTCATCATCTTTATTCTATCATTTTGGCACCAAAAACCCTAGCAAATGCCTGTAAATAGCCTTAAATCAAGCATCTTAGCATTCATGCATGTGCATCTAAACAATGTGTAAATTACTGTAAATTAAGGCCAAAATTATAGAATAAATAAAGAAAAGAAAAAGAATTAAAATATTGTAAATATTTTATGAACCAAAACCCCCGAGACCTAGGCATCTTGATGAATAGGTCGACAAGGAATAAAGTAGGGGGAGATAAGGTCAGGAACACAGATAAAATACCTATACATTTTATTCATTCTTTATTCATTTTGGGACCTATTTTTGGTTCCACTTTTTATACATCAAATAAAGAAACTTTGTACATGAAAGTTATAGCTAATTTAATAAAGAAAAATACAAAATTGATTTCACAAGAAAAGAATGTACAAATGAAAAGTTATGGTCTGAATAAGAATCCAAAATCCCAACTTCCCAGACCCGTATCTCACAACTGACAACTCCAAATATAGCAAACTCACCTTTAATTGTATATAGAATAAAATAATCTATCCAATGGCGGTGGTTTCGCATTTGGCGGAGCTACGGTTTGAAAGTTGACTTTTGGACCTCTATTGTACACTTGTACTGAATAAAATATTCAATTTATTCTTTGTTCATTATTTATTCATTTATATATTTTTATAATTTTGTAAATATTACTTCTACTGTATATATGCATTAAAATTGAAATAAAATGCAAATAAAAATAAAAATAAAAATAAAATACTTGTATAAAGAATACATAGGTATACTGCATATACTTATACCTGTATAGAATACTTTTAGATTTTATTAAATACACAAAACAAATCAGAAAAATAAAATAAAAATATGTTTATGTATATAAAAGTATGTTATAATGTTATCAAATCATAAATAAAAATAATAATATTAAATACCTAAAATAAAAATAAATATTAAAATACATAGGTATTATACCTATATAGGGTTAAAAAGGTAACTTGTTAAAATATAAGTCATAAAAATAAATAAAAATCAGAATTAAATACTACATAAAATTTTGAGCATTTTTTATTTTATACTTTATATTAATTCGGCTATTTAGTATTTTTAAATGAATTAACAAAAAATTAACTCAGGGTTTTTCCCTGGTTGGTCCACGTGGACCAACCCAGGTGCAAACCCTAGTTGACCTCGGTCAACTAGGTACCCTACCCCCTGTAGCCTTGTCAGAGGCCTGTTTTTGAGTCGATTTCTCGATTTTTTTCGAGGACGTTAGGCACCTCATTTCGTGCTAGCGTCTTCTTGACTTTTGATCATCGATGATCGAGGAGGCTCGCCCATATCTTACATTGGATTGTGGATCAATGAATCGCTCCAGAGCTCTTGATCTTTGAGCCCCTGTCACCTCGGGTCAAACCACTTAAAACCAACTCCCCCTCTTCCATTTCGAATTGAACACCTTCGGTCCACCACCTCGCGCCTCTCCCGTGCTCCAGAGCCACCTGGAGGTGACAGCTCCGACGTGAGCTCTTCAGCCAAGGCCGCCGAGGTCGGAGGCGTCTCCACCACCTCCCGCGAAGTCGCCGGTCGAGGTACTCTTTTTCCTCTGGCTCCGGCCATCGAGGGCATCCCCCCGCTCATTTCTTTGCACCACTTTATTCCTGTTAGCATAAGCTTCAAAAACCCCCAAAAAATTATAAGTTCCATCATCCATATCGCCCAATCGAGCACCTTGGCCGGAGCGCAACTCCGGCCGTGCATCCACCTGTCGATTCTCACCCCCTCTGCACCATCTAAGGGTCCAGGTAGTTTTCCCTGGACCCTTTAACTATTTTTGCAGGTCAAAGTCCACTTGAAGGCGCCTGGAGGCGAGTTTGACGCTCGCCAGAGCGTGGCTGGACTCCCCAGCTCCGCCACCTTCGCCTGAGCACCTCGGCCTCCGCCGAGGCTTTTTGCGCCGCCAGCTGATAGAGAAGGACCAGGGGACGCTTCACGGCCATTTTGACGCCCAGACGCCATCGGAGCCGGACAGAGGAGCTCGAGGAGCTTCGCCCAGTCGGAGCTCCTCCGTGTTCTTCCACCGGCCTCCCCAGCCGTTGGATCCCGGAGCGCCCCCCAGATCGCACAGCCTCCGTTGGATCGTCCTTCGCCTCAACCGTCCGATCAACCAATGAGGATCTAATCCAGACCGTGCATCGTCGAAGCCGCCATCGACCGTTCATCGTGCGCCACGTGTATAAGTGGATCGCTTCCAGCCGCTGGATCGCGCCCTGTCGCCCCGCCGTTGGATTAGCGCCACGCGTCGTCATCAGAACGCCCGAGCGAGGGTATTTTGCATCTACACCCTCGCCATTTTTTGTATTTAATATTTAGTATTTAAACTTTTGTCTGTAGTGTAAAAGTTTTGTAATATTTGCAAAGAGACCCCCAGGCTTTATTTATTTGCATTTGGGTCCTTCGCCACGTCACCTCACGTGACCTGTACACGTGAGGGGGTGGGCATTTTGCAAGGATACCCTCGTTCGTTTGTTTATTTCGTTGTAGTCCCTGAAACGTTCGCAGCACGTGTATTATTTTTGGATATTTTGCAAGTAGGCCCCCAGGTTTCTGTTATATTACATATTAGTCCTTCCCAGGCGCGTGCAAGTCACGCGCCCTGGTGGGTAAATTGCTAGGAGGCCCAGGCGGCTTTTGTAATTGTATTTTGGTGCTAAAAATTGAATATTCAGTGTATATTTTTGTGGAAAATTGCATGTATGCCCCTGGATGTTTTAGATATTGCACATATACCCCTGCCAGGACTGCTTAATGTTTGGATTCTTGTTGTATTTTATTTGAATGATCATTTCGAGCCCAAAAATTCCACAAAAATAGACTTAAGTTTCTGGACATGTGTACTTTAACGCCATCTATTTAGTTTTTGATTTTACTGTATTTTCATATTTATTAAAAATCAAAAACTTGCTATTTGTGCACTGTCTAGTTTAGAAAATACCAAAAAAATATTAAAACACCTCCAAAAATTCCAAAAAAAATCACCTAGTGTCTATTTTATTCTATTTTAGTGTCAGTCCAAAAATTACTAAAAATCACAAAAGAAAAACCTTAAAATTTAAAAACACTCAAAATCTTCAAAAAAATATATACAATCAGAGAAAAATCCTAAAAATACAAACTCAGCTCCTGTTTGTTGCATATTTCAGTAGCTTCATTTGAAAATTAGTGTGAAAAGTTTTGATTACTGGTTGCTATTTTTAAATTCCATTTTACTCACAGCCAGCACACATTTCACTGTTTGCCTTGTTTAGCTATTTGAAAATATCAAAAACACCTTGAAAAATCCTCCAAAAATCACAAAAACAGTAGAAAACCACAAAAATACCAAAAAGATTTTATTTCTGAATTTTTGGTAATTTTTACTTAGTTTTATAAATATTTCATCTTGCCTCTCATCATCTTGCCTTTACATTCCAATATTAAAAAAAGAAAAAAAGGAAAAAATATAAAATATAAAATTATAAAAATCAGGAAATTAAAAATCAAAATACAAATTAAAAATAAAAAAAAAGAAAAAAATCAAAAATTAAAAACCCACAAAAACATCTTTGCTTGTTTGCTTAGCGTAGACACATCACACACACACCTACCTGTGCACACTTTTGTGAATTACCCTGCTTGCTCCCTGTGTTCGAACTCTCTGCATACTTGTCACTATACACCATTTGTGCAGAGTTAAAAATAAATTTTGACTCCACATTAGTTCTAATTTATTAATCTTTAGTGTGGGTTAATTGTTGATTAAATACGGAATTTGATTGGTCGACACTTCGACTGAGTTCACGCTTTGTGTTGAACTTAAGACCATCGATTTTCGTGTAAATCATGATCACATCACCCTCAGGTATTCCCAATACCTGTACATCCTGCAACTGGAAGACTCAGAATAAACGCGAAGTATTAGATCAAATTTATACTATCTACTTCAGGGTTTTATCAGTAAGTTTCTCATTCGATCATTGGGAGTCGGTATCGATCATATACTTTCCAAAAGCGTATATCATACCTATGTCTTGATCATATACTTTCCAAAAGTATATATCAAACCTACAAACAGTCAAACTTCCAAAGCGAGACGACCGTGCACGGAATTTGATTCTTCCCAATATCTCTTAAGTGAGCTCATGCCTTCCGATTCAATAAATGAACCTGTATGATCCCTTTGAGAGATTTTATTACTCATATGCCCTTATATGTACACCAGTGCGCCGGTGTATAGACCTTGGTTAGATCATCAACCTATTGGTCTGCCAAATGTACATACTCAGACATATAGTAACACATCTGTCTTCGGTCAGAGGATGCGTGCCTATATCATGACAGCATATTATATTGGACTTTGGATATCTCAATCTCGTTAAGTCAACTCTTTGACCTAGCTAATCTGACACATCCGAATCTCTATTCCTATGCAGAGGACCTGCATCAAGAGGTCGGTCAGATATCAGCCTTTAGAGATAAGGATCGCCATCTCCTACTCAGGCTGGAGATCATCTCTTAATAATCATTTGACGGTGCTAGATGAGTCCTCAATCTAACCCTTTAGATATTCATCCAAGCACCAACCTCTATGATTCAACAGTTGAATCAACAGCTGTATGATCATCAAGATGGCCATGGTTCATAACCCTAATTGTACTAAGGGACCTATTATGCAAATTATCCATTCTTCATTTCAGATCAGGGAATGATATGTGCAATAACATTTATTGCATAATGGCTCGTCGTAGGCTCGTATTTCCAACAATCTCCCCACTAGCCCAAAGAGCCATTAATGGGCTAATCATTTAAACCCGCACTTTTGTGACAATCATAGGCTATTTAGAAAATAGCTAGGTAAGCTGATCAATCACTCTGTTCCCCCGAGACTACGCCAAGTCCTTTTACTGCACTTGCATATCCCCAGTAACAGTGCTCGCATCTAATGCGAATGTCGCATCTTATGCAACCAATACTCAATCTTGTTAGTTACAGTGTCCTTGACACTACAGCTTAATAATTATCATAATAAGTATTTCCATAATCCTTATCAGAATACCCTTATTCCTGAAGATCTCTATCTCCATAGGTATCCAAAGTTAAGACCTTTTAGATCACTATCCATAAAGTCTTAATTTCCTGAAGATAAGACTTTGAGATCATTATCTCTAAGTTTCATTATCTTTGAAGATATTGTTATTACTGCAATCAAGTGTTTTATCTCGATAGTTGGATTAGTAGCAGTTTACTACTCACACTGCATGGTAGACATCTGGCTCGTGTACACATCCAGCATACACTCAGCTTCTCGTAACTGATGCAAAAGTACAAGCAGTTCTAGCATTCACTTCCTCAATTCTTTGAAGTGCTATCCCTTTAGAGAGGTCAGTACCATATCTTAAGGGATGGAAGCCTTTCTTGGAATTTTTCCAAAAATGAAATATGTTCAAGGTGTACTACTATTGTGACAGTCCCAATACCCTCTTCTCTTTGCTTCGGAACACCTTCAGAACTAAGATCCAAGAGGTATCTTTGAAATCATATCTCAAGTTATGGAACAATCAGATTATAAAACATTTATTATTATCTTTATATCATTTTAAATGATTAGTATATCATCTACATTTAGCATGTTGAACACAAAGGCACTCCCACTAAGCTTTACATGGCTCATCCAGATTCTATCTGACATCATAACATTTATAATTTCATCAAATCTTATGGTCCAACTTCAAGAAGCTTATTTGAGTCCATAGATGGATTTCTAGCTTTCACACCTTGATTTTCTCAACCATGAAGTCCTGGGGCTACTTCATGTGAATATCCTTAGAGAGGTATTCATAGAGGAATGCAATCCTGACTTCTTTCTCTTGAAGATCCATTACACCTTTATGGATCTTACCCATATAGGTGGACCTCGAGGGTCCATATGCAACACTTGTATATGAAGTCTACTTTAGACTTTATTGCTAACATCCATCTATCCATGTCATGATCCTTAGGAGCTTCATGACATGAAGTCCGATCATTGTCAGACTTAAATGACACATGGAATACATCCTCAAACTCATTTGAAGAGGTATTAGTGTTCCATATTTAATTGTCCTTTTAGTTTCCGAATTCAGGAGCCTCAGTATCTTCTCAAGATTAAATGAGTTCCTACACTTCATTTTCATCTTGATTCTCAAGAGTCTCAACCTCTAAGAATCATATTCTCAGAGACGAGATATTTTAAGAATCTCAAGATCATAAAGTAGGTATCCAATACCATCCTTTATTTTCCTAATGAAGCAGCATTCTCTAGTGCTCAATTCCAGCTTTCTTGCATGGAATCTCATTAAGGATATATAATGTAATCTCTACCACATATATACCTGGAAACTAAGAGGAAATTATGCTAAAATTCATAATTGATCAAATCATGCCACACATGATCCAATTGTATCTCCCTATAACTCTATTGAGTCAAGGTGCATTAGGAGGATTGAGATAGAAATGATATTCATATCTTCAGAAGGTATTCTTTGAATTTATCTAGCAGGTACTTGCTACCTAGATTAGATCAAATTCATTTTATCTTCCTTCAAACTTTGGTTCTAAACTAAAAAATAATGAAATCTTTGAAAATTTCAAAGGTTTCTCAGGTGAAGAGAAGAAATCTCATATCATACATAATCATCAATAGATATCACATATCCATAATGTTCACTATGATATAGATGATCTTCATTCAATATGTATGAGATCCTGAATACCTTGACATCTTACACTATTCCCAAAGAAGGGTGTATTGGACATTTTTCTTTGAATACAATATTCATAAGTATGTAAGTTTTGAAATTTTAGGCATTCTAAAGTTTCATCTCTTACTAGTCTATTGATCAAATCAATAGACAAATATCCAAGACTTGATGCTAGATCATTGTCAAATGATCTTCATCCTCCTATCGATCTTAAGGTTTAATTTCAGTATTTAGAAATGTTAATGACCCATCAATTAAATTTCTAATTTAGTGGAGTCCACTAGATTTTAGATTACTATCTGAAATATCTCCATCATAACTGTTTATGATAGATTTATTACAGAATTCATGTTTATTTCCAACATTTAGAAATAAACAATGAGTGTATTCTAATATCTAGGTCATAGAGACATTCTCTAAGACTAAGGGCTCTCCCACTGAAATTATGAAGCCTTTCAATCCAATAGAGATTGTTGCAACAATTGCATCAATATCTATGTGGATGACTATAAGCCTTAAGATCAAATTTTCCAGTCTTCTAAAACGTATGCAACCCATTGCAAAGTGTTGTATAAGATTGAGATACAATTACAAGACTTTATTTTATTCAATAAGCAAGTCAATATCAATGATTTATGTAGATTATTCTGATGCTCTATCCGAGTCCTTCTTTAAGGATTCTAGATAGCCTTGATAGTCATATTATCAACACACCAACTTATTGCAGTATTGGCATTCATCCAACTATTTGGATGTCATATGGAAGTCACAGAAGTACAGTCAACTCTTTGCCTATCCTTCTCATCTTGGGTCTGACCCATGCTTCCACTGTGCTCCCTTTATCTATAAACAACCATTGCTTAAGACTAAGGATCTCTTATGTTAAATTCAAAAGAATTCAATGTAAGAGCATTTCAACATTTATACATGCTTCATTAAATTCGTTGATGAATCTGTTATTCATCACTCCAAAAGTCAAAAATAGAGCCTTGTTCCCGAGAAAATAGAGGCATATTTCCTTTTATCTTGCATAAATAACACTCATGCATGCATCCATAATTCATGCATTTTAGCAGCTCATCTGCATTTAAATAAGAAGCCAAAAATCCCCTGTAAAATACCTCTTCATCAAAATAACTTCTTCTCTATAATATATGTATATATTCCTTAATAATATAGGGAAGATTGCTAAAAATCACCCTTGTAAAATAGCCCAAATAGCCTAAGAATCCTTGTACATTAAAACACAAATAAAGCCCTCATACAAACCCCGAATTAGGTCTACTCACTTTTAGAATACTACACATTAAAAGACCTTCAAAATGAGACTGATTTTATTGAAATTGGAGCTTGTATGAGAAACTTGGGTTTTTGGATCATTTTGTATACTACATATGTACATTTATGTATCCTTGTATTTATGTATCATATTTGACTTTATCTCCGTCTTTGGTCAACATGAAACTTGTAGATCTCATTAAGATCTACAACTTTCATGTTTTGAGTTTTTCCAAATTCGTCTTCCTCTTCTCTCTACACGTGTTTCTTTCTCCAGCCATTCACAGCAGGCCACGTGGCGCCCTCTGGTTGCGCCACGCGGCCCGCTGCCCATTGTCTTATCCGCCGCCGATCACAACCGTTGGATCACTTCATGGATCCAATGGCTGTGTTCTCTCCACGCCGCTCATTGACCTCAGCCATCAGATCTTCCCCGCGTTCCATCTACGCCATCCGTTAGCGCCTCGTCCAGAACACGACACGTGGCGCTTCATAGGCCACTTGATGGCATCTCCGATCTTACATCTCCGCCGTTATCCCTGGATCTGATTCCATCCCTTCGATCAGACGCAAGGATCCATCTCGACCGCTCACCTCCGCCTTCCCGTCCTCTCGACACGTGGTGCGATCACCGCCCTCTAATCGCACCACCCCAGATCTAATCCTACCCGCCCCTTCCCGCCTTCTTCTCCGCCATTGGATCACAAGATCCAACGGCGAGGATTGTGTCTTCCACCTCCAGCGCCTCTCTCTCCCACGTTCTCGAGCTTGCGCGAGGGGCTTGCCCCTTTCTATTTTTGGCCGCACACCAGCCACTCTCGCCGACCGCCAACCTCCCCACGACATCCTCCACTCATCCCTCTCCCTCGCCATCTCCCTCAAGCGCCACCATCTCCACCATACTCGCCCCACGACGGCCACTAACCTCACCTCGTCACCAGCCCGGTCGTCAACTTCATCCTATAAATACTCGATCACCGACCATCTTCACACCCATCCGCCACCCCAGAGAGGAACCTCGAGCTCGGAGCGTCCGATTGGTGACAGAAATTGAGCAAATCCTTGAGCGAAGACAGTCTTCTTCTCCGGCGAGATCCACGGTGCCACCGCCGTGTCGCAGCCGCCCTCCGTGACGCTGCTTGAGCTCGGGACCTTACCGATCCCTCGAGCGACGACCTGGAGCTTCAACTCGAGCTCCAAACCCCAGGTAACCTCCTCCATCTTTGCTTGATCTTCGCTTTGATTTTCCTTTTTATTTCTCCCATTTTATTCGCGTCCCTCAGCCATCTCCTTGCTCCGCTTTCACCTTGTCGAGCTCCGCGGCGGAGCTCTGACCTTCGCGCCGTACTTCACATCCTCTGACATTTCACTTCACCTTCCATCAGCTCCAGCTCCGCCACCTGGGCGGAGCACCATCGCCGTACCACCTATACTTCGCCTTAGGCCTCTCACTCGCACCTCCACACCTCCACTAGCACGCACACGCTTCGGCTATAGACCAAACACCTGCAGGCACTCACATCCATCATCGGTCGGAACCTCGTCGGAGCTCTTTTTGAGCTTCATCGCCACAGTGCTCCAGCGCCCCTCTTCCACTCCTGAAGTCACCTGAAGCTTCGCCGTACCCTCGCGTGTCTTTCGAGCTACATCAGACTCGCCATCGACAGTCACCCACACCAGGAGGATCGGGCGGAGCCAAGCCTGCCTCACCGGAGCCCCGCCAACTCCTCCGCAGGTGGCGGAGGACCGCTGAGGACGAAGCACAGCCACCGTTGATCATATTGATCGAACGGTCCCTAGCTGTCCACGTCGCCACTCAACCGAAGCATCACATCACCATTGGATCGATCAGTGATCCAACGACCCGCAGCGAGCCACGCCGCCCCCTCCATCGCTCTCCAGTCACCGTTGGATCAGCTTAGATCTGACGAACTCTCATCACGCCACGCGCCATCAACGATAGCCTTTGGATCGATCTTGATCCAAAGGTTCAGAGCACGCCACGACATCGAGTCCGAGCCTCTTCCCCGACAAATAGGCTCGGACCACTCGAAGCTTCACCGAGCCTCAGTCGAACCTCCAGAAGCCCCCGAGCCGCCGACGCCACCCGAACCTAAGCGCCCACGTGAGGAGCACGTGTTCCGTGGAGAAATTGCATACAAGTCCTGCATGTTATCGGTAATTGCATTTTAGTCCCTGTCAGCATGTTTAATCTTTAAAGTTTCAATTTCCAGTATTGCATTTACGCCCTTGTGTTTGCACGTGTCCTTAGAGTACATTGTTCATCATTTGAGATTCTAAAAGTTGCATGTTGTTGGAAATTTTGTCCTCTGCCTATCAGTACACGTGTATGATTTTTGTAGGCTTATTTGAATTATTAATGAATTAATTGGTTCATTGTTGACATATTTTGCCCAGTGATGCCTTCTGATTTTTAATGAATTATCTGTGCCTTCAAAAATTATCAAAAATTCACAGTAGTTTAAGTGCACCATTTCTAACACACCATAAAAATTTCATAGCATTTGCATGCATATCGAGGCCTAAATAAATTATTTAGTGATTTTCTTAAATTAATTTTAGTAAATTCATTTCACAGTAAAATTAAGTCCTGTCAATTTTCCTAGGTGCCTTATCATTAGAACCACCTAGGATAATTTTAGTTCTTGGAAAAATTGTGATTTGATATTTATTAAAAATTAAATTCTGAAAATCACTCTGTCTGTCTATTTAATTCATAGTAAATTCATTTTAAATCGAAAAATTCCAAAAAAATTAGTGTAGGTGATTTTCATCATAAATAACTGTCTGGCCAATTTTCATTATTTTTGGACTTTATTTGATACATCAATTAAATTTAACGTTAAATTGGCTAAGATTGGTCTGCACATGTCTGCATAAGAATTAAAAAGACCAAAAAAATACTCCTTGAAAATCAACGCTTGAATAATTGCTTAAATTCATCTAAGGAGATAGATGCCTCCCTGAGATCGACCTTGGACTTCCACCAAGTAAAAAAATATTGCCGCTTAAAATTAACTTCAGATTAATCCATAAGTGGTTTTTGATTAACCTCTCGTATCCGACTGCAACGAATTACATTAATTAATTTGGACATTAATTTGACCGAATTAACATAGGGTGCGGGAGCGATATCAAAATGGCGCCGTTGTCGGGGAGGCACGGCTTAGGATAAATTTTAGCAAAATTTTGAGTGTTTGATTTTCCTTCCCCGGGTAGTCTGACCCCCGGTTTTTCTTGTGAATGTTTCTCTGTCTTGTAAATTTCTGCATTTTTGTGTCGTTCTTGATCTGACCTCAACTTGTTTTTGTGCGAGGGACACCGGAGTCGAAGACGCTTCGAGGAACACGCATTTGAATTTGTTTGAGTGATTTGAGAGAACCTGTAATTTCATTGTATTTCCACATTTTTTTCTCCCATCATTTCCAGCGGTTCCCGTTTGGGATCTCGCGTGTGTAAAGATAGTGGAACTGTGTCCCGTGTGCTGTGTGGGTGAATTGTAATTTAGCTTGCACTAGCGGCTCCTCGAGCCACTCTAGGACTTGTTTGTGCTCGTAATCAATAGGACCACACATTACACATAAAAGACGCACCTAGACCGCAGGACTTAGTTCAAATTAAACTGTTCTTCACGCTAATAGAACTGCCTGTCTAGGAGCGGCTTTTCATCGCTTGCATTTGCATGTAGAGTAAAGTTTTCAATTCTGTATTGCATCCTGCATAAAAAAGCGAAGGGATCACTGTAAGTATTCTCTACTCAGCATAAGCATCATCGATTTCAACTTGCATTGGCTTTTCTCGATTTCCCCCTCTGATTTTGTCACTTAAATTAAAAAGGAAATTGGGACTGTCCGATAGGCGTGCTTTGTGGTGGATTAATTGCAGTGATAACTTAACTTTAATCGGGACTGCTAACAGTATTGACCAAAAAAAATATAAAATCTGAAAATTGTTTGCGGGAGATTAATCCCCGACCTTGTATTCAGGCTGAGTGAGGGTACTTGAGTGTGTGTGAACACCTTAAGGCAGAGCCCAAAGCCCCTCCTTCCATATCACGAGCCAACTGATCTTAGCAATTATCACGAGTGGGATATTTTTAAACTCTTTGACAAGTACCAAGTAGCCTCCGCCCTCACAGGTAGATAGGGGCGAACCAGCGGTACTCTGCGACAAGGCCTAAAAGCTTTGTCAGCCTCCGCCTCAGTGCAGGTAGATAGGGGCACGTCATTGAGTCCCACTCCGGATAGGAGCAAAGAAAGGGAGGATCGACGGTATCTTAGGCGACAGGATAGACAGGGAAGACGCATCCGGCTCTAAGCCGACTTTCCTCTAGGCTGCGTAATCCTTGCTATTTTGGCTTGAATATCACACTTAAAAACTGCAAGATAAATTGGACTCAACTTTGAGCCCTTCACTGTGTTGAGTGTGAACCCAGGGTCTTGGATTGTTCTTGTTGCTTGCTTCAGGTAGGAGTAAAATCCTATCTTCTTCCCTCATCAAGATGAGTGATTGGGGAGATCTTGACGCACTATTCACTGATCTCTCTATGAATCCCCCAAGTAACTCGTCTTCCGCGGTCCGAGCGCACCTTGGACCACCCAGGATTCATGACCCTCTTGAGTCCTGGTTTCCTCATGCTCAGGGTGGTTACTCTCAAACCAACCCTTTTATCTCCTCCGAGATTACCGAGGAAGATCATTGCCTCGGTAATCCCTTCCTTGATTTGCCCTCTAACACCGGTCTTATTTTCCAAAACCCAGAACTAGAGGACAAGATGCCGCCAAAAGTTCCACCAGATGAGGAACAAATTAAACAGATTCTTGCCCGCCTCGCTGATGCCGAACAGAGGAATGCAGATCTCACTGCACGGATGGGACAAATCATAGCAGCAGAAGGAATCGACCGACCAATGGTCGATACCTATAACCCGGCGGAGAACGAGATTCAGAACTGGTTGGCACCCGCAGTTCCCGCCCAGGCATTTGAGTTGAAGCCCCACTTTCTTAGTCTGCTTCCGAAGTTCAACGGAAATCTTAATGAAGAACCATATACTTTCCTCCGTGACTTCGAGTTGGTGTGCAACAATCTTAGCCATCCCAATGTTGGCCAAGACTATATTCGGCTGAAGGCCACCCCTTTTGCCTTAGGTGATAAGGCCGCTCATTGGCTGAAAAATTTAGGGGTGGTATGTACCACTTGGATGCAGTTCAAGGACCTTTTCTTGAAGAAGTTCTACCCTCTCAGTAGAACTAATCAGATGAGAACAAAGATCGCCAGCTTCGCTCAAGGAGCCTGCGAACCGTTCCATGAGGCTTGGGACAGGTTCAATGACTTAGTACAGAAATGCCCCTGCCACGACATTTCAAAGGTGATCTTAGTCCAGACCTTGATCTGTGGTTTAACCCCAGAAATGCAGGGGTTAGTTAGTGCCGCCTGTGGAGGAAGCTATCTGAACAAAAATGAGCATGCTGCATGGAAGATCCTAGAGCAGATGGCAGAAACCGGCAGGTCACAGGCCACAAGGGCCTATCAGTTGTCTCCCTCAATCTTATCCAATGAGACAACTAGAAGGACTGTTGCAGATCTGACTGAGGACCTCATCCCCAGCATGGGGATGATCGCCGACAAGCTTACCATGGTCGAGCAGATCCACAAGAGAGTCGCGGAGATGGAGTCTCTTTCAAGCCTTTCCAAGAAAGTGGAGGAACTCTCTGAAAAGGTAGCTAAGATTAAGCTACCCACCCCTTCTGCACCACCTGTACCTGTACACCGAGTTCATCTTGTACAGGAACAGGCACCGGGGTCTCAGAGTAGCTGGGATCAGACTTATACCCAGCCGAACCATCATGCACCCCCACCAGTGGAAACGGAATATGAGGAGTCTCCGCCTGTATACGAGATTAACGGGCTTTGGTATAGCCGGGACCCGCTAGTCCGGCAAATCGAGATGGGGAAGGATCAGGCACACCGCCCCGCACCAGTCTACCAAGAGACCAGGCCCGTCACAGTCCCGCGATACCAGTCCAGGCCAGATCATGGGTACCGGCCGCAGCAACGCACTCTACCAGCAGGGGCCAGCACCGTCTCACCAGCAGCAGTATCGGCATGGCCAGCAGGGCCAATATAGGACGGCATCAACACCGCAGCAAGCCCAGCCCACCGAATTGGAGTCACTCACCTTGGCGATCCAGACCCTGTCTGATAGGGTCCAACAGATACAGAATGACTACTTGGATATGAGAACCGACATCAATCGGGTTTCTCGTGCCCAGGACCAACAAATGGCGCCAAGGACCCCAATTCCCGCGCAGGTTCAGGCCAATCCGAACAGCATGCACCAGGGCCAGAACCGACCTCGGGATCAGGTATATTATTCAGATAACTATCTATCTGAACATGAGATCCTTTCGTACGATAATGTTAATCATATGTCCCTCAGGAGCGGAAGGACCGTGACCATACCTGATCGGCACGGGCACAAAAGGAAGGAACCTCCGAGAATCTACCTGAGGAGAATTCGGAGGAAGAAGAGGAGGAGCATCCCCACCACCATCCCCAACAGAAGAAGAGGACATCTGAGTCCTCGAAGCAGCATTCCCGCATCCACTTTGAGTCGGACGATACCGATGAGCCCGCACCTCCATCTGAGGAGGACCATCCAGAAGAAGCGGAAGAAGCATCACCGGTTTCGCCCAAGCATTTTCCTGTTTGTCAGAGTCCGAGTCAGAGTCTGTGTAAAAGTCCGAGTCAGAGTCTTGTTCAGAACTCAGTTCCAGCAGCTAATGAAAATCTTTCAGTTCCAGAACCTGAGTTAATAATCCCTTTCCCCCAAGCTCTTAAGGGTGGAAAGAAGAAAATCCAAAAAATCCAAAAAGATGACCCTGAGATGGCTGAATTCTGTAATAAACACATCCAGGTCACAATCCCTTTTGACAAGTTCGTGGAAATAACCCCTGCATTCCAAAAATACCTTAAGGTGAGATGCACACCTTCTAGGGTTAGCAGGAAGATCAAAAGCCGTGTTGAGAAACACGTTCTCTCAATAGCCACGACTTGTGCAATAAAGAACTCGTTTCCTCGGAAACGAAGAGACATGGGTGCACACTATGTAGAGAGTCATGTTGATGACATTGCGTTTGCACGCACTCTCCTGGACAATGGTTCCTCAATTAACTTAATGCCCACGGCCCTCTATGAGCGGCTTAATCTCGGACCTCTTAGGAAATCTAGAGCTATTCTGCAGTTTGCTGACAAATCCACTAAGAGGTCCCAAGGAGAGTTAAGGAACATTGTGATCAGAGTCGAGGGACAAGAATACATGGTGGACTTTACTGTCCTGGATATGGAAACCCCTCGTAATTGGAGAGATTCCCAGATCATTTTAGGTAGGCCCTTCCTCAGAACTGCGGGGGCCTTATTTGATTATAAAACTGGGAAGATTCAGTTCCAAACTCCCGGCGGAGATGAGGAATTGGAGATGAAGCAGACGAGATGGCAGAGACCGGATTCCGAATCCAGCACCGAGTACTCTTCTACCGAGACAGACTGTGAATATGTAGACGTAGTTGGGCCATGGAGACAGAACCCAGCCAGCATTAATGTGTCCATCTCCTTTGAAGATGATCCAGTGCATGAGTCAGTCTGCGAGATTCTGAGGAACGAGTACAGCTCTGAACCTGCATCGCCCTACATCTTCGATGACGTAGAGGCCCAGTGGGGCCTTTCAGTCCTTACATCCTTAGGACAATCGGAAGATGAGGATGACGAGTCGGACGAGGCGTTTGCCGATTGTATGGAAAATTTTGACGATCCGACTCCAGAGCCGCGCTTGGTGGCAGCTATTACAGAAAATGATCCAGCCACTTCCAACACCGAACCAGATCAGATTGAGCTAGACTTCTTAGATGACCACACTATACCTGAGCTCAAACCTCTTCCCACAACACTGAAATATGCCTTCCTTGCGGGCCCAGACAAGAAATTTCCGGTCATTATCAGTTCGCAATTGACCGAGGAGCAGGAATCTCGCTTGCTAGAGATCCTGGAGAAAAACCGCAAGGCAATAGGCTGGAGCATTTCCGATCTCCATGGGATAAATCCCGCTCTGTGTTCGCACCATATTTACTTGGAGAATGAAGCCAAACCCTCTCGTGAATTCCAACGCTGGTTGAATCCAAATTTACGAGAAGTGGTGAAAAAAGAGATAGAAAAATGGTGCGACGCGGGTTTTATTTACCCAATCTCCGACTCTAAGTGGGTGGCCCCAATCCATGTTGTCCCGAAAAAGTCGGGAATTCAGACGACCACCAATGAGGACGGAGAGGAGATCGTGACGAGAATACCCACGTCATGGCGCGTCTGTGTGGATTACAGACGCTTAAATGCCGCGACGAAGAAGGATCATTTCCCTCTACCATTCATTGATCAGATCTTAGAAAGATTAGCGGGAAAAGAATTCTTCTGCTTCCTTGATGGGTTCTCGGGCTACAATCAAGTAGCCATAGCTCCAGAGGACCAGGAAAAGACCACGTTCACATGCCCCTTTGGTACCTATGCTTTCAGGCGCATGCCCTTTGGGCTATGCAATGCTCCAGGTACTTTTCAAAGGTGCATGATTGCTGTATTCGCCGAAATGGTCGGCGAATTCCTGGAAGTCTTCATGGATGACTTCTCGGTCCACGGCGACTCTTTTGATTCCTGCCTTAGGAATCTGGACCGAGTCCTCAAAAGATGTTGTGAAGTCAATCTGGTGCTCTCCTGGGAGAAAAGTCACTTCATGGTGACGGAGGGCATAGTGTTGGGGCATGTCATCTCCAAGAGAGGAATGGAGGTTGACCCTGCCAAGGTGGACGTGATCAGACGACTCCAGCCACCAACCAACGTAAAACAGTTGCGGTCGTTCCTCGGGCATGTCGGATTTTATCGAAGATTTATCAAGGATTTTTCTAAGATTGCCCGACCGCTAACTGAGCTTTTAGGCAAAGACACGGAGTTTATTGTAGATCACAAATGTCTTGAGGCCTTTAAGCTTTTACAAGGAATGATCATGGATGCACCCATTTTACAAGCCCCAGATTGGTCTCTACCTTTTGAGATCATGACGGATGCCTCAGATTATGCTGTTGGGGCTGTATTGGGACAAAGAAGAGATGGTGTCCCATTTGCAATTCACTACGCAAGCAAAGTGCTTGATTCTGCTCAGCGTAACTATACAGTTACCGAAAAGGAAATGCTTGCGGTAGTGTTTGCCTTGGACAAATTCAGATCCCACTTAATCGGATCCAAGGTAACCGTGTTCACAGACCATACGGCACTACGATACCTGATGGAGAAGAAGGACGCGAAGGCGCGTCTTCTTCGTTGGATTTTACTTATCCAGGAGTTTGATTTGGATATCCGTGATAAACCTGGTAAGAAGAATGTAGTGGCCGATCATCTTTCTCGTCTCGAAGATCTTAATACTTCCGAGGTTTCACCAATTCGAGACTCCTTCCCTGACGAGTCGATTTTTGTTATCGACTCACTCCCGTGGTACGCCAATATCGTGAATTATCTTGTCTCCAAGAAAGTTCCCGAAGATTGGCCCAAGAGCCAAATCGACCGACTAAAGTCGGACGCTAGACACTACCATTGGGAGGATCCGATCCTTTTCTTTGAAGGACCGGATTGTGTCTGGAGACGTTGTATTCCTCAGGAGGAATACCAGAGTGTCCTTTCTTTATGCCATAGCTTAGAGGCAGGAGGACACCACTCCGGGAAGAGGACCGCATGGAAGGTACTTCAGTGTGGCTTCTACTGGCCGACTCTGTTTCGCGATGCCACCGCCTTCGCGAAGTCGTGCCCAGTTTGCCAGAGAATGGGAGGAACCGTTGGTTCCAAGGATGAGATGCCAATGCAGCCGGTCATCATTTGTGATGTCTTTGACGCCTGGGGCATCGATTTCATGGGCCCATTCCCTGTCAGCCACGGGTTTGAATACATCCTTCTCGCGGTAGACTACCTATCCAGATGGGTGGAGGCTATCCCGACCCGAGCCGCAGACAGCAGGACTGTCTGTAAATTCACCAGAGAGAACATAATCTCTAGGTTCGGGATCCCCATAATGATGATATCAGACGGGGGTAGCCACTTTGTGAATCGGGAGGTGAAGAAACTCCTGAAGGACTACGGCATCGAACACCGTGTCGCGAGTCCTTACCACCCACAAACCAATGGTATGGCTGAGGTGTCGAATAGGGAGGTGAAAACCATATTGCAAAAGCTTGTCCGCCCGGACAGGAAGGACTGGTCTCAGATCTTGGATCAAGTCCTCTGGGCGTATAGGACGGCTTACAAGACACCGTTAGGCACCTCCCCATTCCGAATGGTATTCGGAAAGCCGTGCCATTTGCCCGCAGAGTTAGTTCACAAATCAGAACGGGCAATAAAGAAGGTCAACTGGAACACACACCTGGGTCAGAAACAGAGAGACATGGATCTGAATGAGCTTGTGGAAGTCAGAAACCGAGCATACGACAACAGTTTGGTATACAAGGACAAGGTGAAGCGTTGGCATGATAGATATATCAGACGAAAGACCTTTGTTCCTGGACAGAAGGTATGGTTGTTCAATGCTAGGCTGAAGATTTTCCAAGGCAAGTTGAAGTCTAAGTGGACGGGACCATTTGTCGTCCGTACGGTGCATGATAGTGGATGTGTCGAGATCTCAGATCTCGCAGATGACGCACCGACATTCCTAGTGAATGGGCAGCTGTTGAAACACTTCGTCGAATCTAATGAGCAGTTAGTCCATGTCGAGGAGATTGTATTCATGCGCGAGACAGATACAACAGATTCACATCAAGCCGCGTATGAGACCTTGCAGCAGTGAACTCCAGCCATCCGCAGCATCTCGAAAGATTCAGACCGATTCATCTGTATATATCATCATTCTTGTACAACCTACCCTTTCTCCCGCGACTTTAGTAACCCATCCCCGCATCATCAGATCACTATCTTAGACTATACTTAGGATAACCAGATCCTAAGTATAGGGGAAGGGTCACCTAAGTCGGTTCACTGTACATTCTCCAGATCACATTGGTCCTCATACTCATTTCCTACCTATACTTAGGCCGACCTTCGCCTAAGTATAGGGGGGACCGATGCCCGCATTGTATACTCATTCATTTCTCTTCTGTCCCGCATCCGCCCCATTTTTGATCTTCTTCTCTACTTAGGCTTCCATAGCCTAAGTATAGGGGGGGGGGCGAGATGATTTCTATACCTTTTTGGCTCTCCTACGCTTAGCACGAGCTATGTCTTTTCCTCGCTCTTAGTGCTCTGAGGACATAGCACACGCTAAGTATAGGGGGGCGTGTATATATTACATATATACTTTACCCATAGCTCGTACTTTCACGTATTTTTGTATATATATTACAATAATTACGGGTGGGTAAAAATCGGAAAAAAAAAACTTTAATAAATAGGCTTCTTATTTACTCTTGCATATCATCTTCTTGCATTTTCATAGCATGACATCTCATCTCATTTGCATAAGTTGCTTATGCAAAGTGAAAAGCTAGTGGGTTCTGGACCAAGTTGTGAGCAGATATTAGGGATGAAAATGACTTGACCTTAATCCACCTAATTTCAGAGGAACCTTATAGGAACTGGAGTTAAGATTTTTTCAGGTCAGGTGACTTAATTCTTTAAGTCTCCAAGTCTATGTTCATATGTCATCTTGACAAGCCTGAATAGAGCACTTAACAACACACACATGACTCTTGGAGACAATGGCTTAACATGCACCAGCACTTTACACATGGCTCTCTACGGATGAGGTGATAAGGAGACAGTTTCCTTTAGCTTGGGGTAGCATATGAGGGTAGTACTTCTAGGCGGAACCTCTCTTCTTCTTCTAGTGAAGGAAGTGCGTCTCAACTTGGACTAGTGGTGATGAAGGCTAAAGACAGAAGCAGTGGGTTGCAATAAAGCTTCAAAAGAGGGATAGTCTACTGGCTCAAGAGGAAATTTCTTATATCTATGCTGCATCATGTATGTACAAAGGCATGTTTGTTGAAAAAAAAATGCCAAAAAGAACTCCAAAAAAGTGGTGGGTCGGATTGAAAATTTAATAACCCCACCGGAGTATATGTAGTCAAGAAAAGCAAAAGCTTATGGTCACCATGTTACTTGCAGCGGGAGACTTAGCTACACTGGCTGAGCTTCCAAAAGTCTATACTTCTTCCTCCTCTTCTTGAGTCGGTTGAACTTGAACTTAGAAGGGAATACCCCGCTTCTCGAGGAAAGAGTTGCTAGCCCGAGGCATTAGAGTTACCAGGTTGGGGGAGATTGTTTCTTTGTTACTTCTGAGGTGGGGAGTCATTTATCACTTACACTGCATGAAAGGATTCATGGTCATTAGGGTTTGTGTATGTAGACTTGTTCTGATTAGGCGAGTTGAGGAGTCTTGAATAGAAGACTTGTGGAACTTGAAGTCTGTTAAGTCTTAAACTCAGATCCCGATAAGGTTCCGACACATGATTAATCCAAAGGTCAAGTCTAGCTCTATTTTTAACTTTTGTTCATGACCTTGGTATGGAACCCAATTTCATTTCACTCTTGCATTTCATTTAGTTGCTCGGGGACGAGCAAGGTTTAAGTATAGGGGGTTGATGAATCTGTTATTCATCACTCCAAAAGTCAAAAATAGAGCCTTGTTCCCGAGAAAATAGAGGCATATTTCCTTTTATCTTGCATAAATAACACTCATGCATGCATCCATAATTCATGCATTTTAGCAGCTCATCTGCATTTAAATAAGAAGCCAAAAATCCCCTGTAAAATACCTCTTCATCAAAATAACTTCTTCTCTATAATATATGTATATATTCCTTAATAATATAGGGAAGATTGCTAAAAATCACCCTTGTAAAATAGCCCAAATAGCCTAAGAATCCTTGTACATTAAAACACAAATAAAGCCCTCATACAAACCCCGAATTAGGTCTACTCACTTTTAGAATACTACACATTAAAAGACCTTCAAAATGAGACTGATTTTATTGAAATTGGAGCTTGTATGAGAAACTTGGGTTTTTGGATCATTTTGTATACTACATATGTACATTTATGTATCCTTGTATTTATGTATCATATTTGACTTTATCTCCGTCTTTGGTCAACATGAAACTTGTAGATCTCATTAAGATCTACAACTTTCATGTTTTGAGTTTTTCCAAATTCGGCTTCCTCTTCTCTCTACACGTGTTTCTTTCTCCAGCCATTCACAGCAGGCCACGTGGCGCCCTCTGGTTGCGCCACGCGGCCCGCTGCCCATTGTCTTATCCGCCGCCGATCACAACCGTTGGATCACTTCATGGATCCAATGGCTGTGTTCTCTCCACGCCGCTCATTGACCTCAGCCATCAGATCTTCCCCGCGTTCCATCTACGCCATCCGTTAGCGCCTCGTCCAGAACACGACACGTGGCGCTTCATAGGCCACTTGATGGCATCTCCGATCTTACATCTCCGCCGTTATCCCTGGATCTGATTCCATCCCTTCGATCAGACGCAAGGATCCATCTCGACCGCTCACCTCCGCCTTCCCGTCCTCTCGACACGTGGTGCGATCACCGCCCTCTAATCGCACCACCCCAGATCTAATCCTACCCGCCCCTTCCCGCCTTCTTCTCTGCCATTGGATCACAAGATCCAACGGCGAGGATTGTGTCTTCCACCTCCAGCGCCTCTCTCTCCCACGTTCTCGAGCTTGCGCGAGGGGCTTGCCCCTTTCTATTTTTGGCCGCACACCAGCCACTCTCGCCGACCGCCAACCTCCCCACGACATCCTCCACTCATCCCTCTCCCTCGCCATCTCCCTCAAGCGCCACCATCTCCACCATACTCGCCCCACGACGGCCACTAACCTCACCTCGTCACCAGCCCGGTCGTCAACTTCATCCTATAAATACTCGATCACCGACCATCTTCACACCCATCCGCCACCCCAGAGAGGAACCTCGAGCTCGGAGCGTCCGATTGGTGACAGAAATTGAGCAAATCCTTGAGCGAAGACAGTCTTCTTCTCCGGCGAGATCCACGGCGCCACCGCCGTGTCGCAGCCGCCCTCCGTGACGCTGCTTGAGCTCGGGACCTTACCGATCCCTCGAGCGACGACCTGGAGCTTCAACTCGAGCTCCAAACCCCAGGTAACCTCCTCCATCTTTGCTTGATCTTCGCTTTGATTTTCCTTTTTATTTCTCCCATTTTATTCGCGTCCCTCAGCCATCTCCTTGCTCCGCTTTCACCTTGTCGAGCTCCGCGGCGGAGCTCTGACCTTCGTGCCGTACTTCACATCCTCTGACATTTCACTTCACCTTCCATCAGCTCCAGCTCCGCCACCTGGGCGGAGCACCATCGCCGTACCACCTACACTTCGCCTTAGGCCTCTCACTCGCACCTCCACACCTCCACTAGCACGCACACGCTTCGGCTATAGACCAAACACCTGCAGGCACTCACATCCATCATCGGTCGGAACCTCGTCGGAGCTCTTTTTGAGCTTCATCGCCACAGTGCTCCAGCGCCCCTCTTCCACTCCTGAAGTCACCTGAAGCTTCGCCGTACCCTCGCGTGTCTTTCGAGCTACATCAGACTCGCCATCGACAGTCACCCACACCAGGAGGATCGGGCGGAGCCAAGCCTGCCTCACCGGAGCCCCGCCAACTCCTCCGCAGGTGGCGGAGGACCGCTGAGGACGAAGCACAGCCACCGTTGATCATATTGATCGAACGGTCCCTAGCTGTCCACGTCGCCACTCAACCGAAGCATCACATCACCATTGGATCGATCAGTGATCCAACGACCCGCAGCGAGCCACGCCGCCCCCTCCATCGCTCTCCAGTCACCGTTGGATCAGCTTAGATCTGACGAACTCTCATCACGCCACGCGCCATCAACGATAGCCTTTGGATCGATCTTGATCCAAAGGTTCAGAGCACGCCACGACATCGAGTCCGAGCCTCTTCCCCGACAAATAGGCTCGGACCACTCGAAGCTTCACCGAGCCTCAGTCGAACCTCCAGAAGCCCCCGAGCCGCCGACGCCACCCGAACCTAAGCGCCCCACGTGAGGAGCACGTGTTCCGTGGAGAAATTGCATACAAGTCCTGCATGTTATCGGTAATTGCATTTTAGTCCCTGTCAGCATGTTTAATCTTTAAAGTTTCAATTTCCAGTATTGCATTTACGCCCTTGTGTTTGCACGTGTCCTTAGAGTACATTGTTCATCATTTTGAGATTCTAAAAGTTGCATGTTGTTGGAAATTTTGTCCTCTGCCTATCAGTACACGTGTATGATTTTTGTAGGCTTATTTGAATTATTAATGAATTAATTGGTTCATTGTTGACATATTTTGCCCAGTGATGCCTTCTGATTTTTAATGAATTATCTGTGCCTTCAAAAATTATCAAAAATTCACAGTAGTTTAAGTGCACCATTTCTAACACACCATAAAAATTTCATAGCATTTGCACGCATATCGAGGCCTAAATAAATTATTTAGTGATTTTCTTAAATTAATTTTAGTAAATTCATTTCACAGTAAAATTAAGTCCTGTCAATTTTCCTAGGTGCTTTATCATTAGAACCACCTAGGATAATTTTAGTTCTTGGAAAAATTGTGATTTGATATTTATTAAAAATTAAATTCTGAAAATCACTCTGTCTGTCTATTTAATTCATAGTAAATTCATTTTAAATCGAAAAATTCCAAAAAAATTAGTGTAGGTCATTTTCATCATAAATAACTGTCTGGCCAATTTTCATTATTTTTGGACTTTATTTGATACATCAATTAAATTTAACGTTAAATTGGCTAAGATTGGTCTGCACATGTCTGCATAAGAATTAAAAAGACCAAAAAAAATACTCCTTGAAAATCAACGCTTGAATAATTGCTTAAATTCATCTAAGGAGATAGATGCCTCCCTGAGATCGACCTTGGACTTCCACCAAGTAAAAAAATATTGCCGCTTAAAATTAACTTCAGATTAATCCATAAGTGGTTTTTGATTAACCTCTCGTATCCGACTGCAACGAATTACATTAATTAATTTGGACATTAATTTGACCGAATTAACATAGGGTGCGGGAGCGATATCATTCATACAATATGAATATTAGGAAGCTTCTTGAATTACTAGAGTATAGACAGTAGAATGATGACACTCATCATGTCTGCATCCATCTATACTCTTAAAATGTTGGTTCAGGTAGGTATTCAAACATTTTGAATACATCATCTCTTATGGAGCCCCCATTCTGCATGATGCAGAGAACCATGTCATTCATGATTAAATGTTGAGAGAACATATGTATACCAGAACATCTTCTTAAGTCTTTATAAGGATTATTTGACAATTGCGATCATCATCGACATGTCACTTCCAAAGCACATTCAATGAGAGATCAAGACTATAGAGACATACAAACCCTAGGGTTGTAGCCCTAGTATCTATTTAATTGTCATTCCTCATTAGTATGAGGAGACTTGCATATTGCAACCACATACATTATGTATCCAACTGCAAGTACAATATCTAGATCATGAGTCCAATCCATGATATTTTACCGGTTATCATTGAGTATATCATTGAGTGGGTTTTATGAAGGATTATATGAAATAAGAAATTTGCGTAAGTATATATATATTTATATATATACATATTTTACTTTGATTTAGGAATTTTTATATCAAAGTTGTCTTGCCTTGTCAACGCTGAAAGTTCATTCCCTTAATTACTTTCAATGTAAGAGATATTCTTACCATTATATCTCAAGCAAGATCTGGGATCTCCTTCCTTATCTTTGTTACATCCCAATAATATGAGAACCTGCAACTCGGATAAAAGAAACGGGAACACATTCCGCCTTGCAAGTCCAACTTGCATCTCCCAATTTGGTATTTAACAGTCGGGCCCACCACCCCTAAGGTGATGTTGACCCGTCAATAATTGAACCAACCGTCAATAGGAATACAACTTGCTATGCGCAATCCAATATCGCCCCAATAATATGAGGACCCGATACTGGGGTCACTACGCATACGCCCTTACTCTTTCGAGAAGCGAAGAGCCCGATCCAAATGGCTTGTATGCAGGAGCTGTCACTTCAGACAGGCGTCTCCGACATACAATTTCGGGTGACGGAACCCTTCGCCTTGACGGGAGACCATGGATGTCACTTATTTGATCCTCCACCTCATATTCAAATTTTAATTAATTATCATGAATCATATTCACATAATTAATTCTTCTAAGGGAAATACACATCTATTTATAATAGAGTGTTTTTAATTGGATATAATTAATTCAATCATATTAAATTAATTATCAGTCCAGTTCAATCAACAGACTTGATTGTTTTACTTGAATATATATGGTATTATCGTAAAGTACATATTAATTCGAATTTTAATAATTAGAAAAATACATCTTGATTTATCCGACATTATCGAGTCCCTACCTGCTGTCATGGCCAGTACCGACGAGAGTGGGATGGACCACATACGTTGCAACCCGCTACCCCAATGCTCTCCGACTAGACACCATATCCACCTCAGGAAAGGATAATACCAAATAGATCAATTTATACTTGAGATGATCATCGGTTCTTCAACCGAAATTATACCATATAATAATAATCAAAATATTTTTGATTATAAGAAAATTTGCTAGACAAATTCCCAATCCTATTAAGGCAAGGAGTTTGATGATTGAGTTTCCAATTATGATCTAGATCAAATCTAATCAATTTAATGGTTGAGGCTATGCCAATTAAGGAAATAATCATCATTAAATATTTCTCAAATATTTTCCATAATTATTTCATTAAAATTATCAATTAATTTCACTAATTGACAATCACATGGTTGTTGATTAGGACTGTAATTTCAGCAGTGACCTCTTCTCACTAAAATTAACATATCTCAATCAATTTAAATCCAAATTAGACAAAAATAATTTTCAAAGATTGCTAATTTGATTTAGGACAGAACCTAAGTGATATTTCATGTATTTCGAGGCGTATCAAAACAGTAATTAACTCATTAATCATGTTAAGATTCGCAGTTCCCGCAACAGTGAATACATGTTCATTAAAACAACCATATCTCGAGCAAACGGAATCCAAATTACGTAAACTCAGATTCTATTGTTTCCTTATTTAATGGGGAACAAAATCCAATTATTATTTTCGTGTTTAAATAATTTAAACAGTGCCGAAAATAATCTCAAAACAGAGATTCGAAAATGAAATGCAAGAAAACTTTCGCAAACCCTAATGAACCAAAGTCGTCCTCGGTTCATGGATCGTATCCAAAACCATCGACTGATGAATCTTTGATTCATCACTCTAAAAGTTGAAAATAGAGTCTTGTTCCCGAGTAAATAACATCATATTTCCCTTTTTCTTGCACAATTAGCATTCATACATGCATTCATAATATATGCATCTTAGCACTCATATTTGTAATAAGAAGCCAGTTCCACTTGTAAAATATCCACCTAATATCTCCTCTAGAATAAAACACCTTATAATATGTACACCTTTAGTTAATAATACAAGGAAGAAAAGTCAGGGATCCCCTTATAAAAGCACCCAATAAAGCCCTAGAACCTCTGGATCTTAGAAAGCTCATAACTCCCTCACACAACCTCCAAAATAGGTCTACTCACTTTCAGATGAATACACATTCAAAGACCTTCTAATTTCATCCAATTTGGAGCTTGTAGGAAGAAGTTGGGTTTTTTGGGCCTCTATGTATACTATATATGTGTATATTTATACTCCTGTATTTTTTGTATCATATTTGACCTCATCTCCATCTTTGGTCAACATGGAAACTTATAGATCTCATCGAGATCCTACAATTTTCATGTTTTGAGTTTTTCCAAATTTGGACTCCTTCTTTCCTCTAAACTCATTTCTTATCGCAACCATTCACAACTAGCCACGTGGCGCCCTCTGATTGCGCCACGCGGCCCGCTCCCTTTTGTCTTATCCGCCCCTGCCCTCAGCCGTTGGATATCCTTCTGATCCAACGACCCTGCCTTCTCCACGTGCGCCATACTCCCCTGTCGTCAGATCATTTCCCATCCTTGATCATCACCGTCCGTTCGCGCTGTAACCATATCCTGCCACGTGGCAGCTCCGAAGCCCTTCGATCAAACGACTTCTTCACATCCAAGCCGTTCGCTAGCGCCGCTCCCACAACTCGCCACGTGGTGCACCGCTAACCCTTAGATCGCTTCGCCTTGATCTAATCCAAGTCGCTTCTTAACGCCGCGCTTCCAGCCGTTGGATTACAAGATCCAACGGCTCGGACCTTGTCTTCTACCTCTGGCCTCCCTCTCTCCCACAATCTCCACTGCGCCGACCCGTCACCCCCTTTCTATTCTCGGCCCCACTCCCACCACCTTCTCTGACCGCCAACACCACCACGATGGAGCCTATTCTTCCCTCATCATCGCCAGCCCCCTCACTCCTCACGACTTCCACCAGAATCGAACCACGAAGTCCACGAACTTCGCCTCCCCTCCATCCCTACCGTCACCCTTGCCCTATAAATTACCCACCTCCGGCCACATTCACACCCATCCGCCACTCCAGAGAGAACCCTTGAGCTCAGAGCAATCGATTGGTGACAGTAATTGACCTTAATCTTCGAGCGAAGACATGCGTCTTCTCTGGCGAGATCTACGACCGCCTCCGTCGTGCTGCAGCCTCGCTCGTGAGCTGCCCGAGCTCAGGCCCTCTACCGACCTTCGAGCGACGACTAGGAGCCCATCTTCGAGCTCCAATCCCCAGGTAGCATCTTCCATCCTCCTCTGATCTTCTCTTTATTTTCCCATTGATTTCTCCAATTTGATTCGTTCTCTCCACCGTCATCTTCTCGCTCCACCATCATCTCTCCGAGCTCCGCGACGGAGCTCCGATCTTCGCGCTCCCCTTCTTTTCCTCAAACGCTGCACGTCACCTCTCACCGACGCCAGCTCGCCACCTGGGCGGAGCTCGATCATCGGACACCCTCCACTCCGCCATAGGCCTCGCCTTTCACTCAGTACCACCTCCACGAACACACACACGCTTCGGCTATCATCTAACCCTCTGCAGGTGCCATCTCGTTGACTGACCGGAAGCTCGTCGGAGCTCCCTTCGAGCTTCATCGTCATCGAACTCCAGACCACCTCCTCCACTCCTGAGGCCACCGGAGGCTTCGCCACTTCACCCCGCATCTTCCCAGCTACGTCACAGTCCTCTGCGAGCTTCATCGACGGCTGGAGGACCGGGCGGAGCAAGCCCAGCTTTGCCGGAGCCCCGCCTTCTCCTCCGCAGGAGGAGGAGGGCCATTGGGAAGACGTTCAGCCACCGCTCGACCATCTTGATCAAACGGTCAGAGTCACGCCACATCGCCATCATCCCAGAGCAGCCCAAGGACGTTGGATCCCTCTAGATCTAACGGTTCCCATCGAACCACGTCGCCAAGCGCCGGAGCAGTAGAGAGCCGTTGGATTTATCACGATCCAGCGACGATAGATCAGCCACGTCACCGCTTCATCGAGCTCCAGGTGCCGTTAGATCAATCTAGATCCAACGGTCACTCGTCGTCCACGTCGCCATCAGCAGGAGCGAGACCCCGCCGTTGGATCAATCGATGATCTGACGATCCAGATGCGCCACGCCTCACATCCATTGACCGTTGGATCATCACTTGATCCACGGTCCAGATCGTACTACGTAGTCCGATCCGAGCCTCTCCCCCGACCTCTAGGCTCGGATCACCCAAAGCTTCCCCGAGCCTCTAGCCGAACCTCCAGAGCACCGAGTCTCGTCCCGAGCCACCGACGTCCATCGAGCCTGGGGCTCCCCTTTACGTGCGGCCTGGGACATTGCACTGAGGCCCCTAAAGGTTTCTAAAATCACAATTCAGTCCTTGCGAAGCGTACCCACGTGAGGAGCACGTGCGTCTGTGGAGAATTTGCATTCCACCCCCTACATTCTAGGTAATTGCATAAAGGTCCTTGTTAGCATATTTTATTTTGAGCAATTTTTATTTCCTGTATTGCAGTTATACCCCTGTCTTTGCACGCATATTTAGGTGTCCATATTTCATCATTTTTAAATTCCAAAAATTGCATGTTGTAGTTTAACTTGTCCTTTATCTTATGTGACACTTGGCATATTTCTGTGATATAAGTGGAATTATTAATTAATTAATTGGTCCATTTTTGTCATATTTTGCCCAATTTCATCTTTTAATTAGTAGTAGTTTCTCTGTGACTCCAAAAATTCTCAAAAATCACATTAGATATAGGATAATTAGCTTCACCTTGCATAAAAATTTCATCTCAATTGCACGCATTTCGAGGCCTAAATAATTCATTTGGTGAATTCCTTAATTATTTTTAATAGGTTTCATTTCATATCAAAAATTAAGGTCTGACAATTTTCCTGGATTCCTCATCTTTAGATCTATCTAGGATAATTTTTATTCCCAAAAATATTGTGATTTGATATTTTATTAAAATTAAATTAGTCAAAATCACCCTGCATTCATTTTTAATTCACAGTTATATCATCTAGTGTCAGAAAATTCCAAAAAAATAAGGTAGCTTAATTCATCCCATTTCATCATCTGGCCAAGTTTCATCATTTTTGGACTTCATGTGAACACTTATCTGATTTAACTTTTAAGCTGGCCTAATTTTGCATGTATCTGATGTATCCGGAAATGCCGGTTTTAAAAAGTTGTTTTTATCATGAAGTGCGTTGTAGACGGCAATCGGAAACGGTCAAAAAAATACCACAAATAAGTTATTCGATTTTTTAATCTCGTGGCTTTATGTTTATTTTACTTGGGCAAGTCCCAAGGTCGATCACAAGGAGGCAAAGGAACAACCTAAAATTAAGTCTATCAAAGTTCGTGTTCAGTTTTCGAGGCGGTTTTTTTTGGAATTTTAAATGCAATAAAGGATGCAAATGCAAATTTGGCCTTATTTTAGGGACTAAAATGTAATTTACGTTCAAATGATGTCCGAAAAAAATACGAAATTGGCCATAATGTAAACTATAATGAAATGGATGCACTGTAATTTTTTTTGAATTTTTGGATGCAATATGAATTTTTTATGGATTTTTAAATGCAAACAAAATGATTTTTAATATTTAATTTTAATAAATATCAAACCTACTTATTTTCGAGAATCAAAATTATCTGAGATCTATCACTAGGTGACGGATCTCAGAAAAATCCTAAACCTCGAAATTGTGGGGTTTACTAAAATGTGCACAATGATTTTACAAGACAAAATATGCATGCAAATATAATCTTTTTGGGCACAATGTTAAGAATAATTAACTCTACAAGATGTGATTTTTCGAGAATTTTTAGAGCAACGGTTAGTCAATTATCAATTTCAGAGCAGAAAATGGGTAAAATACGCCAATTTTCACAAAACAATTATTTATTAATTAACCGTCCATCACAAAAATACCCACAACATGTCAAAGCGTAGAGAAATTAATTAACCAACATCATGCTATTTCTGGATTAATAAAATAATGTAGAGAGAAGGTTCAAAACTAAGGGGGAACACAGGGGTACAAATGCAAATATAATATAAATAAATAGAAAATGCAACTGGGGGGTTGTGTAATCACCGAGAATCTGGGGGGCAACTTCTGCAAATATTCCAAGTGGCACGTGCCAGGCACGTGCCCTTAGAGGCAGGGGATCAGGCGCAAATAAGGGAAACCCCGGGGGTGCTGCGCGCAAATAACACCGCGGTCACGTGCGGGGCACGTGACCCGGGGGATGATGTCAGGTGACGTCCCCCGCCCCACGTTCTACGCACGTGGCGGGGTCTCGGCCCTGGAGGCCGGGGGCGAGGTGCGGCGGAGGGAGCCGGGCCGGACGGAGGATTGGCTGGGCGCCGCCGACTGCAGAAGATGGGCGGAGCCGACCGTTGAGTTGCTGGACGAAGAGGATAGTAGTGGCTGGCGATGGCGCAACGGAGAAGACGGGGCTGGCGGCTGCTGTCGGTCGGTGGCGTATGCGTAGCTGAAGCGCGGAGAAGAAGAGCGTTGGCTCGACGTGGGGCGGCGTGGAAGATCGGGGAAGGGCGGAGCAGGCGGTGGTCGTCGGAGTCGCAGCAGCTGGAGGTTGATGAAGGCGCTGGATGTCGATCGGAGGTAGGCGGAGTAGTCGTGGCGTTGGCGATATTGGTTGTCGGAGAAGAAGAGCGTTGGCTCGACGCCAAGGCGGAGCTGCAGCAGCAAGGCCCGCTGGGGCGCTGCGACGGCCACTCGAAGGTGGCCGGACCTCGTCGAGGAAGAGGTCACCGGGCTGTCACCCCGGTGTTCCTGAAGCACAACTCGGCGGATGGGTTGGTTCCGAGGACGGTGGAGGTTTAAATAGGGTAGGGGATGGTGCCGGAGATGGAAGGAAATCAGTGGCGATTTGGGGGAATCAGCGAGGGTACTGAGATGGAAGGGGATCCGCGGCGGTCGGAGCGGGATATGGCGGCGCGAGATTCGCGGCGCGGGGCGGCGGAGTCCCAATTGGGAAGGGAGGCCTGGAGAAGATGACTGTGGACCGTCCGATCGGCCGAGATCGGACGGTCCATGTTTGGACACGTGGCAAGTGGAGGCGAAAGGAGGGAGGGCGCACGTGCGTGGCGCGTGCCTGGGAGGCACGTGCCTCGCACGTGCGGTTTTAATTTTAATTTATTTTTTTATAAAACGAATATATAATATAGCCAAAACGGCTGACACGTGGCGGCACCAGGTGCTGCCACGTGTCAGCACCCAGAAAATTCCGAAAATAAACATCTTGTAAAATCGAAAATAAATAGTAAACGACCTCGGATCGAAAAACTTTCTTCACGAAAATTGCTCGTCTCGATGAGATCTACAACTTTCATGAAGACATCAAAACCAAAATCGATCTTTTGCACAAAGTGACTTTTTGGGGTATCCCATGTACATAGAATACCTTGATTTTTGGGTTTTATAATTTTTTGTCACTTTTAAACAAGATAAAAATCCGGAAGAAATACGGAAAAATCAAAGATAAATAAAAGACACTTAATTCTAATTTTTTTGGATTTTTATTGATTAAGAAAATATATACATAAAATACAAGGTCAAAAACCGTGAAAATATACAATGTACAAAAGAGGCCCAAAACCAACTTTCACATATGAATTCCGATTCACTTGAACTTGGTCTTGTTTTGAAGGTAATTGAATGCACATCAGTTCAAAAGTGAGTAGGATTAAATCGGACACTGGATGGAGAAGATATGTGGCTTTTAGTTCGAAAATCCTGAAATTAGGGTTTGGGTTTTTGGTCCACTTATTTGGGTTAGTTATTTTTTTGTATTTTTCCTTTATTCTTGTTAGTGATATGTACACAGTGGAAGTGGTTTTGAGTCATTCGGAGTTAGCATGAATGGGTTAAAAATCTGGGAAGTTAGGCTATTTACAGGTCATTTTTGGCATGGATTTTTGGCTTCTTATTTTAATGCAGAATTTTGTGCTAAAATGCAATTCTTATGAAAACATGCATGAATGCTAATTATGCAAAATAGATGCAAGAATGCTGTTGATTTTTAGGGATTTGAGCTTAATAAATGAGATTTAGAGTGATGAATACGAGATTCATCATCCCCCTATACTTAAAGCATGCTCGTCCCTGAGCATTCAAAAGATATGCCATGAAGTGAAATGAGATTGGGTTCCATTCCAAGACCATGAGCTAAAGGTGAAAGTGAATCTAACTCAACCTTTGGGATTATTTGTGTGTCGGAACTTCTGTGAGATTTAGAATTTTAAAATCAACAGTCCTCGAGTTCTACAAATCATTGCTTACAGTTTCGGCTCAGAAGTCATCTTAGATCAATCCTCTTCCCAAAGTATACCCTATGAACATTGAATAACCGACTCTTGTGTGTGAAAGGTTTTTAGCTCTTCCCACTCAGAATGCCGCCGGACTACTGCGCAAACCTCCTCTCCAATAACTCGTCCTCGGGGAGTCAGGTATTTCCTTCTAAGGTCTGTCGCGCTGTGTTCACAATCGAATTAGGGGGAGAAGTTAGAAGAATGAGAAAAGAACTGGAGGGTGATTAGTGTAGTTCACCTCTCCTTGTGAAGCTGGCCAGTGTAGCTGAGTCTTCACCAAGATCTGCAGGTTTCTTGAAGCTTGGACCTTTTTGGTCAGATTTTATTTGGTAGTTGCTTCTTTGTATTTGGAATTTTTGGTGGTTCTGCTTGGATCTTGTTTTGCCCCTACGGATATAGCATCTTTTGTTTCCGTACATTTTTTGGGGTCTTAGAAAAAATTGTGCCCAGCCGTCCATCCCTTTTCCGAAGCTTTATTTCAACCCGTACTCCGGTCTTTAGATTTCCACGCTACCAGAAAAGAAACTCACACAGTTTTCCAACATATGTTTGAGTTGAGCTAAGTGCATAGTGCGAGAGTACAAATTAATTCCTTATTCCAGAGTTGTACCCAGAATGAAGAGACCAGGTTAGACACTAAGAGTCAAACTCTGTGCATTGTTATGTGGAACTCAAAGAATTAAGTCACTAACCTGAAGACTCTAAAATCCTATTTCTCGGTGAAGTTCCTCTGAAAATTAGGATGATTAAGGTTAAGTCTAGATCACTCTCGGTTTCGGTTCATAACTCGGTTCAGAACCCAAAGACTTTTCACATATGCAAATGAATGTAATGCTGGATGAAGTGCAGGTGTGTGGAATGTAAACACAATTTTTTTTAAAAAAAATGAATAAGAAGCCATTTTTTTCAAAAATTTTGGGCAAAGTCAGTGTTAGAAACATTTTTTTCTTTTTCTGTTTTTTTTGTTTGTTTTTTTTTAAGAATACCCACCCCGTAAATACATATAGACTTATGCGCAAGTACGAGGTATGGCTAAAATATATACATAGTATATATACAGACCCCCCTATACTTAGCGAGTGCTGTGTCCTCAGAGCACAAGAAGCGTAATGAAGACATAGCTCGGGCTAAGCATAAGAGAGTAAAAATATACAAGGGTTCGCCCCCCTATACTTAGACTGTGCATAGTCTAAGTATAGAAGAAGAGCGCAAAAAGAGGCAGACGAGATATGTAAATGAGGAGAGTATAAACAGATGGGTGGCGGTTCCCCCTATACTTAGGCTTTGGCAGCCTAAGTATAAAAGAAAGGTGGAGATGGAGCGATCGAGAGATAGGAGAGTGATGAGGGAAATGGTATATACAAATGGCATCGGTCCCCCCCTATACTTAGGCCTTGGCCTAAGTAGAGGAAGAAGTTGTACAAGGGGATCGATGTGGTGGGGAGGGAGGGTGGGTCTGATCTGATATATCGTCAATGTCCTTGCTCTGTGTGAAATAGATGACCTCAACTTGCATTGTATGTTCTTTGGATGATTCTATATATGGCTTCAGTAATTGTCCATTCACTGAGAAAGGTTGTGCATCATCTTTGAGTTCTGCAATGTCCACACTTCCATTGGTATGCACATCGATGACAGCATAGGGACCCGTCCATTTCGATTTCAGTTTCCCATGAAAGATCTTTAATCGAGCATTAAACAACCAGACTTTCTGTCCAGGGACAAAGGTTTTATCTCGAATGTGTCTATCATGCCATTTCTTGACCTTGTCCTTATAAATCACACTGTTGTCTTATGCTCGGTTTCGGATTTCAATTAGCTCATTCAGATTTAGGTCTCGACATAATTTCCCAAGGTGACAACTCCAGTTCAACTTTTTGATTGCCCATTCAGATTTGTGAATCAGTTCAGCAGGAAGATGGCAAGGTTTGCCATAGATCATCCTAAAAGGTGAAGTGCCGAGTGGTGTTTTATAAGCTGTCCTATAGGCCCAAAGAACTTGATCCAACAGTTTTGACCAATCCTTCCTATCTGGACGAACCAACTTTTGAAGTATACTCTTTACTTCTCTATTAGAAACTTCTGCCATGCCATTAGATTGTGGATGATAAGGGTTGGCTATTCTATGTTCAAATTTGTACTCCTTAGCCAAAGATCTCATTTCCCTGTTCACAAAGTGGCTACCTCCATCAGAAATCAAAACTTTTGGTATCCCGAACCTTGCAATGATATTATCCTTGATAAACTTACAGACGGTTTTGTTGTCTGCGGTTCGGGTCGGAATAGCCTCTACCCATCTAGACAAATAATCAACCGCTAACAAGATGTACTCAAATCCATTGCTATTGGGAAAGGGACCCATAAAATCAATCCCCCATGCATCAAAAACATCACAGAAAATCATTGGTTGCATGGGCATTTCGTCTCTATAACCAACGGTCCCTCCCATCCTTTGACAAATCGGGCAAGACCGTACAAAATCATTAGCATCACGAAATAAGGTCTGCCAGTATAATCCACATTGGAGTACCTTGTGTGCGGTTCTCTTTCCCGAATGGTGCCCTCTAGCCTCGAGAGTGTGACAATGTGTGAGGACACTCTGGTATTCTTCCTGAGGAATACATCTTCTCCAGACACAATCCGCTCCTTCATAGAAAAGGAAAGGATCGTCCCAATGGTATTTTCTTGAATCCGACTTTAGTTTTTCAATCATTTTCTTTGTCCAACCATAGGGAACCTTCTTGGAGACAAGATAGTTCACGATGTTGGAATACCATGGGGTTGAATCAATAGAGCAAACAGATTCGTCTGGAAAAGTCTCCTTAATAGGTCCAGTATCAAGATAATCATTTTTCTCAATTCGGGAAAGGTGATCAGCAACAACATTCTTTATTCCAGGTTTATCTTTAATCTCCAAATTAAATTCTTGGATTAACAAAATCCACCCTCAAAAGTCGTGCTTTGGCATCTTTCTTATCCATGAGGTATCTAATTGCCGTATGATCCGTGAAAATTGTCACCTTGGAGCCCAATATATATGATCGGAATTTTCAAGGGCCCAAACAACCGCGAGCATTTCCTTTTCAGTCACTGTATAATTTTTCTGTGCAGGATCCAATACTTTGCTCGCGTAGTGAATCGCATAAGGGATTCCATCCCGTCTTTGTCCAAGCACAGCTCCGACCGCAAAATCCGATGCATCAGTCATGATCTCAAAGGGAAGAGACCAGTCAGGAGCTTGTAATATCGGCGATTCACAGATTTTCTTTTTCAGGAGCTCGAAGGCCTCAAGACACTTGTGATTTACAATAAACTCGGTGTCTTTTCCTAAGAGCTCAGTCAGTGGGCGGGCGATCTTTGAAAAATCAGGGATAAACCTTCGATAAAATCCAACATGCCCTAGAAAGGACCGCACTGACTTGACGTTGGTTGGTGGCTCAAGTTTCTTGATCACATCCACCTTGGCAGGGTCGACCTCCATTCCCTTTCTGGAGATGACATGCCCCAACACGATACCCTCAGTCACCATAAAGTGACTTTTCTCCCAAGAGAGTACCAAATTAACCTCCCTGCATCTTTTGAGGACTCGGTCCAAGTGCGCTAAACATGTATCAAATGAATCACCATGGACCGAGAAGTCATCCATGAAGACTTCCAGGAAATCACCCACCATTTCGGTAAATACGACAATCATGCACCGTTGAAATGTGCCTGGGGCATTACAAAGCCCAAATTGCATGCGTTTGAAAGCGTAGGTACCGAAGGGACATGTAAATGTGGTTTTTTCCTGATCCTCGGGAGCAATAGCTACCTGATTGTAGCCAGAGTACCCATCAAGAAAACAGAAGAATGCTTTCCCTGCAAGTCTCTCCAAGATTTGATCAATAAATGGCAGTGGAAAGTAATCTTTCTTGGTCGCAGCATTCAGGCGCCTGTAATCGACACAGACACGCCATGACATGGGTACTCGGGTCGCGATCTCAACCCCCTCCTCGTTGGTGACCATCTGGATTCCCGACTTCTTCGGGACGACATGAAGGGGGGCCACCCACTTGGAGTCAGAAATGGGGTATATGAAACTTGCTTTGCACCATTTCTCTATCTCTTTCTTAACCATTTCCCGAAGATTGGGGTTTAATCTTCTCTGAAATTCACGGGAAGGCCTTGCATTATCCTCAACATAAATTTGGTGCGAGCAGAGAGCAGGGTTGATTCCGACGAGATCCGACACAGTCCAACCGATGGCTTTTCGATTTCGCTCAATGACTTCTAGAAGCTTAGATTCTTGATCCATGGTTAATGATGAGCTGATGATCACAGGGAATTTATTTTTGGGTCCATTGAGAAATGCATACTTCAGGGTGGGAGGGAGAGGTTTCAGCTCTGGTAGATCTGAATCATCAATCAAATCTGGCTGAAAGTCTTTTAAGTCTGACTCAGTGATTGTTGGTGGGTGATCATTCTGTGATATGCTAGCCACTGATCTTGAAGGAAAGTGAGTCGGATCGCAAATGTAGTGCGGTAATTCAGCCAAAGCCGAGTCCGACTCGTCATTGATTTTTTTCAAAGATAATGGGATGGACCAGTCCGAAAGGAGTTCTGTGTCATCAAGATTGTACATGTGTTCAGATTTGTCAGGTAAAAGTTCACCCACAGTATGGCGCATTGTTGCTTCTTCTGATGCGATGATATCCATGTGAAGATCTGGCAGTTGGTCCCAAGGTTCGGTAGTGCTGATCAGATTACACTCAGATGTTTCAGCCTCTTCAGTGGTGGATTCGGAATCGGGTCTTTGCCATTTTGTTTGTCTCATTTCAAATCCACTTCTCCATCTAGGGAGCGGAATTTCATCATTCCAGTGCCGTAATCGAATACAGCTTTGGCGGTTCGTAAGAATGGTCTTCCCAAGATGATTTGCGACTCTTTCCAATGGTTCGGGGTCTCCATGTCAAGGACAGTGAAGTCCACTTTGTATTCCGTACCCTCAACCATAATGATAACATTTTTTACTTCTCCCTTAGGTCTTTTAGTAGATTTGTCAGCGAATTGGAGTATAGATAGCGATTTCTGAAGAGGTCCTAACTCCAATCGGTAATATAAGGCTAAGGGAAGAAGATTGATGGAAGAACCATTGTCAAGAAGTGTGCGTGCGAATGCGATACCGCCAACGCGGCTTTCCACATAATGAGCACCCAGATCTCTTTTCTTCCTTGGTAAATGCTGGTTTCTCACGCATTTGGTAGTGGCCACTGTCAGAACATGAGTCTCCACAAATTGGTTTGTTTTCTTTGTGCGGGTCCGGGTGGGAGTACATTTCATTTTCAAATATTTCTGAAATGCAGGGTTACTGGCCACATATTGATCAAAGGGTACCTTCACAGTTATGTTTTGTTGACAGAATTTTTCCATCACTGGGTCACTCTGGATAGTTTTCTTTTGTCTTCCTTTCTTAAGAGCATGGGGAAAAGGAATGGAAGCATTTGAGATAGGAGAAAGAGATCCAGAATCGTAAATAAGAGCATCTTTATTGACTTTGGAGTTCTTATTACAATCATAATGTTTTGGATCATATGTTGCTGAAATGGTGACAAAGGTATTTTCGCAGCAACTAGAGGTTCAAGGTCCTCTGTAGTCTCCATAGATGCTTTTCCCTTCCTTTGGGCAGAAATCCTTGGGCGTCCTTCGTCTTCATCCTCAGAAGCATCCTCCGGTTGATCTTCCGAGTCGTTGTGGTCAGCTTCCCTTGCCCGGTCAGGTACGACCACGGTCCTTCCGCTCCTGAGGGACAAGGCATTGATTTTGTTAAACGAAAGGGTCTCGTGTTCAGATGTGGAAAAGTCTGAGTAATATACCTGATTGTTGTGTTGAGATGATTGAGATTTGTTCAAGCTATTGGGGTTAGCTTGAACTTGGGCGGGAATGGCTGTGACCGGGGCTGTCTGTTCTTCCTTCCAACGGGATAGACGATTAACATCTACCCGTAGGTCGTACAGTTCATTCCGGAAGCTGCGAATTTCCTCCAGCATTTGTCTTTGGATATCAATCGGGTCTTCTGGAGGTTCGGATGATCGAGATGCTTGATTTGGAGCTTGATATTGTTGACGATGTTGTTGAGGTTGGTTCTGACGGTCGTGTGGCTGTTGCTGCCTTGAGGGCTGATTGTGTTGTGGAGCGGCATTGTAGGAGTTGGGTGGACGCTGATATTGCTGACGGTCCCCCAGATTACCCTGTCGGGTATTATCCTGAGTGTACGAGATGTCGTTTATCTCGAAAGTCAGAGGCGGGGCTTCTATGACTGTCTCGGTCGGAGGAGATGACTGCTGGGAAGGTTGGACGTAGGATTGGTCCTGAGTCCATGGTTGCGGTTGTCCAGAGCCTGGCTGCTCTTGGACATGGTGCACATGATAAATTGGGACCGTAGGAGCAGTAGGCATCCCGATCTTGGACACCTTCTCAGTGAGTTCCTCCATTTTTTTTGGAAATTGAGCGAGCCGGTTGTCGATGTCGTTCACCCTTTTATTAATGTGGGTCCACAACTGTTAATTTGTCCGTGATGATGTTCATGTTGGGCAGCAAGTCCTCTGTTATTTCTGCGACCGTCTGTTTCCCTCCTTTGGCTTGATAGTTGTTCGGTGAATCAGTGTAAGATCTACTAGCAATTTGTGAACGACTAGTCTCCGCCATTTGCTCCAGTATCTTCCAGACGGTATCAGCTCCTCGGGATGTGTAGTTTCCTCCACAGGCAGCACTGACTAGACCTTGAGTCCCGTGGTTAAGGCCAGAATAGAGGGATTGGACCAGAATGTTATTATCTAGGTCATGGCAGGGACATTTTTGCAGCAGATCTTTGAATCTATCCCATGCATCACAGAGTGGTTCATTTGGCATCTGAGAGAAGCTAGTGATGCGAGTCCTCATCTGATTGGTTCGACTCAAGGGGTAGAATTTTTTTAAGAAGAGGTTCTTGAACCTATCATAGGTGGTCACCGTCACTCCCAAATTTTTCACCCAGTAATCTGCTTTACCCTTTAAGGCGAAAGGTAATGCAGTGAGACGGATATAGTCTTGGCTGACTTGTGGGTGCCTCTGATTAGAACAGATTAGCTCCAAATCACGCAGGAATTCATAGGGTTCTTCATTCGAATTACCATGAAATTGTGGTAATTGATTTATGAAGTGTGGCTTCAGTTCATGGTGAACCTCAGGTTGAGATGGCTGCAAGTAATTTATGACCCTATATTGCCCGGGATTATATGCAGCCTCCATTGGTGGCTCTTCTTCTGCATTCATTCTTTCCAATTGTTCCCTCATCAAATTTTGCTGCTGCTCAGATGCAGCCAATCTTGCGAGAATCATTTGCATCGGATCTTCATTTTGGTCATCTTTGGAGGCATTTTTTGTGAGTTCTTCTTTCCACCTTCAGATTGTGAAAAATAGGAGTCAATAGTTTGAAGAGAATTATAAAATGAAGATTCTAGGTGAAGGTGTCCCTGAACCCAAGGTGGTTCTGAGTAAGAGTGGCTCAGAGGATTTGAGATTGGAAAGTTTGTGGTAGTCAGAAAAGGGTTCGCTGAGTCCGAACAGAAATTACCACAATTTTCCATTCTTGAATTTCAAGAGATGGATGTTGATCAAATCAAACACAATACAAAATTCTTTTTCACCAACTCACACAGTGAAGGTCGTAAGAGTTCGACCAATTTTCTTGTCAATTTTAAATGGTGAAAAGACAATCTTATTAGCGAGATGAAATTTCGGATTTGGGGTTCTAGCCTTAAGTGTCGTCTCTCGCTCACTGAGAAAAAATAGAACATCCAAAGTCGGGGTTACTCTCCCGTAAAAATTCTTGATTTTATGGGTTATTTGAGATCAGATATATTTAGCAGTCCCGATTTTAATGAGGTGATCACTAAAAAATTAGATGAGCACAAATACACGTCTACCGTCCAGTCCCAATTTCCTTTAAAGTTATGTTATAAAACAAGAGGGAGGAATTCGGGAAAAGCTGATGCACGCGGAAAACTATGATGAATGCTCAGTTAGAAGACTTACAGTGAATCCTCGCAATCTCCATGTGGGATGCTAGACAGAATTTAAAAGTTATTCTAAATGATGTGCAAACCGATGGAAAAACCGCACCTAAGCAGAAAGTTCTATTAGCGGGAAGAATTGATTTAAATTTGGCTAAGTTGAACGATCTATGTGCGTCTCAATTAAGTGCAGTGTGGCTTAAGATCCTACGAGCACAAGCAAAAATATAAATGCTCTGAGAGCCGTATGTGCAGGTCTATCCTAATCGCCACTTAAGTCGGGCCCCACCCTCGCTGGAGAGTGAAACAGGCCACGACACACCACAGAATAAAGTTTAGAGGTCTTTCTACACACGCGAGAGTCCAAACGGACACCGCTATAAATGAGCAGAAATTAAAAGTACAGGAATTAAAAACCTAGACTCTACTCTCTCTCACGACTCAACTCGATCTTAAATTAATTGCGGTTTTTGGTGAAGTTGCGTCGGTTATTGAAAACCGCTCCACGTACAAGGTACCTCGCAAAAAAAATAAGAGAGAAAAATGTAAGAGAGTGACTCAAAAATATATGAAAAATAAAGGCTGAAAATAAATTGCAGGAAAATGAAATTTACAATGAAAAATTCGGGGGTCAGACTACCCGAATGCGGAAAACCGAATGAAAAATTTTTAGACAAAAATCTAAGCCGTTTGCCTCCCCGGCAACGGCGCCATCTGACGTATCCGGAAATGTCGGTTTTAAAAAGTTGTTTTTATCGTGAAGTGCGTTGTAGACGGCAATCGGAAACGGTCAAGAAAATACCACAAATAAGTTATTCGATTTTTAATCTCGTGGCTTTATGTTTATTTTACTTGGGCAAGTCCCAAGGTCGATCACAAGGAGGCAAAGGAACAACCTAGAATTAAGTCTATCAAAGTTCGTGTTCGGTTTTCGAGGCGGTTTTTTTTTGGAATTTTAAATGCAATAAAGGATGCAAAATGCAAATTTGGCCTTATTTTAGGGACAAAAATGTTATTTACGTTCAAATGATGTTCGAAAAAAATACGAAACTTGGCCACAATGTAAACTATAATGAAATGGATGTACTGTAATTTTTTTTGAAATTTTTGGATGCAATATGAATTTTTTATGGATTTTTAAATGCAAACAAAATGATTTTTAATATTTAATTTTAATAAATATCAAACCTACTTATTTTCGAGAATCAAAATTATCTGAGATCTATCACTAGGTGACGGATCTCAGAAAAATCCTAAACCTCGAAAATGTGGGGTTTAATACCTAATAAAAATTAAATATTAAAATGTGCACAATGATTTTTACAGCACAAAATATGCATGCAAATATAAATCTTTTTGGGCACAGTGTTAAGAATAATTAACTCTACAAGATGTGATTTTTCGAGAATTTTTAGAGCAACGGTTAGTCAATTATCAATTTCAGAGCAGAAAATGGGTAAAATACGCCAATTTTCACAAAACATTTATTTATTAATTAACCGTCCGTCACAAAAATACCCGCAACATGTCAAAGCGTAGAGAATTAATTAACCAACATCATGCTATTTCTGGATTAATAAAATAATGTAGAGAGAAGGTTCAAAACTAAGGGGGAACACAGGGGTACAAATGCAAATATAATATAAATAAATAGAAAATGCAACTGGGGGGTTGTGTAATTACCGAGAATCTGGGGGGCAACTTCTGCAAATATTCCAAGTGGCACGTGCCAAGCATGTGCCCTTAGAGGCAGGGGATCAGGCGCAAATAAGGGAAACCCCGGGGGTGCTGCGCGCAAATAACCCCGCGGTCACGTGCGGGGCACGTGTCCCGGGGGATGATGTCAGGTGACGTCCCCCGCCCCACGTGCTATGCACGTGGCGGGGTCTCGGCCCTGGAGGCCGGGGGCGAGTGCGGCGGAGGGAGCCGGGCCGGGCGGAGGATTGGCTGGGCGCCGCCAACTGCAGAAGATGGGCGGAGCCGGCGTTGAGGTGCTGGACGAAGAGGATAGCAGTGGCTGGCGATGGCGGAGTGGAGAAGACGGGGCTGGCGGCTGCTGTCGGTCGGTGGCGTATGCGTGGCTGAAGCGCGGAGAAGAAGAGCGTTGGCTCGACGTGGGGCGGCGTGGAAGATCGGGGAAGGGCGGAGCAGGCGGTGGTCGTCGGAGTCGCAGCAGCTGGAGGTTGATGAAGGCGCTGGAAGTCGATCGGAGGTAGGCGGAGTAGTCGTGGCGTTGGCGATATTGGTTGTCGGAGAAGAAGAGCGTTGGCTCGACGCCAAGGCGGAGCTGCAGCAGCAAGGCCCGCTGGGGCGCTGCGACGGCCACTCGAAGGTGGCCGGACCTCGTCGAGGAAGAGGTCACCGGGCTGTCACCCCGATGTTCCTGAAGCACAATTCGGCGGGTGGGTTGCTTCGAGGACGGTGGAGGTTTAAATAGGGTAGGGGATGGTGCCGGAGATGGAAGGAAATCAGTGGCGATTTGGGGGAATCAGCGAGGGTGCTGAGATGGAAGGGGATCCGCGGCGGTTGGAGCGAGATATGGCGGCGCGAGATTCGTGGCGCGGGGCGGCGGAGTTCCCAATTGGGAAGGGAGGCCTGGAGAAGATGACCGTGGACCGTCCGATCGGCCGAGATCGGACGGTCCATGTTTGGACACGTGGCAAGTGGAGGCGAAAGGAGGGAGGGCGCACGTGCGTGGCGCGTGCCTGGGAGGCACGTGCCTCGCACGTGCGGTTTTAATTTTAATTTAATTTTTTTTATAAAACGAATATATAATATAGCCAAAAACGGCTGACACGTGGCGGCACCAGGTGCTGCCACGTGTCAGCACCAGAAAATTCCGAAAATAACATCTTGTAAAATCGAAAATAAATAGTAAACGACCTCGGATCGAAACACTTTCTTCACGAAAATTGCTCGTCTCGATGAGATCTACAACTTTCATGAAGACATCAAAACCAAAATCGATCATTTGCACAAAGTGACTTTTTGGGGTATCCCATGTACATAGAATACCTTGATTTTTTGGGTTTTATAATTTTTTTGTCATTTTTAAACAAGATAAAAATCCAGAAAAATATGGAAAAATCAAAGATAAATAAAAGACACTTAATTCTAATTTTTTTGGATTTTTATTGATTAAGAAAATATATACATAAAATACAAGGTCAAAAACCGTGAAAATATACAATGTACAAAAGAGGCCCAAAACCCAACTTTCACATATGAACTCCGATTCACTTGAACTTGGTTTTGTTTTGAAGGTAATTGAATGCACATCAGTTCAAAAGTGAGTAGGATTAAATCGGACACTGGATGGAGAAGATATGTGGCTTTTAGTCCGAAAATCCTGAAATTAGGGTTTGGGTTTTTGGTCCACTTATTTGGGTTAGTTATTTTTTTGTATTTTTCCTTTATTCTTGTTAGTGATATGTACACAGTGGAAGTGGTTTTGAGTCATTCGGAGTTAGCATGAATGGGTTAAAAATCTGGGAAGTTAGGCTATTACAGGTCATTTTTGGCATGGATTTTTGACTTCTTATTTTAATGCAGAATTTTGTGCTAAAATGCAATTCTTATGAAAACATGCATGAATGCTAATTATGCAAAATAGATGCAAGAATGCTGTTGATTTTTAGGGATTTGAGCGTAATAAATGAGATTTAGAGTGATGAATACGAGATTCATCAGTATCTTGCATAAAAAATCGAAAAAGATCAAAAATATTCCCTCTGAAAATCGAACATTGGAAACTTGCTAAAAATTCATCTAAGGAGACAGTTGCCTCCCTGAGTTTGACCTCGAACTCCCAAGTAAAAAAAATTTGCCACTCAAGATTAATTTATAAAAAAAATTAAAAGTGGTTATTGATCCGCTCTCGTTATCCGACTGCAATGAACATTAGTAGTTAATTTGAACATTAATTTGCTCGAATTAACAAGGGTAGCGGGAGCGGTTATCACCGACCTAAGGCTCTGATACCACTTGAAGGATATGATATTATCCTCAAGCGCATCACGGAAGCGTGATCGTCGTATCGAGTACGACGAAGAACGACTAGTCACACTAGTTGCTCTGTGCAACGGAAATTAAATTTTTTTCATGTGACGAAACTACATGATCCGAGAACGCTTTCGGATCATTTCGTCTAAACCACAAACAAGTAATAGGATTACCTCTTGACGCATGGTTGCGATCGAGTCTCTAAACGAAGACACCTCCTGTCTCAAGTCCGATCTGATGGAGGAGACACTTGCGAGCGCAGGAATGAATCGTGTGCTTCTCGCAATCCATGTTGATGATCCAAGTGACGGATCTCCTAATCTCGACACACAAGATCCGACGTCTTCTTCATGAGCGAGGCGCACCGAAAGAGACGAAGATCCACGAGCAAATGGTCGGGCAGCATAACGACGACGCTGCGGCAATGGAGACTGTCTCTAGGGCATCCGTGGTGGACGGCCATGAGAGGAAGAGAGAGGGCTGACGTGTAGAGAGAAAGAGAGAGAGAGAGAGAGCCTTATGTTCCCTTGTGTGTTGTATAAAGAAGAGGAAAGGGGTGCCTCTCCTTTTATAATATTTTTGGGATCCATGGATCTCAATCCATGGGCAACACAAATCCAATGGTCCTCATTGATTGTGTTTCTTTTAATGGCTAAGATTTGTGTTGGTAAAAACCAACAATAATTAATTTAATTTAGATTAAATCTATATTGATAAATCAATATAAATCAATACCAAATTAAATCGATCAGGCATGGAGATTATGAATGAAGATTGTCTCCTTCCATAATATTGGATTTGGTGGCAATCTCATGCAATCTCATGAGATTACATTATTCCATGGAAATCTCCAAGATTTACAACAACACTTGTTGTAAATTATTCTACAAAAATAATTCATAATTATTTGTGAATATTGCAATCTTTCCATTGGAAAATTGTGAATCACATTCACAACCCAAAAAAAATGTGAATTACATTTTCAATTAATTGTCCAATGTTAATCCAATTCACGTCAACATTTAATTAATAAATGCAAATTAGAATTAGCTCTCTCTTATATATTATAAATCATATATATAATATGTATGACTAATATGGATATTGCTATCCACATTATTCATATCCATGATCATCTTGGATCTTTATTCTCATGTTCCCAAATAATATGAATCACATTCACATTATTTATATCTTTGACATTAAATCACATTTAATTGTCTAAGATAACTCTCCTTATAATATGAATCAAATTCATATTATTCATGATAATTAAATCACATTTAATCATCAATTTTCTCAATGCTCGGATACACATATCAACAATGAAATTATCCTGAACTCTTTCAAGGATAATGCGCTTTCTCCACGAATACTTGGAGATAAGGACATGCATAGTGACTTGGATATTGAGATCATATCTCAAATCCAGATCGCGGGACTGATGAATCCACATTTCATCATCTTTATTCTATCATTTTGGCACCAAAAACCCTAGCAAATGCCTGTAAATAGCATTAAAACCATCATCTTAGCATCCATGCATGTGCATTCAATTAGTGTGTAAATTACTGTAATTAAGGCCAAAATTATAGAATAAATAAAGAAAAGAAAAAGAATAAAATATTGTAAATGTTTTATGACCCAAACCCCCGAGACCTGGGCATCTTGATGAATAGGTCGACAAGGAATAAAGTAGGGGGAGATAAGGGTCAGAAACACAGTCAAAACACTTATACTCTTTATTCATTATTTATTCATTTTGGGACCTATTTTTGGTTCCACTTTTTATACATCAAATAAAGAAACTTTGTACATAAAAGTTGTAGATAATTTCATAAAGAAAAAGACAAAATTGATTTCACAGAAAAAGAATGTACAGACAAAAAGATATGGTCTGAATAAGAATCCAAAATCCCAATTTCCCAGACCCGTATCTCACAACTGACAACTCCAAATGCAGTATACTCACCTTTAATTGTATATAGAATAAAATAATCTATCCAATGGCGGTGGTTTCGCATTTGGCGGAGCTACGGGTTGAAAGTTGAGTTTTGGACCCTCATTGTACACTTGTACTGAATAAAATATTCAATTTATTATTTATTCATTATTTATTCATTTTTATGTTTTTATAATGTTGTAAATAATACTTATAATAATTATGTACATTAAAATAAGAATAAAAACCTAAATAAAATACAAAATAAAAATACTGGTATAATAGAGTACATAGATACATTACACATACTTATACCTGTATAAAACACCTTTATATTTTATTAAATATACAAAACATATCATAAAAATAAAATAAAAATATATTTGTGTATATAAAAGTATCCTATAATTTTAGAAAATAATAAACAAAAATCAATAAATTAAATACACAAAATAAAAATAAAATGCTAAAATGTATAGATAATATACCTATTAGGGGTATAAATGTAAACTTGTAAAAATATCATCCATAAAAATAAATAAAAATCATAATTAAATACTACATAAAATAACAAACAATTTTTATTTTATAATCATACTCTAATTCTATTTATTTCTATTTTTAAACGAATTAACAAAGCATTTTCTTTATCTTTTCCCTGGTTGGTCCACGTGGACCAACCAGGCGCCTTGAACTGTTGACCGGCGGGTCAACAGTCCATTCTTCACCCTCCACGAGTTCGTACACCTCGTTTTTCGCCCGATTTCACCCTTTTTTCGAGGTCGCGCCGCTCGTCCTTCGCCGTCGCTTCCTTCTTGGAAGTTGATCACTGTAGATCCATCTCCATCGCCGAATTCTCAGATCCTCCAAGATCTTCTTCCTCCACCCGTGATCACACCTCGAAAACACGCCCTCAACTCCCTTCAAATACAAACCCCCATCTTCCTTTCTCGGGTTGAACCGCATTCCACACAGATCTACCCCCCTTTTTGGTCGTGCTCGAGCACCTGGAGGTGACAGCTCCTGGTTCATCACCTTAAGGCGGAGGATCATCAACTGATCTGGGCGTGTTCCATCACCTCCGGCGGTCACCCCCGTGAGGTATTCTCCCCTCTGGCCATTGGCCATCGAGGCTGCCATCCATCTCATTCTCCTCCCCATTTTACTCCTGTTAGTTCTAGGATTATTTCCCCCATCGTTCTGAGCCGAATCGATCACTCCATCACCTAATCGATCACCTCGCCGGAGCGCAACTCCGGCGAGACCCTATTGCGCCCCCCCGTTCATTTTGAGAGCCACCCGAGGTCGAGGCATTTTGCCCTCGACCTCTCTAACGTTTTGGTGCAGGTATTGAAGTACATTGAAGCTCCTGGAGCTATTTTGCCCTCTCGCCGGAGCACCTGGAGCCTCGCAGCTCCGCCACCTCCGTGCGAGAGCACCGGCGTCCGCCGGTGGATTTTGAAGCCTCCAGACGTCAGCCGACACCTGCAGGAGCATCCTCGGCCACCTTGCAAGCTCTAGCGTCGCCGTGGTCGGCCGGAGGAGCTCGGAGAAGTTCGCCAGATCGGAGCTCCTCCGTGTTCTTCCCTCGACCTCCGGGACCGTCGGATCAACGAGGAGCGTCCAGATCGTGCTGCAGCCGTTAGATCTCCCCACGTGCCCACTGTCCGATCGTCGAAGGGGATCTAATCTCAGCCGCACGAGCCCAAGCGTCATCGCGTGCCCAGGACACGCCACGTGGATAAGTGGAGCGCTCCCAGCCGCTGGATCGCGCCTCGTCGTCCAGCCGTTGGATGCGTGCCACGCGTCATCATCGGAGCGCAGGAGCGAGGGTATTTTGCATCTACACCCTCGCCATTTTTGTATTTAATAGTTAGTCTATAAACTTTCGTCTGTAGTTTAAAATATTTTGTAATATTTGCAAGACAAACCCTAGGCTTTGTTTATTTGCGTTTGGGTCCCTCGCCACGTCACCTCACGTGACCTGTACACGTGAGGGGGTGGGCATTTTGCAAGGATACCCTCGGTTGTTTGTGTATTTCGTTTAAGTCCATGAACATGTATGTCAAGTTGTAATCTTTTGGAGAATTTGCATCGAACCCCCTGAGCTTTGTAATATTGCAAAAATACCCCTCCCAGGCGCGTGCAAGTCACGCGCCCTAGTGGGTAAATTGCACATCTACCCTTGCGGGTTTGGATATTTATGTTTAATCCTTGAAATGCAAGTTTCAGAGTAATATTTTGCGGAAAAATTGCGTACATGCCCCTGTATGTTTCCATATTTGCACTTATGCCCCTACCAGCACTGTTTGATGATTGGGGTCTTGTTCTAATTAATTAAAATATCATTTTAACCCCAAAAATTCCACAAAAATAGGGTTAAGCTCCTGTTGTCCTATCTTTTGACGCCCTATTTTTAGTTTTCAATTTTACCACTTTTCATTATTTATAAAAAATCAAAAACATGTCTTTTTCCTACTGTCTAGCTTAGAAAACACCAAAAAAAAATAGTAAAACCCCTCTAAAAATTCCAAAAAAATTATCTAGTGTCTATTTTACTATATTTTAGTGTCAGTCCAAAAACCACTAAAAATCTCAAAAGAAAAACACTAAAAATTGAAAAACACTTAAAAACTTCAAAAAAATATAAAAAATAGTAGAAAATCCAAAAAATATAAATTCAGCTTCTGTTTGTCCCTTATTTTGTTCTTTTTATTTGAAAAATAGTGTGAAACTTTTGAGCTACTGTTTGTTATTTTTAATTCCTATTTTTGTCACAGCCAGCCCTATTCCCACTGTTTTGCCTTATTTATGTGCTTAAAAATATCAAAAACATCTTGAAAAATCCCCAAAATTCACAAAAACAGTAAAAAACCTTAAAAATAACAAAAACATTTTATTTCTGAATTTTTGAGTATTTTTGCACCTTTTTATAAATCTTTTAGCTTGCCTTTTATTATAGTGCCTTTACTTTCCAATATTGAAAAAAAAATATATAAAATATAAAATATAAAAATCAGAAAATCAAAAATCAAAATACAAAATTAAAAATTAAATTAAAAAAAAATATTTAAAAAAACCCACAACAATTGCTTGATTGCTTGCTTAGTGTAGACACTCCGCACACACACTCAGTTGTACATTCATTTGCTTGGCCTATACTGCTTGCTCCCTGTGTTCGAACTCTCTGCATACTTGCCCTTTACATCATTTGTGCAGAGTTAAAAATAAATTTTAACTCCACATTGTTTCTAATTTATTGATCTTAGTGTGGGTTAATTGTTGATTAATCGCATTTTATTGTGGGTCGCCACAACGACGTATGTAGACCCTCGGTAAAGTGTGATTATCAAATGACGCCGTTGCCGGGGAGCAACAGCTTGTAGTCCATATTTTGATTATTTGTGTGAATTGTTTACCATAGCATTGTTTTCCATTTCTCACAATTTTGATATATCTTGATTGAGTTATCTGACCATCTCTTCTTTGTCTTCTTGCGAGGGACCGCGGAGCGAGGCGGATCGCCTAGGCGACCGACGCAACCTTGGGACGTGGAGCCGGCTTTTCTTTAGCCAAGCCGGCAGGAGAGAGCAAGGAGTGAGAGAGAGAGAGGGATTAGTTAGCTTTTCTTTTATTTTGTGAGAGAGTGATTCATTTAAATTGTAATAATACAGGTACTTTGGACTTGGACACTACCGGGCCCAATTTCCAAGTGTTTGTTCACTTGGGGGCTCACCGCGGTTTTTGACGAGTTTTCATCGCTTGTCATTTTCCGGTTTTGTTTTCCTTTTTCATTTATTTTGTGGATTGAGCTCTTAGTTTTAGGTCCTGCTTGACTCGATTAGAATAGGTCCAAACACCTAATTATTTTTGCATGCTCCTATAGTGCGTATTTGGACTTAGACTAATTAAACAGTTGGTTATCTACTTTTGATCCACGCGCCGTGAGCAAGCCCCATCAAGCGCTACTCCTGAACTCGAGTGTGTCGAGAAGAGGAGGGGTAAGCCAAGACCGGACACTCGGATTGGGAGGTGATAATCAACTTGTGGTTCTTCACGCTAGCAGTTGCCTAATCTAGGACGATTTCCGTGTGCATACCGGCATGTAGTTTAGGTTTATAAATTTCTGCTTTGCATCCCGCATGGAGAGAGCTGGGATTCACTGTAAGTCTTCTTACTTTGCACGCATCATTTAGGCACAAAGGTGAGATCTCCATCTTTGTGTCGACTTGCACGGCTTTTCCGACTCTTTTCTCCCTCTGTTTTTGGAACAAAGTAGGATAAAGAAAATACAAAAACCGTTAGACGCTTGTTTGAATTTACTCAAAAGAAGCGATAACACCAAAAAAATTAAAAAAGGGACTGCTAAGAAAACTTGACCAAAATAAAAAAGGTAATTGGATTCATTGCTTGGGGAGAGTAACACCCTCACTTGTATTCAGGTTGCATGGGAAGGTCTCCTTCCAAGTGAGGTGAGCGCTTCGTAAGGATTAGAGCCAAAAACCCAGCTTGTGGCTGCCTTGTGTATCGCCTGGATTACCGAAGTATTGGCGCTTCTATCGTACGTAGTCGAGTAGGGCTTGGTCACCATTGGTGACTCACTATTGTGTGAGCATCGACCTCGTCCGAAGTATCGAGCATAGGCCACGCCTTCACGGGGGTGTCTGTCTCACCGGCTGCGTCCGAGTAGGTTCTTGCACGCTCACGGGTGATTCCGTTGCGAGCGAGTTCCGAAGTATCGGTTTCGCCTATTGGCTTCCTCTCTTATTCTTTGGCTGAGTAGGGATCCAGGAAGGGTTACAAGGACCTCAAAAAGTGCAAGCTACAGGTTACACAGGAGGAGGACAAGTACGGGATACTCTTCCGGCAGTACTCTCTCTCCTTTAGGCGTAGCGTTCTAAGGACTCGTTAAAAGATAAATTCCTGAATCAAGCTAAAATTGACAAGATAAAAGCCGAACCTTCACGGCTTCATGTGTTGAGTTGGTGAACTCACCCCTGCCTTGTGTTTGATTGCTAGATTTGTTTAGGTCAAGATCAAAAACACAGCACAATTGTGCGCAATTTTGTCGCATCTTACTCTTATTCTTCTTTTTCTTCCCTTGCCGTTCCTCTACTCTTCTCAATAATCAAGATGAGGGGACGAAGATCTCTTAGGCCGACTTTGTCGGCACCGCTATCCCGCACTCCTCCTTATTCATCTAGGAATACCTCGGAGAGTCCGCTCTCCGAGCCTGAGTTTACATCCACCCTGTTCCCCCTCGACCACCTTTCTCATTCTCCTTCCATCAGTCCAAGAGTGTCAGAATTCAGTGCATCACAGTCTTCAGCTCATTCGACGGCACCTGAGATGGCCTCTTTTGCTTTTTCAGAACATCCAGCCATGGCAGACAGAGGCGAGCATGAAGAGGATCATGAGCACCCTCCATTCCTATTTGATTAGGCAGCCATCAACAATTCCTTGTTAGCATCCCTGGAGACTATGCAGAGACAGATTCGTGACCAGGGCACATTCATGGGTGACCTTATGAGGGAAATTGCTCAGATGAGAGAGAACCGAGCTGGTGGAGAAGGCGGTGGAGGAGGAGGACCCGATGCAGGAGGAGCAGACCCAGACGGTGAGCGACCGCCACAGACCATCATGAGGGAGCTGCACAACCCAGCTTCATCCCTCACTCACCGGTGGATCAGACTCCCGCCAATCCACGGAGACTTCGAGCTTCGACACAACACAATTCAAATGCTACCCAAGTTCCATGGGTTGCCGACCGAAGAGCCGCACCTCCATCTCCAAGAGTTCGAAATGATATGCAGCACCATCCATGATCGGTTGATAACCGAGGACACAATCAAGATGATTGCCTTTCCATTCTCTTTGGTTGATAGAGCCGCATATTGGCTCAAGCATCTTGGGCAATTCGTCGACACTTGGGCAGATCTCCGGACCGCATTTCTGAAGAAATACTATCCTCTCGGCCGGACCAATGCAGCTAGAGCTATGATTAGCAATTTTGTCATGATCCCAAATGAACAATTTCATGAAGCTTGGGATCGATTCAGAGAGCTCATCGACCGGTGTCCACATCATGATATATCCAAGCCCAATCTGGTTCAGAGCTTCTTCTGTGGGCTGACACCGGAGCTGCAGGGGCTTGTCAACGCCTCTTGCGGTGGATCATACTTTTCAAAGGGTGAAGACGACGTCTGGGCCATCTACGAAGGCATGGCAGAAAATTCTACAGTAATGACCCAAGCCCGTGTCTACACACACCAGAAGCCCCCGCAAGGAGCGGGATCATTTCAGAGGATCGCCCGCATCGATGCCGGTCCCAATATAGTGTCAGTTGCAGCAGCCCAAGCAGAATCAGCAACAGCCGACATGGGCATAATTAGTGAAAAGCTGGACCGCATGGAGATCCTCGAGAAGAAGCAGAATCAAGGTCTAGCCCAGATGGACCTTCTCACCAAAACCATGAGTGACCTGAAGACCCAGATTCTATGTATTCAGGAGGCACAAGCCCATTCTCAACAGCCTCCCAGGTCACAGGTTGCCTCCAGCAGCAGCAATCCCAACCAGGCCTCTACCTCATACCGCCAGGTGAACCATATCCAGGCGGAGCCGGTCCCATTGCTGCAGTACCATCCAGAGCAACCACCATCTCAGGACACACAGATGGTGGTCTATCAGCCGGAGCAGCCACTGGCAGTTCTTCCTCCACCCTCCTTTGAGCAGGAGCCATTGATGGAAGTCAATGGGATTTGGTATGACCGATACCCTCAGCCCGCAATTCGTAGGGATCACCCCGGATTCCATTGGGGTAATGGTGGATCCTCATCCCAACAGCATCCTCCTGCTCAAGGACAGCAGAACGGCCAGCCACAGCAACAACACCAACAACACCAGCCACAGTACAACCAGCAGCCCCAGTACAACCAGCCCCAGCAGTATCAGAGTGGTCCTCGTCCCGCCTATCAGGGACAGCAGTGGAGGCCGCGACAGCCGCCTCAGCATTCTTATCACCAGCCTTCCCCCCAGTATCATCAGCAGCAGCAGCCCCATTTCCAGCAGGGACAGACGTCCGGTTCTCAGGGTCCAGCCTTCGAGAACCCTGCTCTTGATGATCTTGCCCGCTTGCTATCTGAACAGCGAGCATCTTTCAGGCAAGAAATGGATGAGTTCCGGCAGGAGATGCGGGACATTATCAAAGGCAAGGCCGCCATACCCGCTCAGATCGAACCAAACCCTAATAATTTCAAAAGAAAATCTGAGCAGGTAGAGTTTATAGAGGGTGCCTCTCCTAGTGACAATTTGAATGATATGTCTTCTTTTGTGAATGATGCTGATTTTGTGACTACTAGGAGCGGTAGGATACCAGCCGGCGGCGTCTCTTCTGAGCGACAACCCGATGCCGAACCAGGAGCGCCAGAGGAGCAGAGGAGCGGTACTGAGGCCGCTAATGATGATGTTGAAGACGGTGGTGCTGATGCCACCAATGATGGAGTCCAGGACAACGGTGCTGATGCCGTTGTGATACCAGATGCAGACGGTGGTGCTGAAGCCACCATTTTGGGAGATGAACCAGAGCGCGGTGCTGATGCTGCGAAGACCGGTGCGAGTGATGGTGCTGAGGCTACCACATCTACTTTTGTTGAGCCATCTTCTGTGATGCCACCACATTTTGTATCTAGTGACTGTGGGAAGAAAAACAAAAACAAAAATATGAATAAAGGAAAGGTTTCTGTTCAAATTACGGATCCATATGTGTTGAATGATGATGATTGTATGGATTCTCCGTCTTCACAAGCACAGGGACCGAATCCTAGTCCTCCATCTGAGGAGGCCCCTACCATCCCCTTTCCCGAGGCACTCCGCCGAGCGAAAGGGAATAAAAAAGAAAATCCTAAAAAGAACCAGGAGGTAGAGTTCGGCAACGAAATGATTGACAGATTTCATATTCAGCTGACTCTACGAGAGGCATTTGAGCATATCCCCTTCTTCAAGAAGAACTTAAAAGAAACAACTACAGTTCGAAGAAGGAAGAGGCACAGAGATCAAATCCATATGCTCACGCATAACACTTGCTGCGCCATTCAGAAAACATTGCCAGCCAAGCGACCAGACGCAGGAGCTCCCTATGTCAGATGCGAGATTCAGGAGCAGCAGTTTGATCGTACTCTATTAGACAGCGGCTCTTCAATTAACCTCCTTCCGGCAGCCTTACTCAAGCAATTCGAGTTTGGCCCTCTTCTTCGAAGCAGAACCGTCCTTCAGTTTGCTGACAGGTCGATCAAGAGGCCGAAGGGGTTATTGAAAGACGTGGTCGTTACCATTCAGGGCCTGAAATTCCCCGTGGACTTCGTTGTGTTGGACATGGAGATCCCTGAGGCGGTAACTGATGCCCCCATCATTCTTGGACGTCCATTCTTGGCCACAGCCAAGGCGGTGACCGACCATGATAGTGGGAAGGTATGCTTTCGCGTAGAGGGCGAAACCATACAAATAGAGACGATCGAAGAGATCAGAGCCAGAGAGGCAGAATGCTCAGAGCAGTCCAGCGAAGCCGAGCAGATGACAGAGGAAGAGCTAGACACCCACCAGGTTTGTGATTTCGAGATGACTGATGATGAATCCAACTGGAAAGATCCCGTAGCACCGACCCTCGCCTTGCCGACAGATTCATTGTATCTCAAGCTCATGGCAGTCGAGAGTCGGGAGAGCACATTCCTGGAGGAGGATATCTCTGAGGCTGACAGTGTTGTTATGAGTGGTGCTGAAGAATTTCAATCCTGCTCATCTTCTTCTGATCCCTCGGATTCAGGCATTGACTGGGATGACTTTGATGACTATTTGCCTTGTCTGATTCCTTCTGAGCCAGCAGCCATGACAGAGTGCGAGCCAGTGCAGTTTATTGATGATCCATCAGGCCGCCCTTCGTCAACACTTCATGCAGAGCGAGAGTTCTCCCATGCAGATTTGGTCGCCTTTACACAGACATATCAGAAGCCAGATCTGCCACCTCCCAGTTGTCCAGAACGGAAACCTCTGCCGCAGTCTATGAAGTACAGATTCCTTGCTGGAGAGCCAGAAATGCACCCAGTCATTATCTCAGCAGATTTGACTGGAGAACAAGAATCTCGTCTGATGGAGGTTCTTGAAAGAAACCGCAAGGCAATCGGTTGGAATATAGCTGATCTCAAGGGGCTGAGCCCGAAGCTGTGCTCCCACCACATCTATCTCGAGGATGACGCTAAGCCATCGCGTGAGTTCCAGCGACGGCTGAACCCGAATCTTCGAGAGGTCGTCATGAAAGAAATTTCGAAGTGGTGGAGCGCTGATTTCATCTATCCCATCTCCGACTCTAAATGGGTAAGTCCTCTACATGTGGTACCCAAGAAGACGGGTATCACTACAGTTGTCAATGAGTCTGGAGAGGAGATCGCTACCAGAGTACCAACTTCTTGGAGGATCTGTGTGGACTACAGACGATTGAATGAGGCCACCAAGAAGGATCACTTCCCGCTGCCCTTCATTGATCAGATTATCGAGCGGCTAGCCGGGAAGAGTCATTATTGTTTTCTTGATGGGTACTCTGGATACAATCAAGTGGCCATTGCGCCCGAAGACCAGGAGAAAACGACATTCACCTGTCCGTTTGGGACTTATGCTTTCAGACGGATGCCCTTTGGTCTATGTAACGCTCCGGCGACATTCCAAAGGTGCATGTTGTCCATCTTCTCGGACATGGTGGGTGACTGTTTAGAGGTCTTCATGGATGACTTCTCGGTCTATGGCGATGGGTTTGATGCTTGTCTTGACTGCCTAGACCGTGTGCTGAAGCGCTGCATAGAGGTCAATCTAGTCTTATCCTGGGAGAAGAGTCATTTCATGATGACTCAAGGGACGGTCCTTGGTCATATCGTCTCCAACAGGGGCATGGAGGTCGATCCGGCTAAGGTGGACATCATCAGAAAACTCAATCCGCCGTCCAATCTGCGTCAGTTACGGTCTTTTCTGGGGCATGTCGGTTTCTACCGACGGTTTATTCAGGATTTCAGTCGAATTGCCCGACCGTTAACTGACTTGCTAACCAAAGACACCGAGTTTATTGTCAATGATAAGTGTCTTGAATCATTTGAGACTCTCAAAAATATGGTTGTTTCAGCTCCTGTCCTTCAGCCACCCGATTGGTCTCTCCCATTCGAGATCATGACGGATGCTTCAGATTTTGCCGTTGGGGCTGTGCTTGGACAGAGGAGGGATGGATTACCGTTTGCCATTCACTACGCCAGCCGAACCTTAGATGCCGCTCAAAGGAATTACACTGTGACTGAGAAAGAGATGCTGGTCGTAGTCTTCGCTCTTGATAAGTATCGATCTTACATTCTCGGATCTAGAGTGACCATTTACACCGACCATACCGCCATCAGGTACTTAATGGCTAAGAAGGATGCCAAAGCACGTCTGACCAGATGGATCCTTCTACTCCAAGAATTTGATATTGAAATTAAGGACAAGCCTGGAGTCAAGAATGTGGTGGCGGATCATCTCTCCAGGTTGGAGAATCTTGAGGAATCTGAGCCCAGCGCACCTATCTCAGAGACATTTCCAGATGAGGCGATCTTAGCTGTCACCTCACTCCCATGGTATGCCGACTTTGTAAACTATCTTGTTGCCAAGACAGTCCCTCAGGGTTGGCCCAGGCAGAAACTTGAGACCTTCCTAGCTAAGGCCAAGTTTTACCATTGGGAGGATCCTGTCCTTTATCATGAAGGAGGGGATAGTATCTGGAGGAGGTGCATTCCTCAAGAAGAGCAGCAAAGCGTCCTCACATACTGCCACAAGCTTGAGGCAGGAGGACATCATTCTGGAAAGAGAACAGCACAAAAGGTGCTTCAATCCGGCCTATGGTGGCCTACTCTCTTCAAGGATTCTGATGAGTTCGTGAAGAGATGTACTGACTGTCAGAAGATGGGAACCTGCGGACAGAGAGACATGATGCCCATGCAACCCATTCACTTCTGTGAGGTTTTTGATGCATGGGGGATTGATTTCATGGGCCCATTTCCTAAGAGTCAGGGATTCGAGCATATTTTGCTCGCTGTAGACTATGTCAGCCGATGGGTTGAGGCCATCCCCGCCCGAGCCGCAGATGCTAAGACCGTGTGTAAATTCTTGAGGAAAAATATCATTTCACGGTTCGGGGTACCTAGAGTTTTGATTTCTGACGGGGGGTCTCATTTCATCAATGACAAAGTTAGGGCCCTTGCTGACGAGTTCGGTATTGACCATCGGGTTGCCACTCCTTATCACCCTCAGACTAATGGTCTTGCTGAAGTATCGAACAGGGAGATAAAGACTATCTTGCAGAAAGTTGTCCGCCCAGACCGAAAGGATTGGTCTCAGCTTTTGGACTCGGTCTTGTGGGCCTATCGGACATCTTTCAAGAATCCATTAGGGACATCTCCCTTTCGTCTCGTTTATGGCAAGCCGTGCCATTTTCCAGTGGAGATCAAGCATAAATCTTTTTGGGCAGTTACTGAGTTGCTTCTAGATCCCGAGAGTATAGGAGACCAAAGAAGAGTTGAATTGGCAGCCCTGGAAGAACTGAGAGACACAGCCTTTTCGAACAGCCTACAGTACAAAGAGAAAGTGAAGACATGGCACGATTCGCATATCAGCCATAAACAGTTTGAGCCAGATCAGAGAGTATGGTTGTTTGATTCCAGGCTGAAATTATTCCCAGGGAAATTACAGAGCAAGTGGAAAGGACCGTATGTGGTCAGGAAGGTACATGACAATGGCAGCATCGACATATCCGAACCGTCATCTTCTTCTACCTTCCGCGTCAATGGTCAACGCTTGAAACTATATCTTGATCATGATCCGCCGACCATTGATGTTGCCCCCATTCTTCTGGTATGAGATGTGTCCTTTAACTCTCATCATCTACATCTTATACATGGTGATCAACTCCATCTGTTCATATCTTTTTCATCTGTTGAGTCATTTTCTTCTTTTCTTCTTTTCTTCTTTTCCATCTCTATCTTCTTTATCTATGAAAAAGGTGCCGCCCTTGTAGACAGTTTTCCATACTTAGGACGTACTTTGTCCTAAGTATGGGGGGGTGTGCACCCCGAGTATCTCCATTCTTTGATCCTCTCCATTGTCTCCTCTTTTGTCTATACTTAGGGATATCTTACCCTAAGTATAGGGGGAGACAATCTGAGTACGATCTGTTCATTCCCACCCTTGACCCTCCCTGCGTTGTGTACAGTCCGCTATACTTAGGATTATTTGATCCTAAGTATAGGGGGGACGGTCAACTTCTCATTTATTGATTCATTCATTTATTTCTTTATTCTTTAGACTTGTCTATACTTAGTACGAGTTATGTCTTCTCTTTTCTCTCCGATCTATGAGGACATAGCTCAAGCTAAGTATAGGGGGGTCGTATATACTGCGTATATACTTTAGCCATAACTCGTACTTTCGTATTTTCTTAATAATATGGCTACTAATTCTTTAAAATTCATTAAAAACCTTTAATAAAAAGATGTGATTATTCCTCAAATTCTTTTTATATTTACTGATTAATAAATCAGGTGAAAATGTTTTTTGCAAAATGTTTGAAAAATAGTTTGAAAATCTTTGTGAACATCTATTGAAAACTATTTTGAAAATATTTTGCTTCATGTTTTCAACCTTTGTAAAAATGTGTGGTTTGTAAAAATTTCTTTTCTTTGTCTGAAATAAAATGTTTGAAAAATGATTTGCAAATGGTTTGAAAAATGGTTGCAAAAATATTTGAAAAATCTATACATACTGTTTTGAAAACCGATTGCAAAATGATTTTCAAATGCGTGTACATGTTTGTAAAAATGTTTGTAAAAATTATTTTGGACTATAGTTTTCAAAAATTGTTTGAAAAACCTTGTGTCAAACAAGTTTGAGGAATATATACATCATACTAAAATCCACTATATATGTATAAAATTGATCACTTACCCTTGTAAATTCTAAAATCCACTTCTTGTAAATATAAGAAGCACTCCCGTGTACATATTTTCACCTAGTTTTCAGCCAAAACTTTTTGATTTCAAAAATCCCAAAAACATTTGCAAAATTAAAATCCAAAAACATTTGAAAAAACTTTTCAAAAATCCATAAAAAGTTCAAAATCTTGAAAATGGCAGCACAAAAATATTTCTTGCATTGCATGGCATGAGCATTTTTCGGATTGAGTTTGATAGTTGAACAAGTCTAAGAAAAATCCGGAGATTGGAGCTTGATTGGACCTTAAAATCTACCTAATAACAGGAACCTTAGAGGAACTGGGTTTGAGGTACTTCAGGTCTAGTTGACTTAATTCTTTGAGGATCACGGGACTGAGTTCAATGGATTCTTGACTGCCTAAATAGAGTATTTCGGAGCACACGCACGACTCTTGTTGATAATGACTTAACTTGGACACCTGCACCTTTCACATAGCTCTCCACGGATGAGGTGGTGAGGAGGCAGTTTCCTTTAGCTTGGGGTAGCATATGAGGGTAGTACTTCTAGGCGGAACCTCTCTTCTTCTTATAGTGAAGGAAGTGCACCTCAACTTGGTCTAGTGGTGATGAAGTCTAAAGACAGAAGCCGTGGGTTGCAATAAAGCTTCAAAAGAGGGATAGTCTACTGGCTCAAGAGGAAAATTTCTTGTATATATGCTGCACCATGTAGATATGTTGTACAGATGCAATTAAAAAAAAATGCAAAAAGAACTCCAAAAAAGTGGTGGGTCGGATTGAAAATTTAATAATCCCACCGGAGTATGTATATAGAGCGCAATAAGCAAAGCTTGAGATTCATGACCCACCTTATGTAGCTTGCAGCGGAAGACTTGGCTACACTGGTCAAGCTTCCAAGGGTACTTGGCTACACTGGCCTTGACCCATTCTCTTCTTCCCCCTCTTCTTGAGCCGGTTGCACTTGAACTTAGAAGGGAATACCCCGCTTCTCGAGGAAAGAGTTGCTAGACTGAGGCATTAGAGTTACCAGGTTGGGGGAGGTTGTTTCTTTGTCACTTCTGAGGTGGGGAGCTACATATCACTTACACTGTACGAGTCAGATTCATAGTCGTAAGAGTTTGCGTATGAGTTGAAGTATTTCTGACCTGGCTATTGAGGAGACTTGGACAGAGTTTTGGGATTCTCAAGGACTGTTGGATTTCAAACTTGGTTCTCATTAAGGTTCCGACCGCACTAAAATTCCGAAGGGTCCGACTTAAGCTCCAAACTTTGATTTTGTGAAGATAAGTTCGATAATTAAACTTAATCTAATTTTCTTCTTTTTCTTTCCTTTCTTTTCTTTTTGCACTTATTGCATAAGTGTTTGCTAGGGACTAGCAAAGGTAAAGTATAGGGGGATGATGAATCCACATTTCATCATCTTTATTCTATCATTTTGGCACCAAAAACCCTAGCAAATGCCTGTAAATAGCATTAAAACCATCATCTTAGCATCCATGCATGTGCATTCAATTAGTGTGTAAATTACTGTAATTAAGGCCAAAATTATAGAATAAATAAAGAAAAGAAAAAGAATAAAATATTGTAAATGTTTTATGACCCAAACCCCCGAGACCTGGGCATCTTGATGAATAGGTCGACAAGGAATAAAGTAGGGGGAGATAAGGGTCAGAAACACAGTCAAAACACTTATACTCTTTATTCATTATTTATTCATTTTGGGACCTATTTTTGGTTCCACTTTTTATACATCAAATAAAGAAACTTTGTACATAAAAGTTGTAGATAATTTCATAAAGAAAAAGACAAAATTGATTTCACAGAAAAAGAATGTACAGACAAAAAGATATGGTCTGAATAAGAATCCAAAATCCCAATTTCCCAGACCCGTATCTCACAACTGACAACTCCAAATGCAGTATACTCACCTTTAATTGTATATAGAATAAAATAATCTATCCAATGGCGGTGGTTTCGCATTTGGCGGAGCTACAGGTTGAAAGTTGAGTTTTGGACCCTCATTGTACACTTGTACTGAATAAAATATTCAATTTATTATTTATTCATTATTTATTCATTTTTATGTTTTTATAATGTTGTAAATAATACTTATAATAATTATGTACATTAAAATAAGAATAAAAACCTAAATAAAATACAAAATAAAAATACTGGTATAATAGAGTACATAGATACATTACACATACTTATACCTGTATAAAACACCTTTATATTTCATTAAATATACAAAACATATCATAAAAATAAAATAAAAATATATTTGTGTATATAAAAGTATCCTATAATTTTAGAAAATAATAAACAAAAATCAATAAATTAAATACACAAAATAAAAATAAAATGCTAAAATGTATAGATAATATACCTATTAGGGGTATAAATGTAAACTTGTAAAAATATCATCCATAAAAATAAATAAAAATCATAATTAAATACTACATAAAATAACAAACAATTTTTATTTTATAATCATACTCTAATTCTATTTATTTCTATTTTTAAACGAATTAACAAAGCATTTTCTTTATCTTTTCCCTGGTTGGTCCACGTGGACCAACCAGGCGCCTTGAACTGTTGACCGGCGGGTCAACAGTCCATTCTTCACCCTCCACGAGTTCGTACACCTCGTTTTTCGCCCGATTTCACCCTTTTTTCGAGGTCGCACCGCTCGTCCTTCGCCGTCGCTTCCTTCTTGGAAGTTGATCACTGTAGATCCATCTCCATCGCCGAATTCTCAGATCCTCCAAGATCTTCTTCCTCCACCCGTGATCACACCTCGAAAACACGCCCTCAACTCCCTTCAAATACAAACCCCCATCTTCCTTTCTCGGGTTGAACCGCATTCCACACAGATCTACCCCCCTTTTTGGTCGTGCTCGAGCACCTGGAGGTGACAGCTCCTGGTTCATCACCTTAAGGCGGAGGATCATCAACTGATCTGGGCGTGTTCCATCACCTCCGGCGGTCACCCCCGTGAGGTATTCTCCCTCTGGCCATTGGCCATCGAGGCTGCCATCCATCTCATTCTCCTCCCCATTTTACTCCTGTTAGTTCTAGGATTATTTCCCCCATCGTTCTGAGCCGAATCGATCACTCCATCACCTAATCGATCACCTCGCCGGAGCGCAACTCCGGCGAGACCCTATTGCGCCCCCCCGTTCATTTTGAGAGCCACCCGAGGTCGAGGCATTTTGCCCTCGACCTCTCTAACATTTTGGTGCAGGTATTGAAGTACATTGAAGCTCCTGGAGCTATTTTGCCCTCTCGCCGGAGCACCTGGAGCCTCGCAGCTCCGCCACCTCCGTGCGAGAGCACCGGCGTCCGCCGGTGGATTTTGAAGCCTCCAGACGTCAGCCGACACCTGCAGGAGCATCCTCGGCCACCTTGCAAGCTCTAGCGTCGCCGTGGTCGGCCGGAGGAGCTCGGAGAAGTTCGCCAGATCGGAGCTCCTCCGTGTTCTTCCCTCGACCTCCGGGACCGTCGGATCAACGAGGAGCGTCCAGATCGTGCTGCAGCCGTTAGATCTCCCCACGTGCCCACCGTCCGATCGTCGAAGGGGATCTAATCTCAGCCGCACGAGCCCAAGCGTCATCGCGCGCCCAGGACACGCCACGTGGATAAGTGGAGCGCTCCCAGCCGCTGGATCGCGCCTCGTCGTCCAGCCGTTGGATGCGTGCCACGCGTCATCATCGGAGCGCAGGAGCGAGGGTATTTTGCATCTACACCCTCGCCATTTTTGTATTTAATAGTTAGTCTATAAACTTTCGTCTGTAGTTTAAAATATTTTGTAATATTTGCAAGACAAACCCTAGGCTTTGTTTATTTGCGTTTGGGTCCCTCGCCACGTCACCTCACGTGACCTGTACACGTGAGGGGGTGGGCATTTTGCAAGGATACCCTCGGTTGTTTGTGTATTTCGTTTAAGTCCATGAACATGTATGTCAAGTTGTAATCTTTTGGAGAATTTGCATCGAACCCCCTGAGCTTTGTAATATTGCAAAAATACCCCTCCCAGGCGCGTGCAAGTCACGCGCCCTGGTGGGTAAATTGCACATCTACCCTTGCGGGTTTGGATATTTATGTTTAATCCTTGAAATGCAAGTTTCAGAGTAATATTTTGCGGAAAAATTGCGTACATGCCCCTGTATGTTTCCATATTTGCACTTATGCCCCTACCAGCACTGTTTGATGATTGGGGTCTTGTTCTAATTAATTAAAATATCATTTTAACCCCAAAAATTCCACAAAAATAGGGTTAAGCTCCTGTTGTCCTATCTTTTGACGCCCTATTTTTAGTTTTCAATTTTACCACTTTTCATTATTTATAAAAAATCAAAAACATGTCTTTTTCCTACTGTCTAGCTTAGAAAACACCAAAAAAAATAGTAAAACCCCTCTAAAAATTCCAAAAAAATTATCTAGTGTCTATTTTACTATATTTTAGTGTCAGTCCAAAAACCACTAAAAATCTCAAAAGAAAAACACTAAAAATTGAAAAACACTTAAAAACTTCAAAAAAAATATAAAAAATAGTAGAAAAATCCAAAAAATATAAATTCAGCTTCTGTTTGTCCCTTATTTTGTTCTTTTTATTTGAAAAATAGTGTGAAACTTTTGAGCTACTGTTTGTTATTTTTAATTCCTATTTTTGTCAGAGCCAGCCCTATTCCCACTGTTTTGCCTTATTTATGTGCTTAAAAATACCAAAAACATCTTGAAAAATCCCCAAAATTCACAAAAACAGTAAAAAACCTTAAAAATAACAAAAACATTTTATTTCTGAATTTTTGAGTATTTTTGCACCTTTTTATAAATCTTTTAGCTTGCCTTTTATTATAGTGCCTTTACTTTCCAATATTGAAAAAAATATATATAAAATATAAAATATAAAAATCAGAAAATCAAAAATCAAAATACAAAATTAAAAATTAAATTAAAAAAAAATATTTAAAAAAACCCACAACAATTGCTTGATTGCTTGCTTAGTGTAGACACTCCGCACACACACTCACTTGTACATTCATTTGCTTGGCCTATACTGCTTGCTCCCTGTGTTCGAACTCTCTGCATACTTGCCCTTTACATCATTTGTGCAGAGTTAAAAATAAATTTTAACTCCACATTGTTTCTAATTTATTGATCTTAGTGTGGGTTAATTGTTGATTAATCGCATTTTATTGTGGGTCGCCACAGCGACGTATGTAGACCCTCGGTAAAGTGTGATTATCAGGGACTCCCATAGATGCTTGATTAAATCAAGACTGCAAATCTAATCTTCTTATTGCATCTGAATCACATTCAGATCAATGTCCGTCATTTGGACCAAGATCAGATCACTTCTCTACTGAGAGGAGTCACTAAAATCCAGACCCCTTTCATCACTCCCTAGAAATGGAAGCGTCATGGTTATACAATCGTTTATGATCACATCACCCTCAGGTATTCCCAATACATGTACATCCTGCATACTGGAAGACTCAGAATAAACCTGAAGTATAAAACAACTTTATATTGTCTACTTCAGGGTTTTATCATCAAGTTTCTCATTTTATCATTGGATGTCGGTATCGATCATATACTTTCCAAAAGCATATATCATACCTAGGTCTTGATCATATACTTTCCAAAAGTATATATAAAACCTACAAATTCAGTCAAGCTTCCAAAGCGAGATGACCGTGCACGGAATTTGATTCTTCCCAATATCTCATGAGTGAGCTCATGCCTTCCGGTTCAGTAAATGAACATGTATGATCCCTTTGAGAGATCGTATTACTCATATGCCCTTATATGTACACCAACGCGCCGGTATATAGACCTTGGTTAGGTCGTCAACCTATTGGTCTGCCAAATGTACATACTCAAACATATAGTAACACATCTGTCTCTGGTCAGAGGATGCGTGCCTATATCATGACATCATATGATATAGGACTTTGGTTATCTTGATCTCGTTAAGTCAACTCTTTGACCTAACTAATCTGACACCTCTGAATCTCTATTCTTATGCAGAGGACCTGCATCAAGAGGTCAGTCATATATCAACCTTTAGAGATAAGGATTTCCATCTCCTACTCAGGCTAGAGATCATCTCTTAACAGTCATTTGACGGTGCTTGATGAGTCCTCAATCTAACCCTTTAGATATTCATCCAAGCACCAGCCTCTATGATTCAACAGTTGAATCAACAGTTGTATGATCATCAAGATGGCCATGGTACATAACCCTAATTGTACTAAGGGACCTATTATGGAAATTATCCATTCTTCCTTTCAGATCAGGGAATGATATGTGCAATAACATCTATTGCATAATAGCTTGCCGTGGGCTCACATTTCTAACACTTCCACATTAGCTCTGTCAATCGTGTGCAGTTGAATTCCGCCCCAACGATTTGTAACTCGATCAGGACCACTGTCCCAATCTCCATTCCAATCCATCTGATTGTATGCGAGGTTTCTTCTAAGCATCTCCTTCCTTCTAGTGCTAGTGAAAGAACAAGCTGAGAGGACAAGACTGAGGGATGATTTCCGACGAGATCTATGGCCATTCAGACTTGTCGCATCCATCTGACAATGCTCAAGCTTCATGCATCTGTCGCGCGTGTTAAGCAAAGACCTTAGAGCCTCAAGAGCTGCGACACAGGCAACTTATTTGCCTCTGATCCTCTTCTCAAACTTGTAGGTATATATATCCCAGTTTCGCCTCTTCTCATTTTCTTCAATTCTATTCTGCACTCACATATCCCTCCTGTTGATATGAGAAGTTCATCACATCTACATCACATCCCTAATCTTCAGCAAGCCTTCAGGGATCCATCTTCCCTTCACCACACCTCTGATCACCTTGCTCCGCCTCCTCCTTACATATCAGAAGGATCTATCGGGTTCTAATAAATCAGAGAATCATCATATTTAAAATGTGTCTATTAGCTATAGCCAAGCAATCATGATCGATCAAAAATAAACAATACGAATCAGTGAATTAATTAATGTACAGTTTTATGTATTTTCGACTGGGAAAGCCCTAGGGTTGACTCAAGGAGGCCAAGAAACAATGTCGGATAAAGTTAGACGAATTAGCTCACGATTTTCAAGCGTAATTTTTTTTGTATTTTTTATGCAAAAGAAATGCCAATGCATAAATGCGATTGAACTAGGTTATTAAGGAATGAAGCAATTTAGCCGAATTAATTTTAATATAAAATTAATCCAACATAGCCAAGTTATATTTTTCCTGTAAACCCAATCCAATGATGAATTCAAAATGTATTTTTTGGAATTTTTGGATTTAAAATGCAATAGTGAGAAATACAAACCTTTAAGAGGTTTTTATGCATTTTTTCATGTAGACAGAGTGCAAAACTTATGATTTTTTTACTGGAAGTGAAACATGTTGAAATGAATCTACAATAATTTTTTTGGAATTTTTCGAGAAAATATGATTTTTTTATATATTTTTAATAAAAATATTAATTATGAGTTTTTAATTTTAATAAATCCACTAAATTGATTTATCCGGAAAACGAATTATCTCAAAAAAGGTATTTTAATAAACAATCTAGGAGAGTTGAAATTTCACAAAAATAATATGTGTGGATTTAATTAAAAATCAATTACATAAATCACTCAACAATTTATTTTACGCACAAGACATCTCCATTTGTGATGAAATTTGGAAAGTAATTAAAGAGAACTTAAAAGCATCATTTTAATTTTTGCATAATTTTTGGAGAAATATTTAATTAAATATGAATTTCAGATTATAAAATAGGTAAATTATCCAATTTTTTCCAAATTAATTTTAATTAATTATCAGTGTTCACAAAATTCTAATTAAATATCTAAATGGTAGAGAATTAGTAACTCAACAAAATGCTATTTTTTAAATTAAAAAATGATGCAAAATGGATGTCCAAATTAGAACATAAACATAGGGGTGTCCGTGCAATTAAAGAATTAAAATAAACAATTTGAAATGCGTACATGAATATGTTTGCAATTAAATAACCATGTAAGGATTTTTGCAATTAAATAATCATGAAAGGACTTAGCTGTAATTTTCACAAAAAAATAAAATATGGCAGGGGGGTCGACCTTCTGATCGTGGAGAACGTGGTGATTCTCGTAAGTCTAGGGTGTATGCATTGTGAGGGAGGCGACGACGAGCAAGAGTTGCAGGCTGGAGCGCGATGGCCGTGGGAGGGGGGTCGCGACGATGTGGCACAGGCAGGAGCGCGGCATGCGCTGGGGATGAAGGGGCGAGAAGCAATGTGGGGGCACAGGTCGCTGGAGGAGATATGCTGTGGAGGCACAATACGGAGAGGCGGTGGGAGTGGTGTAGTGGCTGGCAGGGCACCGCGCGAACGGCTAGCAGAGCAGGAGGGTGCGATGGCTGATGGCGAGGAGGTCGTACACAGGAGGAGGAAGTTTTTGGACGTATACGGGGTGGCTAGGGCGTGACTGGTGATGGCGCGAGGCGGATGGCCACGTACGGTGGCGCATGTGGGCTATGCGAACGGCGACGAGGGCTGTCTTGGAGCAGTGGGCCCATGCGAGGGAGCGAAGGCACATCTAGATGGGGGTTGCTGCTGTTAGGTGGCGTCGCCGCGAGGATGGTGGCCAACTTGCTGGAGAAGAAGGCTATGGCGAAGGTCTGCGGCCAGAGAATGGTTGCAGCTGCATTTTTTGCAATTTTTTTGATTTTTTTTCTAAACAGAATGAAGAGGCGGTGTAGGGAGATGATGTGGTTTGTGATGATGATGCAGAATAACAACAACAAAAATTTTAGATAAATAAAAAATGATAAGGAAAAGGAGAGGGATACTTGCATGTGATTCACCGAATTTTGAAGGAGCTATGTTGTAACTCCGATCGTCGCCTTGAGAAGGTTGGCGGATGGACCTTTGAAGATGCGTAGTGACGTGGAAGGGATTGCAACGTGGGTGAAGACCAATAGATCTCACTGGCTGGTCATCGTAAGGAGGAGTTGTTACCTTGTGTATTCAACAGGGCTCGAACCTCTCTTGAGAATGGCAGATGAGAAATGAATACGATAAGGGAATAAAAAGGATGAGGAGGAAGTTAGAAAAAAGATGTAGAAAGTGGAGTTGGTGGCTTGGGTGGGAATGAGAATTGGAGTAGAGAACAAGTAAAGGGAAAAAATGAAATAAAAAATAAAAATAAAGTAAAATAAGTAGGCTACTAAAAATAATGAAGAGAAAATAAAAGTAGAAGAAAAATATTTAAAAAATGAAAATAAATGTAAATAAATGATTAATTAAATAATATAATAAATAAATAAAATAAACTACGAATATAAATAAAATAAATATATAAAAAATAGGGGTGACACGTGACGGCTCCAGGAGCCGTTACATGTCACTCCTAGAAAAATCATAAATTAAATGTAAACAAAAATGAAAAAGAAACAATAAAAGAGGTCAAATGGTCAATAAAAAAGTTGCTTGTCTCGATGGAATATACAACTTTCATGAAGGACCCAAAATCAAAATAAATCATATGTACAAAAAGTATTTTTAAGGGTATCTTATATGTATAAAATATCGTATTTTTATATTTTGCAAAAAATTTTATCATTTTTAAAATAGAAAAATCGAAATAAAGTTAGAGAATGTATGAAAGGAATATTTACAACTTAATCTATATTTTTATTTTTAATAGATAAGAAAATAAAAAAAGATAAAATAAAGTGTAATTTGGTCAATATGTATAGGGGTCAAAACCCAAGTTTCACATAAGAACTCCGATTTTTATGAAACTGGTCTTGTTTTAAAGGTCTTTGAATGTATATTACGTTAAAAGGGGCAAACCTAAATCGAATACTATATGAGAGAGATATGCACATTTAAGATTCTTAATCTCAGACTAGGGCTCCAATTTTATTGGTCATTTTTATAAGTTAGTATTTTTTGATATTTTTCCTTTCTTAGTATTAGTAAAATATACACTATAGAGTTGATTTTATTGGATTTGGAGTTAGTATAAAATAGATACAATTAGGTGAATTTGGCTAATATACATGTAAATATTTACAAGTGAATTTGTCTCCTTATTTAATGCATTCTAGATGCATGAATGCAAATAATGCATAATAAAAGGACCTCTCTCTTCACCTCTCTCTCTCTCTCTCTCTCTCTCTCTCTTCACGGGTCACGTATGCACAACACATGACCTCATCTCTAGCTTTCCCTCTCTCGAGGTCGCATGCCATGCACGTGACCTTTTACTCCTCTCTCCTACCAATCGCCCTCCACCCTCGTGTAACGCTCGTCCACTTGCGCCTCGGTAACGGTCAACCCTTCACCTCCTACGACTGTTGCATGTACCACTCCTCCCCAACCTTTATGACTTCATCACCCCTCTTATACGCCATTCACCTCCTCCCCTTGGTCTTCATCCACCATTATCTGCAAAGAGAGAGAGAGAGAGATCTGTTGATAGCCTTCGCCTCTGCCGATGACGACTCTTCTAAGGCGAGATCCATAGGGGTTAAAGACTTGTGATGTTGCTCTTCTGGATCAACCAAGTCTCGCCGTGCCACCAACAGCTGAGGCGAAGACCAGGAGGTGGCTTCCGCTCCTCCAACCTCAAGCGTAATCCCATATACACTCCCCCTTATTTTCCCACATTGAACTTCCATCGACCATCCCCAATCTTCGATTCTTCCTCTGCATCTTAAATCAAACAGTCGACATCACCTCTTATTCTATGATACAACCTCATCCCCCAGTCCCAACTTGGTTCTTGCAAAGAACTGAGGCACTCCATGTCCCCATCTTCTCACCGTTGAGCTCTTCCCCCACTTAAGCCTTCACCTCCACCGCCTCGACCATGGGAGGTGTGCCCAAGCATCTTCTCCAAGCGCAACACCTTCGTCCTCCACTGCCTGATGCAGCTCCGCGCCTCAGCCCATGCCTACTCCTGCATCACAACCTCCTCCCTCATCGCCCGACGCACTACCGCCCATGAACCCTCCCCTCATGTGAGGAGCACATGTGATGGGGGATATTTGAATGCAAACCCCATTTCTCTGCAACTCTCAAAAGGATATAGGTAGTCAGGAGTCGCGTGTTGTACACGTGACTCCTTAGAAAATTTGCATTTTTCACCTCTAGAGTTTTAGAAATTGCAACCACCAGCCTAAACACGTGCTATTGTGGAGAAATTGTAGAAAGTCCCTCGAAAGATTTGATATTTGCATATAAGTCCTCTAAGTCTATTTTGAGAAGGAAATATTTATTTTTATTGTATTCTAGTCTGTAATATTTCATCTTAGCATAACTTTCTTATTTGAACTTATATTTTCATTCACAATATATCATTTTAAAGTTTATTCCGTGCTTTTTCATTTCATATATCTTGTGAACAGATCTGAGGCTTGTTATTGATGATTATTACTTTAAATATCTAATAGTCTATTGATGAATCTCATATTCATCATGCTAACATTGATCAATTAGGCTCATATATCGATAATATCGTTTTGACGTATCGAAATATGTCTCATATACTACGATAATACAACCATTTTAAAGAGACGGATATTCGTGATCATCAGAATAGGAGCGGATTTACAAAATTGAAATTGGATTTACATTCTAGTATACTTTTGTTTACATAATGGACATTTGGATTTACATATTTATTCACTTTTTTTTATCACAAATCTCATTATTGATTTTTTTTGCAAAGCTCTGCATGAAATCTACGAGACGGTCTTGAGTATCTACAAAAGGTAGCATGAATATCAAGTGTACGAAGGAGTGACATGAGAAGAGAGCTATTATTTTACAATTTGGCATCCTATTTCCACATAATTGATATTGTAATTACATACTAATTGGTTGATTTTTATACATCTCAAATGATTGACAAATTACTAACTATCCTTTTATTTTATGGATAACTACGCAAATTTTGTAAAGGAGCATGAAATTTTGATAAAGATCTACGTAATTTTACGAAAGGAATGCCCATTTACAAAAAAAAATGAAAAAATATATTTTGGGTTTACGCACAAATACTGAAAAAAGAGCATGAACTTTACGAAGTAAACTAAAATTTACAAAAGAAAATACTCATTTTATTAAAAATCATTGATTATGAATGTAAAAGTTTTATTTAAAAATACAAAGAGGAAAATTATTTTCACAGAAACTCGTCAGAGTTGACAAAGATATGGTCGAATCTAATTCGTTCAGATTAAACTGAAACTTAATTAAGAAAGGTATTGATGAAAAATATCAAATACAGAAAAACCAAAAATGGTACGTAGAAGCTATAAAATAAAATTCGAATATGTTATAATCGAGATGACGAAAATGCCCGTTTAGATAAGATTTTTATGCAATCGTAAGATTGAGATATGACATATCCGATTGATGGCTCACCACAATATTGGTGAGACACCACCACATTTGAAAGGGTCCCGATATATAGATATATATAAAGAGAGAGGATAAAATGGGGTTGCCCCCTAGGGGGATCTAACTTGGCTCCCCCCACCTCATTTTCTCCGATTTTTTTATTTTTATTGAAAAATGATTCCTAGTTTTTCATCATTATATCCCTATATTATGTCATTCAAATTTTATGTGATATAGAGACTCCTACGATGTCCATCTTGACGGATCAATTTTGAAAATCTTACGACCGTTAAAAAAATGATCATCTAGATGGAGGTCGTACGAGTCTCTATTTCTCACAAAAATTGAATGGAATTATATTGGGATATAGTGATGAATTTTCATGGATTTAATTTTTAAAAAAATAAAAAATAGAGAAAATGAGGTGGGGGCCAAGTGAGTTCCCCCTAGGGGCAGCCTTATTATATATATATATATAGAGAGAGAGAGAGAGAGAGGGAGAGAGAGGGGGGGGTCCTACTTCATGAAGTATGTAATTTGTACTTCATTCTCATTTTTTTCCACTTTTTTATTATTTTTTTGAAAATTTCTTCCATGGATTTTTATAAATATATTCCTCTAATATGTCATTCGTATTTCGTCAGAAATAGAGACTCATATGCTCTCCATCTAGAACAAGAAATTTTAATGATCTTAGATTTGCTGTAAATTACCTGTTATGGATGGAGGACATATGATTCTCTATTTTCAATGAAAATTTAATGATATATTAGGGGGATATAGTTATGAAAATTCACGGAGGTATTTTTCAAAAAAATTAAAAAATGGGGGAAAATGAGAATGAAGGTAAGTTACCTACTTCATGAAATAGGAACCCATTCCTCATATATATTTATGGGGAAAATGGGGTTGCCCCTGGAAGTAGCCAACATGGTTGCCCCCACCCTATTTTCCGCATTTTTTTGAAAAATATCGCCAATATATTCATCCCTATATCCTTCCTACATGTCATTTGAATTTCGTCAGGAAAAAAGACTCCTATACCCTCCATCTCGAACAGGAAATTTAAGGGTTTTAGAACTGCTGTAATCGTACATGTTTAAGATAGAGGGCATAGGAGTCTCTGTTTCTAACAAAATTTGAATGACATGTTGGAGGGATATAGGGATGAATATACATGGAGATAATTTCAAAAAAATAAAAAAGATTGACAAAAATGGGGAGAGGGCAACCCATATATATAATGAGAATTTGAAATGAGGTGTGTCTGATATTGTAAATACCTCTATCAATTTGGTGAAAACTATGTAGCAAATTTATAAAAAGTATAAAGTGCACATCACAAAAAATGATTTTGTAAAATATAACATCCAACTTTAAATTAATATTTTTACCAAATATTATATTATTTTCATAATTTTATGTCATTATACATGTCATGTTAATATTTATTATTAAATCAATGAAATAAAAAAATGTAATGTATTAGAAAGATGAAATTGACAGTGATTCACTATATATATGGTAAGACCCTATATCATTTGAAGTTTCCCCTATATTTATGTGGCTCACCATATGTTGTTGAAAATAGGATCGTCAATGCATATTTTAAACAGTAATTACACGGATTCAAAAGGATTAAAATAAAAGCATTACATATTAACGTCATGGTAATCAAGCATTGCTCATTGGTTATCCGATTACAGAATGCATAAATGAACCGATTAATAAAACGAAAATACGGATTAGGACGAGATCCAAGAAAGGTAAAGCAATAAATGAATTACAGTAAACAAAAGGATAAATAGATTAGATTAGAAGTCACTGAAGCGTTCATGTAATGGATTGTCCTTAGAGAGGATGTCACCCACACAATATTGGTACATAGGGTACTGGCGGTCCGCTCCCAAGATACAACGGCACACGATCTTCGTCTGCACACACTAACGAGATCGACCTTGAATGTACCTCCGAGAACTGAAGCCGAGAGAAAAAGAGAAACAGGTTCGTCCGTGAGAGAGGAAGAATGAGAACAGAGCCAAAACGACGTGATAAGGATTTTTCTTGAGAGTGAAGAAAAAAAGCGTCGGGGGAGAGGTATAAAAAGAAGGTCGCGTGCCCTAGCGTGTAGTACCATTTGATTTCTGAAAATGTCCCTCAACAGGTGTGTCTCTTCGTATTTCAAAATGGCGGTGCATTGAGTCGAATTCCCGTTGCAATCGAATCCAAATTAGTCTGTATGATTAATTTAAACGACCCACCAAATGAAACCTATAGCAAAAGTATCGAGATCCGAGAATGACTCTCCCGAGCCGGAGCCGAAGACAAAGCGGAGCACGCGTGCGCGCATGTGTGGTCCTCCATTCTCCTCTCTATTATTGCTACAAGAGCTTGGGATGTGAATCATATATAAGTCCACCAAAAGTTTAGACATACTAGATGTGGTACTAAACCTCCACCCAAAATTTTTCATGTTTCAAATTTGGGAATTCCCAAATTTCCATCCAAGCCATTTGATTTCCCAATTGAAATCAATTTGACTCCTTTTGTAGTTGCATAGGTTTTCCAATTAAAACCTTATTACTTACTTTAAATACAACAATCCCCCACAAATTCACCAATTTGAAAAGAGATTCCAAGAGAGTTAAAAACATCTTTCGTTTGTCACACTTTACTTTAAGTAAAGGTACCTTCCGGTTTGACCTCTACCTGAGTTTATTACCTTCACTTTAATAGGAACGATGTGAACTACGTCTTGAACTTCAGACCTTGATGTTAAAGTATATGGTAGAAACAACAAAGCGTTGTTCTTGGTACAATCTTCAGGATTGGTGCTCTTAAAGACCATGCACCCTTATCCTATTTCATGAGTATGTTTAGAAAAGGCTCTCTTCCTTTAACTGCGGCCTACAGTAGCACTCACATAGATGACAAGGATGCATTGCTAGCATCCTGCCCTCAGGCTTGAACCCATTCAGAGTTTACACTCTTCCTAAACTTACAGTTTGTATGGCACTCAGACTTCCAGGGATAAGACACCCATGCATATGCATTAGAGTTAAGAGTGTCAACTAATTCTCCAAACAGCTTGTTAATACCACATTGAACCTACTTGTGGGATCTCCACTCAGATAGGTTGGGTTGCTACTATAGATGAACTCCCAATAGGTTTCAGACCCATTCCAAGCCTAGACTTTAGGACTAAAGATCTATCAAGTCCCTTAGTCAACGGATCTGTCGTGTTGTCTTTGGATCCAATAAAATCCACATCCAACACTCCTCGAGACACCAAATCCCTTAACATCTTAAGTCTAATTTGTATGTGTCTCCTGTTTTTTGATTGAATTTTGAACTCTTGATCTTGGCGATTGTGGTCATGTTATCACAATGTACCTAGATCGCAGGAACTGGCTTACCTGCCATGGGAATTTCAGACAGAAGTTCCCTTAGCCATTCAGCTTCAATTTCAGTGGAGTCCAAAGCACATAGCTCAGCCTCAAAGTTGGATCGAGATAGAATGGTCTTCTTTACAAACCTCCAAGAGACTGCATCGCCTCCAAGGGTAAAGACATACCCAATAACACCATTACTACCTGACTCCTCTATTTTCCCGATTCAGCTTGCGTACTATATCCTTCTAGTGCAGATGGATGTCTACTATAATGCAAACTAAGGGAAATGATTCCCTTCAAGTACTTCAGTACTCGATCCAAAGCCTCTCAGTACGGTCAGGACAACTAGTGTATCTACTCAACTTTGCAATCGAGAATGAAATATTAGGTCGCATGCAATTTGCAAGATACATTAAGCTTCCTATAACTTGTGAATACCTTAGCTGAGCTGCAAGTACTCCTTTTTTGCTCTTAAGTAGTATTTTGGATGAACCAAAAGGAGTGCTTACAACTTTGCAATCTTGATATCCAAATTTCTCAAGTCCCTTCTCAACGTAGTGAGATTGAGATACTACAATCTCATAAACTGAGCTTGTCAGTTTGAGACCCAAGATTACATCAGCAATACCCATGTCCTTCATCTCAAACTTGCTACTTAAGAATGGTATGGTGTTTACCGAGGTGCCTTCAATGTCAGCACAATCTAAGGAAGAGCATTCTTCCGACTCCTCTGATTGTTCTAATTGTATTTTTTGAATCCTTTCTTTTAAGTCTTGGATTTCATTCACCTTTTCTTGCTTCTTTTTGAAGCATTTTTTTGCTTAATGCCACTCCTTCTTGCAGTTATAGCAAGTTGGTATCTTCTTTTTCTCTGTCACTACTTCTTTCTTACCTTGATTCATTCTAAATCTTCTTTTTTGATATTTTCGTTTTGTTTTTTGTTTGAAATTATTTTCTTTCTTAGTGTATCTGGGTTGCTTCATTTCATATCTGAATTGATAACATAAATCTCCCAATTCTCTTCTCCCTATGGATCTTTGCTGCCATATTTGATTCTTTTGTTTCATGTCATTACACAGGGCTAGGTCTGTTTGGTTTATTTTTTGGACAATCTCGCCATATAAGATTATTTCCAGGGGTAGTGTGTGATTATATTGTACCCTGAGGTTTCATCTAACCTTTTCGACAAATAAAGTGGGGAGTCTTGTTATGAATTATTCTTTCCAGACTGGGTGACTGCAAGAGTTTAGTTGAAATACTTTTGAAAGGAAAACATCTTTGTACCATTTGAAGTCTGATAATGTAGGACACTTTAGATTCATTAGTTGTTGCGTTAACTTTTCTTGAGTGTTTATAGATGATCCTACAAAGTGTTATGTTATATTAAGGATTAATATGTATGCGCAGTCTGATGTGTCTTGTCCATCTTCTCTTTCTATCGGTGTTCCTGTTACATCTTGTTTGATGCCAAAGAGGATGACATTTCTATGTTCTTGCATGAGATAATGGTTCCACCATCCTGATAACTGGCCTACAAATCCCGTTGTTACCATTAGAATTGTTGATTGATGGGTATTTCCTCTTGCTATACAAGCTTGAATGAATATGGTCATTTTGTTTAGGGTGTTTAATATTTGGTATCGCCAAGTCCATCTATATTCCATTCTACCAAGGATGATCCATCATATGTGTCAGCTATATTTTCCTAATATTGTTCTAGTTGGAGGTCTACCGGGGTAGGTCTTCTATAGTATTTTTTTTCTTGTTCTATAGTTGTTGATTCGTTTTGTTAGATGTTAGGGTCCTTATTTCTGGGGACTCTTCTTCGGAGCTTGATCCATTTTCAGACGTGGATTCTGTCTATGGATCTTGTTCTTCTTCAGAGCTACTACTTCTTTGTGTAATCGTATTGACCTTTTTGTCAAGTGACAATGTCTACCCCTTGAGTCTCTCGGCTATTTCTGTTACTAGGTCCTCATCAGGTTCTTCCTTTTTTACCATAAGTAGTGGTTCCTTCTCCCCCGGTTTTAATTTTTTTCTCTAAATTTATTGCTAGTATTATTGATGCAGATTTTGGTATTTTTTTACTTTCGTTTTATTTGAGCAAATTTTCTATCCTTTCTGATTTTTTTTCTTAGGGTTTGTAGATTTAAGTTTATGTAAATTAGTTGTTCGGTTATAGATGCTATATGTTCATGTTTTGCTGAGTTTGTATTGTATTCCACTTTTTGAGGGGTGATGCTTTTACTCTTCTGATCCTTATTTTAATGGTTCAAATCGAGGGTGTATTGATTTAACTTCTTCATCTCTAATTGTTTTCCACGTAGTTGTGATATTTTTTATTGTCATAGCGTGATCTTCTATGGGTAGATCCTCTAGTATTTCTATTAGTGTTTTTATATAGTAATCTTCATACCATTCAAAAATGTTATGGTTCTCTCCAGTCTCTCCATTTGTCCATACCAAATGGTTCTAATTTTATCCCTTTCCTCTGAGTCGAATGTTTTAAAAAATCATTCTACCTTCTCTTTATTTTTGTAGGAATTGAAATCGTCTCTCAATAGTCTTTTATTTATGCAAAATACCGTATTTTTAGTTATAGTTATGACGTTTACTTTGAAGCCAGATTTAGTTAGTTCATAGTCTTCATATACTGCATAGGATAGTTTCGATGGTCTGCCTAACGATTACGTTCTATTCAGGTGGTCTGTTTTAATTAGTGATGTTATGCTAGCCCGATCCCCTTCATCATGTATGGTTTGCATCGAGTGTCTTGATCCGATAAATGACCTTCTTGCTGTGGTAAAACTAATCTGGACATCTCCATTCTACTATGTCTTCTACCTCATTGTTTTGTATGGGTTTTGGGGTGTTGGCTAACGACAGTGTCCATTTTCCTGGAAGTGTTATTCATCCCATTTTAAGGGTTTTGGGATGATAGTGTTGTTTTTGACAATGGTAAGAAATAGTGTTGTTACGCCTTTTTCTTGTGATATGGCTGACTGTGGTGTTATAGATTCATCGCCTTGAAGCTTATCCTATAGCATATGGCTATATTTTCTGAAATTGGATCCATGTCAAAACCAGAGGTCTGTTAGTTTAGGGTTAACACCTTAAAAAGTTTAGGGTCTGTTAGTGAGATAGAGAAATTAGGGAACACATTAAAGAATATAGGTCTGTCGCAAAGTATTGATTCTATCATTCCTATTAGTGAATCAGAAAACTTTTGGTGTCTGCAGTCTCTATGGGATACTAAGATAGAAGCATTAATTCCTTTTTGTGTTAAGGCTTTTATTGATACTTGTACCAGTCCTAAATGCTAGTAGTGGTACTTGTCATTCTTTTTTATTTCAAATATGTCTCTTTTACTTAGTAGCGATGTAATTTCTTGTGTGCATGTTACGGATTGTTTTCTCAATAGTTTTAATGTAATAACTATAGAGTAATTTAAACCCTCCCTTGGAGTATATTTCTTTTATTGGAACTTTAGGCATCTTCCAGTTTTGTATAGATTGTTTAATATTATCGAAATTAATATTTTTCACTATTTTTTACAAGCATTGATTTTACTACCGTTAAAGTTGTGGATGCTTCGCCCGCTGAAATAGTTCCATAGCTTATCCATAACTAAGAATTATGTTGATCAGTCAACAGAAAAAGCTCCAGGTATTTAGCCTTCCTGGCTATGTGAAGGAGCTTACGGCTGTGACTTCGACCTTTTACTTGCTTATTTACGCACTCACTACGTGTTTTGGCTCTGATACCACTTTGCTCTAGCTATATATATATATATATATATATTATTTGGACTAGATGCTCTATAACATGATAATAATTTAATTATATTTAAAATCCAATACATGCAAAAAGTTATGTTAGTGTAAATAAGTAATCAAAGGTCATGTGTTCCAGTAAAATTTTTAAATAATTTGAAAATTAAATGCAGTTCAACTTCGATTGAACCTGGTTAAACCGGGTCAAAAATTGGTTGAACCGGACGATTTAATTAAAATTTGAATAATCGAACCGAACCAGCATAAATCGGTCAAACCCGATTCGTCGATCGGACCGATAGAACCGCCCGGTCCGGTCCAGTTTTTAGAGCACTGTCAGATAGTGCTTTCAGCATTGATGGCAACGTTCTTGACTTATACAAAAGTATGCTTAATACTATAACTGTGGAGGCGCTGATTTGTACAAAAGATTAGATACGTTATGAAAATCAAGAAAAAGATGAAATTGATGATGAATAAGATGAAGAAAACAAAGATAAGATCATAGCTAGTTAGTCAGTATTTATATTTTACAAATTTCATTTATATTTTTTTTCCACGTGTATTGAGACCTTTTTTTCTTAAATGCAGATTTGCCCACCATTCATGATTGATAACTGCCAATTCTGTTGACAAGTCAAATGTTCTATGCTTGTGAATATGTGGTAAGTGCAAAGAAATTATTTGACGTTGAATGACACATTCATTTTTATTAGTTTGTTAAATGTTGATCGGCTAAATTTCAGGTGGTTTGTATTTCGATAGCATGTTGAAAACTGTTGACACCTGATAATACGATAGAATACTCATTTCGAACCATGTGGAGATTTTAATTCAAATCTGGATTTGGTATTACTTTTTGGGTAGTGGAGCGATGTTGAAGATTAACATTTTATTTGCAGCACTTAGCATATGCATGCACTGATTTGCGGGTCGTGGCTTTTTAATTATTGATGCATTACTCTTGATTTTGTTGGTTAATGTACCATTTGCATGTGTGGAAATAGCCTTCCCTTTTTGGTATTGCAGCATTACTGCCATTTTTCTATATTGTGGTTATTTCTTTAATTTTTGACTTCCAGTAGCAGCTATAAATAAGAGCCATCCACATATTATGGTTTATGTTGTGTGATGCAGCCTAAATCAGTAGAGTAATATTTTAGGTCCTCAATGACTAAATGCAATAACTAAATTTGCATGAACATGTTTCCATGAACGCGTTTCAAAATCATCCATAAGTAAACAGGTCTATAAATCATATTATACACTTCGTTGGAGAAAATTGCTTAGATATCAAAAGAGGTTGCAATGATAAATTGTGGGATGCGATATCAAAATGGATAATAGTCATATTGTACCCTTCATTGGGCATCCCACGATTATACCCTTTGTTGGAGAAAATTGTTAATTGACCATATACGAGCAAGAACAAAATCGGATAACGTAATGAACAACTGGCATTATTTCTAAACAAACCATTAACATATATGCTTTCAAAAGAATATAAATACACACATATAAGAGAAACTACCCATGAGGCGAGATCTCACCATATATGGTATTGTATTTAAAGTAAGGATTTTTATCACTTGTGCCCCTCCGAGATATCGTCAGCTATGCCCCCATCTTTTTGGCAATATCAGTTGTGCCTCTCACTTCTTTCTCCGTTATCACTTGTGCCCTTTCGTCAGATTGACCGTCAATGAGTTGACTTAACAATGGTTTTTTCAAACCTTGGTGCAGTTAAGAGGGGTATTATTGTCCAAACTTCTACATCGGCTACGGATGCGACCTGCTGGAATTCCAGCATGAGACGTCGAAATAGGGTCTGGATTTCGTCGAGAAATGCCTGCGGAGGGACCCGTCTCAAAGGTGGTCATGCGAGGAGCTGCTGCAGCACCCTTTCCCGATGGAAACAGAGCACTCTCCAAGAAGCGTGTTCAATTGGATGAGCATGGAATCGCAGTTTTGTAAAGATGGGTATGATGCCCATTTAGCAGTGATGATTTCGAACCCACCTGTGTCGACGCTGCGAAGAGGTTGGGCGAGATGGCGGGGGGTAGTGGATGCTCCTTCTGGTCCGAAGACGGCGACAACGAGTGGAAGGTGGAGGGACTGGAGGGAGGGCAGAGGGAGGGCGAGGCTGGGGAGGAGCTGGGGCGGGGGGTCGCGGAGCTGGAGAGAGGGCGGAGGGGGAGGTCGCGGGGCTAGAGGGAGAGCTGGAGGGAGGGCAGAGGGAGGGAGGGGCTTGGGAGGAGCTGGGGCGGGGTCGCGGGTCTGGAGAGTGGGCGGAGGGGGAGGTCGCGGGGCTAGAGGGAGGCTGAAGGGAGGGCAGAGGGAGGGCGGAGCTTGGGAGGAGCTGGGGCGGTGTCGCGGGGCTAGAGGGAGTGCAGAGGGGGAGGTCACGGGGCTGGAGGGATGGATGGAGGGAGGCCAGCGGGAGGGCAGGGTTAGGGAGGAGCTCGGGTGGGCTGGGCGGGGGGTCGCGGCGCTGGAGGGAGGGAGGAGGGGGAGATCACTAGGAGGAGGTCGGGGTGGGCTGGGGGAGGAGCAAGGGCGAAAGGGGGAGCAAGGGGACAGAGGGGTAGACACAGAGGAAGGGGGAGGAGCTGGGACCGAGGGGAGGAGGCGGTGGAGGAGGAAGAGCTCAAGGAGGAGGAGGGAGGGGCTGTGGAGGAGGAAGAGGAAGAAGATGGGAGAGGAGGAAGAGAAGGGAGGAAGAAGACGGGGGATGAGGAGGACTTTTCAATCCTTTTTTTAAATTTAATTCCATTGGTATCCTTGAAGTTAACGTCCGTTTGTATTGGTTACGGACGGTCACTAACCCGAGAGGCACAAGTGATAGATTAGCAAGAAGTGAGGGGCACAACTGATATTACCAAAAAGATAGGGGCATAACTGATATTGCGATATTATGGAGGGGCACAAGTGATAAAAACCCTTAAAGTAAGTAATAAGATTTTAATTGGAAGATTTATGCAATTACAAAAGGAATCAATTTGATTTCAATTGGGAAATCAAATGGCTTACAAGAAAGTTGGGAATTCCCAAATTTGAAACAAAAAACTTGAGTGGAAGCGCATCTAGTATTTCTAAACTTTTGATGGACTTATACATGAGTTCACATCCCAAGCTCTTGTAGCAATTGTAGAGAGGAGGAATGGAGGACCACACGCGCGTGTACGTTCCGCTCCACTCCGGAGAGTCAATCTCGGATCTCGATACTTTTGCTATGGGTTTCATTTGGCGGGTCGATTAAATTAATCATACGGATTAATTTGGATTCGATTGAAATGAGAATTCAACTTAATACACTACGATTTTGAAATCCGAAGAGGCACGTCCGTTGAGGGGCATTTTCAAAAATCAAAATACCGCGCGCTAGGGCACGCGACCTTCTTTTTATACCTCTCCCCCGATGCCGTTTTTCTTCACTTGCAAGAAAAAACCTTATTACGCCACCTTGGATCTGTTCTCGTTCTTCCTCTCTCGCGGACGAACCTGCTTCTCTTTTTCTCTCGGCTGTAGTTCTCGGAGGTACATTCGAGGTTGATCTTGTCAGTGTACGCAGATGAAGATCGTGTGCCGTGGTATCCTGGAAGTGGATCGCCAGTACCCTACGCACCGGTATTGTGGGGGTGATATCCTCTCTAAGGACAGTCCATTACATGGACGCTTCGGTGACTTCCAACCTAATATGTTTATCCTTTTCTTTGTTGCAATTCGTTTATTGCTTTACCTTTTCTAGATCTCTCCTTAATTCGTATTTTTATTTTATTAATCGCTTCCTTTATACATTCGTAGTCGGATAACTAATGGGAAATCCTTGATTACCATGACTTTAATATGTAATGCTTTTATTTTAATCCCTTTGAATCATACTGTTTAAAATATGCATATGAGGCTATTTTCAACAACAATTTTAGAGAGGATATTTGGAACCATTTTTAAAACTATGCCCGAAACAATATTCAAATCGAGGGTGGATATGCCGGGTATGCTTGATAAATTCGGTGGTCAAAACTTCAAACGTTGGCAACAACGCATGAAAATCTGATTAACCATCATAGGATTAGTCTCCATTCTTGAAACCGATTGTCCTGCAGTGGGAAAAGAAAAACCCCTCACCCGATAGCCAGAAGGCGCAACATGCGTGGAAGGAATGCAACAGTATTTGTCATGGTTGCATCTTGTTGGCTCTGTCCAACACGTTGTTTGACGTATACTGTCCGTCCACGTAGACTTTGAAGGAGCTACGGGAAGATTTGAATCGGAAGTATAATACCGAATATCTCGGTACTGAGAAATACTCCATCGCCAAGTTCTTAAAGTTTTCCATAGCCGAAGGGAAGTTGGTTTCTGAACAGGCACACGAGTTTTTATTCCTGCTCCATGGTTTATAAGATACTGAAATGAAACTTGAAATGAAACTTCCAGAGAAGTTTTTGGTCATGTGCATCATCGAAAAATTCCTCAAGTCTTGAGAAGACTCGTTATGACCCTGAAATACAGGAAGGGAAAATTTTCTATAGATAACTTGATGGTGGCAATTGCCAAAGAGGAGGAACAGAAGAAACAAAAGCATGTGGTTCATGTCGATATTTAAACTAAGGTCAATTGTATAACCTCGAAGGGCAAAGATAAGAAGTGATAGAGTAATAACAATAATAAAATGAAACCAAAAGGCAAGATCCAAAAAAGGCAAAGAATAAATCCTGGTTGCATTGTAATCGGGTTGGTCATTGGAAGAAGGACTGCCCATCCTTAAAGGCTCAGCCTAAGGCCGTCGATGGAAGTTCACAAGTGAATATGATCACTATGGGACTTGGGACTAGCGAGGGATATGTCACTGTAAAATCTGAACTATATCGTATTCATGATCCAAATGAGTGGCTCGTGGATATGTGAGTCAATGTAAATATTTGTTCTGACAGAACTTTGTTTTCTTCTTATCAGACCTACAGTGGTGGGATTGTGAAGATGAGGAACGATTCTGCAGTCAAGGTGCTAGGGTCAGGACAAGTTAACTTGAGCTTCTCCTCTGAACGTGTCTGGACGTTGCACAAGGTGATGCACGTTCCTGACATCAAGAAGAATGTTTTATCTGGCTCTATCTTAGTTAGAAATGATTTTATATTAAACTTCAAGTGAAATAAAGTTGTTATTCTAAGACATGGCATTTTTTATAGAAAAGATTATTTGATAGACTTTGATTTGTTGTTTAGAATTAGATGTGATTAAGTAAACATTGATGCAATGAATGTTTTAAATTAAAAATGTTCTAATTCTGTGTCTCATGTAATTAATAATCTAGAATCTTGTGATCTGTGGCATGGTAGATTGGGACACGTGACCTTGAATTCAATTAAAAAAATGATGAATTTAGAGTTATCCCTAAACACACTATTGATATAACTCTAAGATGTAAAATCTGCATGCAAGCTAAGACACCCGGGAAGTCTTTTCAGTCTGTATCTAGAGATAGTGAGATCTTGGATGTAGTACATACAAATATCTGTGAGTTTAATGTTGTATTAACCCGAGACAATAAAAAATACTTTATCAGCTTTATAGATGATGACAGTAGATATTGTTATGTATATCTAATGAAAATCAAGGATGAAGCTATAGAAAAATTTCTTATATTTAAGAATGAGATTGAGACACAAATATGAAAAGTGCTTAAACGCCTTAGATCATATAGAGGGGATGAATATACTTCTAACTTGTTCGATGAACAATGTAAGCTGTTTGACATAGTTCATGAACTTACTGCCCCTTATTCACCACAATTAAATGGGACAGCAGAACGAAAAAATAGAACCTTAACTGACATGATCAATGCTCTCTTACAGAGTTCTGATTTTCCAACCTATATGTGTGGAGAAGCCTTGAATACGGCTTGCCATATTCTGAATAGGGTTCCTCCAAGGTATATAGAAAAGTGTCCTTTTGAATTTTGGAGAAATAGGAAACCGAGCTTAAGATATCTCAAAGTGTGGGGCTGTATCGCTAAGGTTTTAGTCCCAAAACACAAGATAAAGAAGCTAGGTCCTAAAACTATTGATGTGGTCTTCTACTTGGAAAATAGCTATGCACATAGGTTCTTGGTAATTCGGCCTGAGATACCAGGCATATATATCAACACTATTGTAGAACTTCGTGATGCTACCTTTTTTGAGGATGTCTTCCATATGAAGACTGGGATCCCTGAGAATCTGGCCATTGAGAGTGCCTCCACATCAGGATCTATTCCAGATCAAGTGGAAAGGATAACGAATGTGAGGGTTGAGACCTAACATGAACCAAACGATCTTCCAGAAGAAATTGAGCTAAGGAGGAGTAAACGACCTCGGATAGCTAAGGATCTAGGTAGTGACTTTGTTGTCTACCAGATCGAGGGTGATCCACCAAGTTACAAGGAAGCCATGGCTTCATCTGAACTAAAACAATGGAAAGAAGCCATCAAATCTACGATGGATTCCATTACTGCTAATGGAACTTGGTAACTGGTAGATTTACCCAAAGGGTGCTCTACCATTGGGGGTAATGGGTGTTTAAAAGAAAGCTTAGGCCTAATGGATCAATTGAAAAGTATAAAGCTAGATGAGTTGCCAAGGGATTTAAGCAAAAAGAAAGTGTCGATTATTTTGATACCTACTTCCCTGTGACTAGAATGTCCACAATCCAGATGCTCATAGCATTGGCTTCTGTATATGATCTCTCTATCCACTAGACGGATGTGAAGACTGCCTTATTGCATGGCGATCTTGAAGAAGAGATCTATATGGATCAGTTTGATGGGCTTCTGAATCCTAGGAATGACAGAAAGGTTTGCAAACTTGTTAAATCCCTTTATGGATTGAAACAAGCACCAAAGTAGTGGCAGAAAAATTTGACAAAACCATCTTGTCATTTGGCTTTAAGGTTTATGAATCTGATAAGGGTGTCTATTCTAAGGTGAAAGGTGGTGAGTGTATTGTATTGAGCCTGTATGTTGATGACATATTGCTGTTTGGATCACACATAAAGAATTACGGAGAGAACGAAATGAAACAAAAAGAGAACTGGATCTTTTAAAGAGGAGAATCGAAGTCGTAGAGTTAGTCCTACAACAAAAGGGAACCATAGAAGAAGAGGATAGTGACGATATGTCACCATACTTTGAGGGAGAAACCTCAAGAGCAAAGGAAGAAGAGTTTGTAAACCTTGTAAGAAGAATAAAGAGGTAAAGATGGAGGTGTAGCGTCTCGCTAAAGATAGGTTACAACTCTTTATTTAAACATGTGGCCCTGATTGACTCAGGAGCAGACGTTAATTGTATATGAGAATGACTAATCCCAACAAAATACTTTGAGAAAATATCGCATGTCGTAAGCTCTACATCAGGACACAGTCTAGACATCAAATACAAGCTCTCCGACGCACATATCTGTGTCCAATGTGTTTGTATAAAATGATCTTTCGTACTAGTTAAAGGACTAAATGAAGAAATAATACTCGGTACCCATTTCTTAACATGATAAGACCATTCACTGTTGAGGAAGATGTGATTAAATGCACAATAAAAAAGAAAGCAATATTTCTTAAATTCGTCAAAAAAGAGAACTAACGCTCTTAGAAAATATGCAGGTGGAAGTAGAATACAAGACCTGATTTGTGAATAAACACGTCGAAGAAATTCAATTAAGAAATACAGAAAAGATAATAAATTCAAAAGAAGTGCAAGAGAAAATTAAGAAATTTGAGAAAGGAATAACCGAGCATATTTGCTCTGAAATACCAACAGCATTCTAGAATAGAAAAAAACATGAAGTGAACCTACCTTATGTTAAAGGCTTTTCAGAACAAAATATTAAGAATAAAGCGAGACCAACATAAATGAATCAAAGATTATTAGAAATATATAAAAAAGAGATTGAACAATTAGAAAAAAAAGGCTTAATAAGAAAAAAGTTCGTCCTCTTGGATCTGTGCAACTTTTTTTGTAGAAAACGTCGCTGAAATAGAAAGAGGGGTACCACGATTAGTGATTAATTACAAACCACTAAATAAAGTACAACAATAGATTAGATATCCAATACCAAATAGACAAGATCTTATTAAAAGAATCTATGGGGCAAGAGTATTCTCTAAGTTTGACATGAAATCAGGATTTTGGCAGGTGCAAATAAAAGAGGAAGATAGATACAAAACAACCTTCACTACCCCATTCGGACACTATGAATGGAATGTCATGTCATTCGGACAAAAGAACGCCCCATCAAAATTTCAAAAAATCATGAATGAAATATTTAATAGCTACTCAACCTTTAACATCGTATACATAGACGATGTGTCACGTCCCGGACCTCGAAACATGGGAAGCATTGCGGAAGCATCCCAAAACAATGAAAATATTTTCTTCGAGTCCAGGAGCGAGACAAACTCAATAATCCATAAATAACTTTCAGAGTGCCATACATAATGGAAGAATAAAGGAAATTAACCAATAAATAAAAGACTTATCAAGTCTGAATTACAAAATGAAAATAAATAACTCTATCAATAACTCCCGTACATTAATCTTAACGAACTAGGATAAAGCAGTGAGTCCTTAATTTAGCTGAGCAGCCCAACCTCGTCCTCCGTTAAGCTGCAATGTTATAAATCAGTATTAGTCAAAAGAATTTGACTAAGTATGCACCAATAATTTATGAGGCATACCATCATAACTATATACAATGAGTAAAAGAAATTACGAGGACAATTCCATATAATAAGGACCATAAATCAATAAACAATGAACTATAAAAGACTTTTTCATGTATGCCCCTCATTATGGGATAACAATGGCAATTCAATCAATTTCCCTGAATATCACAAATTTTGTGACCATAATATCAATATCTATATCAAATATAAATCAATCCCATCTGCCGACACCGGGCAGCCCGAGCTTGGATAGAAGCCACCTCGTTCCCTTAAATCAAAATTTTAAACTAAAACAAATATCAATACAAGGCCTCCTATCCAAACCCCAATACAATGGACATCAGTACTGAGTCAACCGCCGTAGCGATAAATTGTTTGGAAGTAGTGTAGGATTACCCGCCTACAACGGTCAATTGGCGGAATTAACCGTCCGCGCGGCACCCGGCCAGGTCAAAGCCTCTAATGGGCAAACAATGAACAATGTCTACTTCCTCACAATGATGGTGTCAAAAACAATAATTAATTTTCCAATAAAATATTTGAATAAAAAAAATATATTTTAACCTATATATCAAAAGGCAATAATGTATTTATCTCTTTACATTTAACAACTAATCCATGAATAAGCATTATGGCTAAATATCAACTTCGCACCTAATTATATAAAGTTGTAACACAGAGATATAATCAAAGAAGTTTAACGAGATATCATAAAAGTTCCATTGCAACAACTAATAAAATCAAATGTGGGGTATAAATGACAATGGTATGAAACATAGATTAATGTACATACCTCTATTCTTTTTTTTTCTTTCAAAACGATAAGGATAGATCACTATGTTTCTCCGTTGATGGAAATCAGTTACCACCTAAATAAAAGAGATGTATTTCAATGTCACGCGCAATCCGTAATACATCACATCATAATATCCGAAAACCCAATTATCGTAGTATCTCCCTTTTTATAATTATATCCCTCCAATTGTTGTGATTGCTATACTTTTTTTTATACATATAGATATCAATGCGAGTATCTATGGGTATCAAAACAATATTTTTTTTTTCAACGAGTTTGCTAAAATATACTATATTGCAGGTATATTTACGGAATAACATTTTACCTACAAATGTTAACCAATATATCAAAAAAATCGTTTCTTTTCTAATAATGGGTGACTTGGGTTATACAATAGATAGAAATGTAGGTTCTCCTAAAATCCGTATTTTGCGAAAATATTTTTTTTTCTTAACAATCATGATTGTGGGTGACCGGAATTAGTCCCACCAAAAGACATGTCTATAATTTATAAGATATATTTTAGAAAAATCTTAAAGGGGTATAATTAAGATTATCTGTGTTATAAGGTGTGTATTGCTAGGCTAATAGTTGAATTTTTTTTTTCGTATGATGGAATCAAGAAAGTCCGTTTGCATCGCTATTAAGAAATCCATGTAATATTCCTATTCTCCCAATTTATGGTGCCGCAAGAACTTCACAAAAAAATTGAAGAAGGAAGGCTTGGCAAGTAAAATGCCCGTGAATAGAAAGTCCGCCAGATCCTGTTAGTGCCAATTCATGAAGTTTGGCGTCAAATTTCCAATGGAAAATTTTATGTGCAGTTTTTTTTTTTTGGAACGTGATATTATAACAAAACTCACACCCTGTAGAAGACATAGGTTCTAAATAGGTTGATAAATTTAACAAAGAAATAATAATTTAAAAAAATTATATGCACTATGCAGAGAACGACCCCTAGCATGGCTTGAAAACATAATTAATTTCGATCTACGATGTACAAAGTTATTCATGAACGACCAGTAGATTCTAAGTTAGACAAGGAGTAAGAAATACGTTTACCTATTCGATAGAGATCTCTTCCTCAAAACAGATCGACGAGAAAACTCCTTCGGATCTAATTATCGAAGCTCTTGTACTACGCGCAAGCAACCACGATTCAATGGAACCGGGAGAACACAAGAGGGAGAAGGTAAATTTCGGTGATTAATTCTACATAGAGAGAGGGTATCGCATGCCCGGTTTAAAAAGGCACGTATGTAGTCTTGACTCTAATTAGTATGAGGACTAACAACAAAACCAATTTGAGAAAAAAGAGGAGATAACAACATGCCGTTTTTTTTTTGACTCGGTATTAGACCTTTCAATTCTCTTCTTTTTTTTATAATAAAAAAAATTCTTCTTTATCCTCTTTTGAACGGTGTTCATTTTTTTTTTTATAAGTTTATAAGGTTTAACCCTAATTAATAATATTTGATCTGGACTAGAAAAAATATTACTTTTACAAAAGACCCCCCAAAAAGAACGGACGTGACAACTTTACCCTCCTTATAAGAAATTTCGTCCTCGAAATTTAGGGAACATACCTAAAAGTTCAGGATATTTCTCTCGAACTTCATCTTCGAGTTCCCATGTGGCTTCCCTATCCGAGTGATTATGCCAAGCAACCTTGACCATCTTGATAGTCTTCTTTCGCAATTGGTGTTCTTGACGATCAACAATGTGTGAAGGGCGCTCCTCATACGATAAATTTTTATGAATCTCGACGGGTTCATAATGAATTTGATGAGATGGATCGTGAATATATTTTCGCAACATGGAGACATGGAAGACGTTGTGTATATGCGAATACTGAGGTGGTAGTGCAATGCGGTAGGCTACCTCGCCTACCCTATCCAACACCTCAAAAGGACCGATGTATCTTGGACTAAGTTTTCCTTTTCGTCCAAATCTCAATACACCACGGGTTGGAGAAATCTTGAGAAAAACATGATCACCAACTGCAAATTCTAATTCTCTACGACGGTTATCCGCATAACTCTTTTGCCTACTTTGAGCCACTAAGAGCCTTTTCTTAATTAGATCAATCTTATCTGCACACTTCTGCACGAGTTCCGGTCCGAGCAATCTTCTTTCCCCAACCTCGCTCCAACAAAGTGGAGATCTGCATGGCCTCCCGTAGAGAGCCTCATACGGAGCCATTCCGATACTAGCCTGGTAACTATTGTTATAAGCAAACTCAATGAGCGGAAGATTCTCATCCCAACTTCGAGCATAATCCAAAGAACATGCTCTAAGCATATCCTCAAGAACCTGAATAGTTCTTTCCGATTGACCATCTGTCTGAGGATGGAAAGCAGTACTAAACTTCAGCTTTGTACCGAAAGCCTCCTGAAGTTTTTTCCAAAATCTTCCGGTAAATCTTGGATCTCGATCAGAAACAATAGAGACAGGTATACCATGAAGTTTTACAATATTATTCATGTATAAATTTGCTAAACTAGCAACTGACTCCTTTTTCTTCATTGGCAAGAAATGGGCAGATTTCGTCAATCTATCCACTATCACCCATATGGCATCATAATTAGTGGCATCGGTCTTTGGAAGACCCATCACAAAGTCCATGGTGATGTGTTCCCATTTCCATTCCGGAACCTCTAAGTGCTCCAAAAGTTCGGCTGGTCTTTGATGCTCAGCTTTGATTTGCTGACACACCAAACAACGAGAAATAAATTCTGCAATTTCCTTCTTCATATTTTTCCACCAAAAATTTCGTTGGAGATCCTTATACATCTTTGTACTTCCTGGATGCACAGTGAATTTAGAGCGATGAGCTTCATCCAGAATTTCTTGCTTCAACTCTACCTGAGAAGGAACCCATAAGCGATTCCTGAATCTGATGCCGCCATCTGGAGCAATGAAAAATTCTGAATCTCCCTCTTGACTTTTCTCAGCCAGAACATGATACTCAGGATTTTCTTTTTGAGCTTTCAATACTTTCTCCACTATTTCCGAATGTATCTGGATGCTAGATAAGGTAATTTTGTCACCTTCCTTGAACGAATTCCAAGAAACAAAGTCATCAATCAACTTCTACTTTTTGATCATCAAGCTAGCCGACAAGGCATAGCCCTTTCGGCTCAAAGCATCTGCTACAGCATTCGCTTTACCTGGATGGTAAGCAATGGAAAAATCATAGTCCTTCAGAAATTCCATCCATCTCCTTTGCCGCATATTTAAGTCTTTTTGAGAGAATATGTATTTGAGGCTTTTGTGATCAGAGAAGACCTCAAATTTCTCATCATAAAGGTAGTGACGCCAGATCTTTAATGCAAACACCACGGCAGCAAGCTCTAGATCATGAGTAGGATAATTCCTTTCATGAATCTTTAGCTGCCTTGAAGCATAAGCGACAACTTTTTCATTTTGCATCAATACACAACCCAAGCCATTCAAGCATGCATCGGTGTAGATGACAAAACCTCCACAACCAAAAGGTAAAGTCAAGACAGGAGCAGTGGTCAACTTTCTCTTCAATTCTTGAAAGCTGCGCTCACATGCAGAAGACCATTCAAACTTTGTTCCTTTTCTAGTCAGTTCAGTCAGAGGAAGTGAAATCTTCGAGAAATCACGAATGAATCTACGATAATATCCTGCTAAACCAAGAAAACTTCTGATTTCTGTCACACTATGCGGTTGCTTCCAATCTGCGACAGCCTCAACCTTGGCTGGATCTACAGAAATCCCATCCTTGGAAATAATGTGCCCAAGGAACATGACCTTTTCCAACCAGAATTCACATTTAGAGAATTTAGCATAAAGTTGATTCTGCCTCAGAGTCTCCAATACGATTCTCAAGTGCTCCTCATGTTGCTCAACACTCTGAGAATAAACAAGAATATCATCCACAAAAACAATGACAAAGTGATCTAAGAATGGTCGAAAGACCCGATTCATAAGATCCATAAAAGCGGCAGGAGCATTAGTCAATCCGAATGGCATCACACAAAACTCGTAATGCCCATAGCGTGTTCGGAAAGCGGTCTTCGAGATATCTTCCTCTCGAATCCTCAATTGATGATAGCCGGATCGCAAATCAATCTTCGAGAAGATCTTTGCTGATTGGAGCTGATCAAATAAATCATCTATCCGTGGTAACGGATATTTATTCTTCACAGTCACCTGATTCAGCATTCGATAATCAATGCATAAGCGGAGAGATCCATCCTTCTTTCTAACAAATAAAACAGGTGCACCCCATGGTGACACACTGGGCCTGATAAATCCCAAGTCAAGCAACTCTTCAAGTTGCTTCTTTAATTCCACTAGCTCGGCAGGAGCCATGCGATATGGTGCCTTGGATATTGGTGAAGTTCCAGGAACGAGCTCAATAGTGAAATCAATCTCCCGCTGAGGTGGGGGTCCAGGCAATTCTTCTGGAAAAATATCAGGAAACTCTCGAACAACGTCGAGGTCAGGTAAGGATATGGTTGATGGCTCAACCCTAATAATACTGGCAAGATAGGCTTCTCGCCCTTTCAAAATCATGTGATGTGCCTTCATGGCAGAAATAATGCACCGTTCAGAAGCGGCACCATGCCCTTTAATAACGATCCCCGGAAACTGATGGCTTGCAACGATCACCCTCTTCTTGCAACAATCAATGATACAATGATATCGGGAAAGCCAGTCCATCCCAAGGATGATGTCAAAGTCTGTCATTTTCATGACAATGAGGTCGCTTGGAAACTCGTGACCTTCACATATCAATGGAGCATCTTGAATAAACTCCAGTGCTTTTACATTTCCCCCAGTAGGTGTGATAACTATCAAATCAATATCTAAAAGTTTTGGTTTGGCATCCATACTTTTTACTAGTGCATCAGAAATAAAGCTATGTGTAGCACCAGTATCAAAAAGAATCTTCGCATGCAAATTATCAATAAGAAGGGTACCTTCAATGACCTTGTCTTCCTTAGCAGCATTATCTCCAGTGGTGAGAGCATATACTCGTGCAGGAACCTTTGGCCTTTGATCTTGTCCTTGAGCTGCAGGCTGCTTCCTAGGCTTCGGACAATCACGAACAAAGTGTCCTTTCTCTCCACAGTTCAGACACTGGCCATTCTTGAGATAACATTCTCCAGGATGGAAACGATGACAAAAAGAGCATTCAGGAATTCTACTGTTTTGCCCCGGCTTGGAGGCTTGCTTCTGCTTCTGAGAATTTTTAAAATTTTTGTTCCTCCCGAATCGATTATGCCGATCATTGCGCGGCTTCTCCTCCTTTCTTCGCAAGAAATCTCGCTCCATAGTTGTGGCGCTGGCTAGAGCATCCTCCATAGTCTTCGGCATGCTGGAAAGAACCTTCGATCTTAAAGCAGGGTGAAGTCCCTCAATGAACTTCTGAGTCATACGATACTCATCAGGACATAAGTGTGGAGCATACTTCAGTAAGCGATGATACTTGTTGTTATACTCAGCAACGTTCAGATCTCCCTGCTTCAGATTAATAAACTCCTGCTCCTTGATCAACTGCAAGTGTATCGGAATATAGTGCTCGCGGAAGAGTTTAACAAACTCAACCCACATAATAATCTCTCCTTTTTCAAATTTCCGTAACTGGCAACTGGTCCACCAGTCCTTAGCAGGACCCTTCAGTTGATGAGTAGCGAAGGAGACCTTGCTATGATCCGGACATCTGATTGCATCAAACAATTTTTCTGTCTCCTCCAGCCATCGGTCTGCTACCTCCGCATCCACTATGCCGTCAAAGCTAGGCGGGTTCACCTTTAAGAATCTCTCAAAGGTGACATCATCACGGCGCTCCTCACGAAGACGCCTTTCTTTTTCAAGACGCCTCTCGCGACGTCTCTGATCCCTATCCTTGCTCTGGTGGTGATCTGCTTGATCACGAATCAGTTGGGAAAGCTCCTCGACCGTCTTCATTAATTTGGCATTCTGGGCTGCCAAATCCATGGAGCGACGACTCCGCTTACGGTTTGAGGCGGTCAACATCTACGAATAGCGACAGTCAATTAGTCAGCTATTCCAAATATAATCTATAATTATTCTAAGTCATCCTAAAATTGGATAATATTCCTCTAATCTTCCATTTGGCTCTGATACCACGTTGTCACGTCCCGGACCTCGAAACATGGGAAGCATTGCGGAAGCATCCCAAAACAATGAAAATATTTTCTTCGAGTCCAGGAGCGAGACAAACTCAATAATCCATAAATAACTTTCAGAGTGCCATACATAATGGAAGAATAAAGGAAATTAACCAATAAATAAAAGACTTATCAAGTCTGAATTACAAAATGAAAATAAATAACTCTATCAATAACTCCCGTACATTAATCTTAACGAACTAGGATAAAGCAGTGAGTCCTTAATTTAGCTGAGCAGCCCAACCTCGTCCTCCGTTAAGCTGCAATGTTATAAATCAATATTAGTCAAAAGAATTTGACTAAGTATGCACCAATAATTTATGAGGCATACCATCATAACTATATACAATGAGTAAAAGAAATTACGAGGACAATTCCATATAATAAGGACCATAAATCAATAAACAATGAACTATAAAAGACTTTTTCATGTATGCCCCTCATTATGGGATAACAATGGCAATTCAATCAATTTCCCTGAATATCACAAATTTTGTGACCATAATATCAATATCTATATCAAATATAAATCAATCCCATCTGCCGACACCGGGCAGCCCGAGCTTGGATAGAAGCCACCCCGTTCCCTTAAATCAAAATTTTAAACTAAAACAAATATCAATACGAGGCCTCCTATCCAAACCCCAATACAATGGACATCAGTACTGAGTCAACCGCCGTAGCGATAAATTGTTTGGAAGTAGTGTAGGATTACCCGCCTACAACGGTCAATTGGCGGAATTAACCGTCCGCGCGGCACCCGGCCAGGTCAAAGCCTCTAATGGGCAAACAATGAACAATGTCTACTTCCTCACAATGATGGTGTCAAAAACAATAATTAATTTTCCAATAAAATATTTGAATAAAAAAAAATATTTTAACCTATATATCAAAAGGCAATAATGTATTTATCTCTTTACATTTAACAACTAATCCATGAATAAGCATTATGGCTAAATATCAACTTCGCACCTAATTATATAAAGTTGTAACACAGAGATATAATCAAAGAAGTTTAACGAGATATCATAAAAGTTCCATTGCAACAACTAATAAAATCAAATGTGGGGTATAAATGACAATGGTATGAAACATAGATTAATGTACATACCTCTATTCTTTTTTTTCTTTCAAAACGATAAGGATAGATCACTATGTTTCTCCGTTGATGGAAATCAGTTACCACCTAAATAAAAGAGATGTATTTCAATGTCACGCGCAATCCGTAATACATCACATCATAATATCCGAAAACCCAATTATCGTAGTATCTCCCTTTTTATAATTATATCCCTCCAATTGTTGTGATTGCTATACTTTTTTTTTATACATATAGATATCAATGCGAGTATCTATGGGTATCAAAACAATATTTTTTTTTCAATGAGTTTGCTAAAATATACTATATTGCAGGTATATTTACGGAATAACATTTTACCTACAAATGTTAACCAATATATCAAAAAAATCGTTTCTTTTCTAATAATGGGTGACTTGGGTTATACAATAGATAGAAATGTAGGTTCTCCTAAAATCCGTATTTTGCGAAAATATTTTTTTTTCTTAACAATCATGATTGTGGGTGACCGGAATTAGTCCCACCAAAAGACATGTCTATAATTTATAAGATATATGTTAGAAAAATCTTAAAGGGGTATAATTAAGATTATCTGTGTTATAAGGTGTGTATTGCTAGGCTAATAGTTGAATTTTTTTTTTCGTATGATGGAATCAAGAAAGTCCGTTTGCATCGCTATTAAGAAATCCATGTAATATTCCTATTCTCCCAATTTATGGTGCCGCAAGAACTTCACAAAAAAATTGAAGAAGGAAGGCTTGGCAAGTAAAATGCCCGTGAATAGAAAGTCCGCCAGATCCTGTTAGTGCCAATTCATGAAGTTTGGCGTCAAATTTCCAATGGAAAATTTTATGTGCAGTTTTTTTTTTTTGGAACGTGATATTATAACAAAACTCACACCCTGTAGAAGACATAGGTTCTAAATAGGTTGATAAATTTAACAAAGAAATAATAATTTAAAAAAATTATATGCACTATGCAGAGAACGACCCCTAGCATGGCTTGAAAACATAATTAATTTCGATCTACGATGTACAAAGTTATTCATGAACGACCAGTAGATTCTAAGTTAGACAAGGAGTAAGAAATACGTTTACCTATTCGATAGAGATCTCTTCCTCAAAACAGATCGACGAGAAAACTCCTTCGGATCTAATTATCGAAGCTCTTGTACTACGCGCAAGCAACCACGATTCAATGGAACCGGGAGAACACAAGAGGGAGAAGGTAAATTTCGGTGATTAATTCTACATAGAGAGAGGGTATCGCATGCCCGGTTTAAAAAGGCACGTATGTAGTCTTGACTCTAATTAGTATGAGGACTAACAACAAAACCAATTTGAGAAAAAAGAGGAGATAACAACATGCCGTTTTTTTTTTGACTCGGTATTAGACCTTTCAATTCTCTTCTTTTTTTTTATAATAAAAAAAATTCTTCTTTATCCTCTTTTGAACGGTGTTCATTTTTTTTATAAGTTTATAAGGTTTAACCCTAATTAATAATATTTGATCTGGACTAGAAAAAAAATATTACTTTTACAAAAGACCCCCCAAAAAGAACGGACGTGACACGATGTCTTAATATTCTCAAACAATTATGATAAATATTGGAAACATTTAAACACGTTCCTTCGGGTAATCCAAGAAAATGATTGGCAGTTTCGTCAACAAAAATGAAGCTTTTCCAAACAAAAATACAATTTCTCGGATACAAGGTTGATAAAGAGATAATCATGCCCATTGAATGAGTAATAAAACTCGCTGAAAATTTTTCTAATGAAATAAAAGAAAAGGAGCAACTTCAAAGGTTTTTAGGATGCCTAAACTATATCTCTGAATTTTACAAAAATTTGGTCGAGGACAGAAAACTACTCTAGGATAAACTAAAGAAAAATGCAGAATTATGAACGGACAATCATACCAAGGCTATCAAAAGAACCAAAGAAAAGGTAAAGACACTTCCATGTCTAAATATTTGACGTCCACATGCTCATAAGATTGTATAAACAGACGCATCCGACCTTGGTTATGGATGCATCTTAAAACAAAGAAATGAAAATAAAGAAAAACTTGTAAAGTACATGTCAAGAGCATGGAACGAGACAAGAAAGAAATACTCCTCCACAAAAAAAGGAAATGCTAGCAATATTTCTCGTTGTATCAAAATTTCAAGGAGAACTACTCAATGATAAGTTCACATTAAGAGTTGACCGCAAATCTGCCAAGTACGTAACATAAAAAGATGTAAAGAACCTTGCCTCTAAAAAAATCTTCGTTAGGTGGCAGGCAATATTAGGTGTATATGATTTTGATATAGAATATATCAAAGGAGAAAATAACTGCCTTCATGGCTCTCTCTCGAAATTCTTGCAGGGAAAAGATGATGATCGTTAGCTGCGACAGTATAACCAAGGAAAAGATCGAACCAATGATCGAAGAAAACAAAAGTACTCTATATATCCAGAAAAAATATTATGATATGGTTACAATACTAGAAAAACTGGATGTAAGACCGATGGTTTCTCTGTAGAAATATTAGAACGATACCTCCCTCAAGAATATCATCATATTCCTATCTCTGCGGGAAAAGGTCAAGCACATTATAAACGAATTCTCATAGAAACTCAAAGCACCATTATAAACCATCAATATAAATCATTTGAAAGGATTTTATATCCTATTCCCGAATGAAGATTTAAAGGGTTATTTTGATGAATGAATGGAACACTGAAAGCGATCCTCATGTCACTAGAAAATTAATAAGAAGGGGAAATTACCTAATTGCTTATAATTATTTGGATTACAAAGAAGCCTAGAAACACGTCTTATTTGTCCAGAACAAATTCATGATACATATCTGGTTCATAAGATTCCAACTACAAACAGAGCCACAAACTGGTTCACTCACGGTTTCTGATGTTATTTCGGAGCTACTCGCGAAATCTTCCCTCAGGAAATGCAAAAATTCATTCCATTAGGAACTGACGAACTTGAAGAAGACACGATAATACTAAAAGCATGCATGACATATGGAATTCCATGGTCAATGCAGCGGTCGTGGAAAATTCACAAGAAAGAATAGCCACCCGCATTATGCCAAAACATATTCATTAAATTGTGGGATAAATTCCAATTTAATGAGATATTGAAAGGAAAGGCAATCCTGAGGACGATAATGAATCCAAAGCCAACCATCACAAAAGCAAATAGCTTTAGAAGGTTGAAAAGAGAAATAACGAAGAAGCTCAAAGAAAAGCATCCATCTATCAACGACGAAAAACTTCAGCTAATGACATTTGTTGAAATACATAAGATCCTTGATCTAGAAAATGTAGAAGTTGATTATACCAATGATAATGAAGACTGCTATGTTGCGGACAGTGAAAGCTCGGATATATACGAGCTCGTGCAAGAATGCAATCATGGATCGCCGTAATAAACTCACGGTAAGAAGGAATTACTAGAGGTCAAAAACAAAGTGATCAAAGAAACAAGGATCAAAATTGCTCCATGTGAAGAGATTCTATCCTATCATTTGATTTTACATAAAGAAGACTTGAGAAGACAAAAAGAAATTTCCTTTGAAAAGAATACTATTGAGGGATTCTTTATGAGCCTCTCGTAACTTTTCTCTCTACCCTCGCAACCCTTCTATAAAAGGGATGGTGAGTAGGAAGAGAGAGCAAGCAAAAATTTGGAGAACTCTCTCTCTCTCTCTCTCTCACTAGTCTTTCCTTCAAGCATTTAGTGTAAGATTCAGAGTCACTATATAGTCGATGTAAGTGTTTGGGTAAGGTTCATCTTTATGTTTATGTATGTTCTTACGTCTATGTAATCTTTATCCTTCTGTGTACTATGCTTATGTACTATTTATAGTCGATATTCTCCAAATCATTATACTCGCATAATTTTTAGTTGCAAGAGATCTACTTCAAATATAACGTTTAGAAATCTAAAACATCTCAAACTTCAATAGCTAGAGCAAAGTGGTATCAGAGCCAAAACACGTAGTGAGTGCGTATATAAGCAATTAGAAGGTCGAAGTCGCAACCGTAAGCTCCTTCACATAGCCAGGAAGGTTGAATACCTGGAGCTTTTTCTGTTGACTGATTAACATATGCTTAGTTATGGATAAGCTACGGAACTATTTCACGGGCGAAGCATCCACAACTTTAGCAGTAGTAAAATCAATGCTGGTAAAAATTAGTGAAAATATTAAAATCGAAAATATTGAACAATCTGTACAAAACTGGAAGATGCCTAAAGTTCCATTAAAAGAAATATACTCCAAGGGAGGGTTTAAATTACTCTCTAATTATTACATTAAAATTATTGAGAAAACTATATCCGTAACAGATACATAAGAAAGTCTATCGCTACTAAGTAAAAGAGACATATTTGAAATATAAAAGAATGACAAGTACCACTACTTGCATTTAGGACTTGTTTAAGTATCAATAAAAGCCTTAACACAAAAAGGAATTAATGCTTCTATCTTAGTATCCCATAGAGACTGCAGACACCAAAAGTTTTCTATCAATAGAAGCTCATGCTATGACAATAAAAAAGATCACAACTACGTGGAAAACAATTAGAGATGAAGAAGTTGAATCAATACACCCTCCATTCAAACTATGAAAATTAGATCAGAAGGAGTAAAAGCATCACCCCTCAAGAAAATGGAATACAATAAAACTCAGCAAAACATGAACATATAGCATCTATAACCGAACAACTAAACTACACAAACATAAATCTACAGATCCTAAGAAAACAATCAGAAAGGATAGAAAATTTTCTCAAACAAAAAGAAAGTAAAAATATATCAAAACTTACTCCAATAATACCAGCAATAATTTTAGAGAAAAAACTAAAACAGGAGGAGAAGGGACCACTACTCATGGTAAAAAAAGGAAGAACCAGATGAGGACCTAGTAACAGAAATAGTCAAAAGACTCAAGGAACTGACATTGTCACTTGACAAAAGGTCAATACAATTACACAAAGAAGTAATAGCCCTGAAGAAGAACAAGGTCCAGAGACAGAATCCACGTCTGAAAGTGGATCAAGCTCCGAAGAAGAGGAAGAAGAGTCCCTGGAAATAAGGACCCTAACATCTAACAAAAATAATCGACATAACTATAGAACAAGAAAAAATTACTATAGAAGACCTACCCCGGTAGACCTCCAACTAAAACAATATCAGGAAAATATAGCTGACACATATGTTGGATCATCCTTGGTAGAATGGAATATAGATGGACTTAGCGAATATCAAATATTAAACACCCTACACAAAATAACCATATTCATCCAAGCATGTATAGCAAGAGGAAATACCCAACAATCAGCAGTGCTAATGGTAAAAACGGGATTTGTAGGCCAGTTATCAGGATGGTGGAACGATTATCTCAAACAAGAACATAGAAATGCCATCCTCTTTGCCATCAAAAAAGATGTAACTGGAACACCGATCAAAAGAGAAGATGGACAAGACACACCCGACTGTGCATACATGCTAATCCTTAATATCACACAACAATTTGTAAGATCAATCATAAACACTCAAGAAAAGTTAACGCAATAACTAATGATTTTAAAGTGCCCTACATTATCAGACTTCAAATGGTAAAGATATTTTCCTGTCTAAAGTATTTCAACTAAACTCATGCAGTCACCCAGTCTGGAAAGAAAAATTCATATCAGGACTCCCCACTTTATTTGCCGAAAAGGTTAGAGTACTTTATTTGCCGAAAAGGTTAGAGGAAACCTTAGGGTACAATAAAATCACATACTACCCCTGAAAATAATCTCATATGGAGAGATTGTCCAAAAAAATAAACCAAACAGACCTAGCCCTGTGTAATGAGTTGAAACTAAAAAATCAAATAAAGCCGCAAAGGTCCATAGGGAGAAGAGAATTGGGAGATTTTTGTTATCAACTCGGATATCAAATGGAGCAACCTAGATACATTAAGAAAGAAAATAATTCCGAACAAAAAACAAAACCAAAATATCAAAAAAGAAGATTTAAAAGGAATCAAGGTAAGAAAGAAGTAGTGACGGAAAAGGAAGATACCAACTTGCTATAACTGCAAGAAGAAGGGGCATTACACGAACAAATGCTTCAAAAAGAAGCAAGAAAGGTGAATGAAATCCAAGACTTAAAAGAAAGAATTCAAAAAATAGAATTAGAACAATCAGAGGAGTCGGAAGAATGCTCTTGCTAAAATTGTGCTGACATTGAAGGCACCTTGGTAAACACCATAACATCTCAAGATAGATTTATCCTAGAAGTACTAGACAACACAGATAACCCTGTTGAAAGAAAGAAACACTTGCAAAAATATTTAGAAATAAATCAACAAACTGACAAAGAAAAAAGGATGAAAAATGACGACCTCTCATTTGCAACTTTAATCAAAAGACTTAAAGGAGAAAAACAGAATCAAAAATCAACAACCATTGAAGAACTAAGGAGATAACAAAATGAAATAAAAAGAGAACTTGACCTTTTAAAGAGGAGAATCAAAGTTGTAGAGTTAGTCCTACAACAAAAGGGAACCATAGAAGAAGAGGATAGTGACGATATGTCACCATACTTCGAGGGAGAAACCTCAAGAGCAAAGGAAGAAGAGTTTGTAAACCTTGTAAGAAGAATAAAGAGGTAAAGATGGAGGTGTAGCGTCTCGTTGAAGATAGGTTACAACTCTTTATTTAAACATGCAGCCCTGATCGACTCAGGAGTAGATGTTAATTGTGTAAGAGAAGGACTAATCCCAACTAAATACTATGAAAAAACATCGCATGTCGTAAGCTTCGCATCAGGACACAGTCTAGACATCAAATACAAGCTCTCCGATGCACATATCTGTGTCCAAGGTGTTTGCATAAAAGAATCTTTCGTACTAGTTAAAGGACTAAATGAAGAAATAATACTGGGTACCCCATTTCTTAACATGATAAGACCATTCATTGTTGAGGAAGATGTGATTAAATGCACAATAAAAGGAAAGCTATATTTCTTAAATTCATCAAAAAAGAGAACTAACGCTCTTAAAAAATATGAAGGGGGCGGTACAAAACAAGACCCGATTTGTGAATGAACTCGCCAAAGAAATTTAATTAGGAAATATAGAAAAGATAATAAATTCAAAAGAAGTGCAAGAGAAAATTAAGAAATTTGAGGAAGAAATAACCGAGAATATTTGCTCTGAAATACCATCAACATTCTGGTGTAGAAAAAAGCATGAAGTGAGCCTACCTTGTATTAAAGACTTTTCAGAACAAAATATTCCGACTAAAGTGAGACCAATACAAATGAACCAAAGATTATTAGAAATATGTAAAAAAGAGATTGAACAATTAGAAAAAAAAGCTTAATAAGAAAAGTTTGTCCCCTTGAAGTTGTGCAACCTTTTTTGTACAAAACGTCGTTGAAATAGAAAGAGGAGTACAACAATTAGTGATTATTTACAAACCACTACATAAAGATTAGATATCCAATACCAAATAAACAAGATCTTATTAAAAGAATCTATGAGGCAAGAGTATTCTCTACGTTTGACATGAAATCAGGAATTTGACAGGTTCAAATAAAAGAGGAAGATAGATACAAAACAACCTTCACTATCCCATTCGGACACTATGAATGGGATGTTATGCCATTCGGACTAAAGAACGCCCCATCAGAATTTCAAAAAATCATGAATTAAATATTTAATAGCTACTCAACCTTTAGCATCGTATACATAGACGATGTCTTAATATTCTCAACAATTACGATCAACATTAGAAACATTCAAACACTTCCTTCGGGTAATCCAAAAAATGGGTTGGTGGTTTCATCAACAAAAATGAAGCTCTTTCAAACAAAAATACAATTTGTCGGATACAAGATTAATAAAGGGACAATCATGCCCATTGAACGAGTAATAAATTTGTTGAAAACTTTCCTGATGAAAAAAAGAAAAAAAGCAACTTCAAAGATTTTTAAGATTACTACTCTAATTGACCAAGGACAGATTACTACTCTCCAATAGAATAAAGAAAAATGCAGAATTATGGACGGACAATCATACGAAGGATGTCAAAAGAATCAAAGAAAAGGTAATACAGTCCCATGTCTAAATATTTGTAGTCCACATGCTCATAAGATTGTAGAAATAGACGCATACGACCTTGGTTATGGAGGCATCTTAAAACAAAGAAATGGAAATAAAGAAGAACTTGTAAAATACATGTGAGGAGCATGGAACGAGATAAGAAAGAAGTACTCCACCATAAAAAAAAGGAAATGCTAACAATAATTCTCGTCAAAATTTCAACGAGAACTACTCAATGATAAGTTTACATTAAGGGTTGACTGCAAATCTGCCAAGTACATATAGAAAAAGATGTAAAGAACTTTGCCTCTAAACAAATCTTTGCTAGGTGGTAGACAATATTAACTGTATATGATTTTGATATATAATATATCAAAGTAGAAAATAACTGCCTTCCCGACTTTCTCTCTCGAGAATTCTTGCAGGGAAAAGATGATAATCGCAAGCAGCAACAGTATAACCGACGAAAAGATCGAACCAATGATCGAAGAAAACAAAAGCACTCCATATATCCAGAAAAAATATTATGATATGGTTACAATACTAGAAAATCTAGATGTAAGACTGATGGTTTCTCTGGGAGAAATATTAGAACGATACCTCCCTCAAGAATATCATCATATTCCTATCTTTGCGGGAAAAGGTCAGACACATTATGAACGAATTCTCATAGAAACTCAAAGCACCATTATAAACCATCAATATAAATCATATCAAAAGGATTTTATATCCTATTCTCAAATGAAGATTAAAAGGATTATTCGGATGAATGAATGGAGCACTGAAAGCAATCCTTATGTCACTAGAAAATTAATAAGAACGGGAAATTATCCAATTGCTTATATTTATTTGGATTGTAAAGAAGCCTGGAAATACGTCTTATTTATCCAGAACAAATTCATGACACATAGCTGGTTCATAAGATTCCAACTACAAACAGAGCCCACAAACTATTTCACTCACAGTTTCTGTTGTTATTTTGGAGCTACTCGTGAAATCCTTCCTCAAGAATTGCAAAAATTCATCCTATCAGGAACTAATGAACTTGAAGAAGACAAGATAATACTAAAAGCATACATGACATATGGAATTCTATGGATAATGCAGTGGTCATTGAAAATTCACAAGGAAGAGCACCACCAGCATTATGCTGAAATATATTTATTAAATGGTGGGATAAATTCTAATTTAACGAGATATTGAAAGGAAAGACAATCTCAGAAATGATAATGAATCCAAAGCCAGCCATCGCACAAGCAAATAGCATTGGAAGGCTGAAAGGAAAAATAACGAAGAAGATCAAAGAAAAGCATATGTATATCAACGACGAAAAACTTCAGCTAAGGATATTTGCTGAAATACAGAAGATCCTTGATCCTAAAAATATAGAAATTGATTATTCCGATGATAATGAAGACTAGTGGTATCAGAGCCAGAACACGTAGTGAGTGCATAAATAAGCAATTAGAAGGTCGAATTCGTACCCGTAAGCTCCTTCACATAGCCAGGAAAGCTGAATACCTGGAGCTTTTTCTATTGACTGATCAACATAATTGCTTAGTTATGGATAAGCTACGGAACTGTTTCACAGGAGAAACATCAACAACTTTAACAGTAGTAAAATCAATGCATGTAAAAATAGTGAAAATATCAATTTCGAAAATATTGAACAATCTATACAAAACTAGAAGATGTCCAAAGTTCCAATAAAAGAAATTTACTCCAAGAGAGGGTTTAAATTACACTTTAATTATTACATTAAAACTATTGAGAAAACTATATTCGTAACAGGCACACAAGAAAGTCTATCGCTACTAAGTAAAAGAGACATATTTGAAATAAAAAAGAATGACATGCACCATTACTTGCATTTAGGACTGGAACAAGTATCCATAAAAGCCTTAACAAGAAAAGGAATTAATGCTTCTATCTTAGTATCCCTTAGAGATTGCAGACACCAACAGTTTTCCGATTCACTAATAGGAATGATAGAATCAACACTTTGCGACGGACCTGTATTATTTAATGCATTCCTTAATTTCTCTGTCTCACTAAAAGGCCCTGGACTTTTTTAGGTGTTAACGCTAAACATACAGACCTCTGATTTTGACATGGATTCAACTTCAGAAAATATAGCCCTGTGCTATAGGATATGCTTCAAGGCAATGAATACTGTAACACCACAGTCAACAATATCACAAGAAAAAGGAGTAACAACGCTATTTCTTACTAATGTCAAAAACAACACTGTCATACCAAAACCCTTAAAATGGGATGAAATAACACTTCCAGAAAACTGGACATTGTCGTTAGCCAACACCCCAAAATCCATACAAAACAATGAGGTAGAAGACATAGTGCAACATCATAATGGAGATGTCTAGATAAGTTTTACCACAGCAAGAAGATTGTTTATTGGATCTAGACACTCGACCTAATCCATACATGATGAAGGGGATCAGGCTAGCGTAACATCACAAATTAAAACAGACCACATGAATAGAATGCAATCGAGACCATCGGGACTATCCTATGCAGTATATGAAGACTATGAACCAATTGAATCTGACTTCAAAGTAAACGTCATAACTATAACAAAAGACAAGGTATTTCACTTAAATAAAATACTATTGAGAGACGATTTCAATTCCAAAAAATAAAGAAAAGGTAGAATTGTTTTTTTAAAACATTCGACTCAGAGGAAAGTGATGAAATTAGAACCATTTGGTACAGATAAATGGAGAGATCGGAGAGAAACATAACATTTTTTGAATAGTATGAAGATTACTATATAAAAATACTAACAGACTTACTAGAGGATCTACCCATAGAAGATCACGCTATGACAATAAAAAAGATCACAATTACGTGGAAAACAATTAGAGATGAAGAAGTTGAATCAATACACCTCTGTTTGAACCATTAAAATTAGGATCAGAAGGAATAAAAGCATCACCCCTCTAGAAAATAAAATACAATACAAACTCAGCAAAACAGGAACATATAGCATCTGTAACCGAACAACTAAACAACACAAACATAAATCTACAGACCCTAAGAAAACAAACAGAAAGGATAGAAAATTTGCTCAAACAAAATGAAAGTAAAAAAAATCGAAACCTACACCAATAATACCATCCATAAATTTAGAGAAAATACTAAAACTAGGAGAGAAGGGACCACTACTCATGGTAAAAAAGGAAGTACCTGATGAGGATCTAGTAACAGAAATAGCCGAAAGACTCAAGGGGCTGACAATGTCACTTGACAAAAAGGTTAATATGATTACAGAAAAAAGTAATAGCTCTTAAGAAGAACAAGATCCACAGTCAGAATCCACGTCTAAAAATGGATCAAGCTCCGAAGAAGAGGAAGAAGAGTCCCCAGAAATAAGGGCCCTAACATCTAACAAAAAGAATCAACTATAGAAAAAGAAAAAATTACTAGAGAAGACCTACCCGGTAGACCTTCAACTAGAACAATATCAGGAAAATATAGCTAACACATATGATGGATCATCCTTGGTAGAATGGAATATAGATGGACTTAGGGAATATCAAATATTAAAAACCCTAAACAAAATGACTATATTCATCTAAACATATATAGCAAGAGGAAATACCCAACAATCAATAGTTCTAATGGTAACAACAGGATTTGTAGGCCAGTTATCAGGATGGTGGAACCATTATCTCATGCAAGAACATAGATATGCCATCCTCTTTGCCATCAAACAAGATGTAACAGGAACACCGATCAAAAGAGAAGATGGATAAGACACACGAGACTGCGCATACATGTTAATCCTTAATATCACATAACACTTTGTAGGATCATCTATAAACACTCAAGAAAAATTAACACAACAACAAATGAATCTGAAGTGCCCTACATTATCAGACTACAAACGGTACAAAGATATTTTCCTGTCAAAAGTATTTCAACTAACTCTTGCAGTCACCTAGTCTGGAAAGAAAAATTCATAGCAGGACTCCCCTCTTTATTTGCCGAAAAGGTTAGAGAAAACCTTAAGGCACAATATAATCACACACTATCCCTAGATATAATCTCATATGGAGAGATTGTCCAAAAAATAAATCAAACAGGACTAGCCATGTGTAATGACATGAAACTAAAGAATTAAATGAAGCGGCAAAGGTCCATAGGGAGAAGAGAATTGGGATATTTCTGTTATCAATTCGGATATGAAATGGAGCAACCCAGATACATTAAGAAAGAAAATAATTTCGAATAAAAAACAAAATCAAAATATCATAAAAGAAAATTTAAAAGGAATCAAGGTAAGAAAGAAGTAGTGACAGAGAAAAGGAAGATACCAACTTGTTATAACTGCAAGAAGAAAGGGCATTATGCAAACAAGTGCTTCATAAAGAAGCAAGAAAAGGTAAATGAAATCCAAGACTTAAAAGAAAGAATTCAAAAAATAGAATTAGAACAATCATAGGAGTTGTAAAAATGCTCTTGCTTAGATTGCGCTGACAATGAAGGCATCTCGGTAAATACCATAACATCTCAGGATAGGTTTATCCAAGAAGTACTAGACAACATAGATAACCCTGTTGAAAGAAAGAAACACTTGCAAAAATATTTAGGATTAAATCACCAAACTGACAAAGGAAAAAGAATAGAAAATGACGACCTCTCCTTTGCAACTATAATCAAAAGACTTGAAGGAGAAAAACAGAATCAAAAACCAACGACCATTGAATAATTAGGGAGAGAACAAAATGAAACAAAAAGAGAACTGGACCTTTTAAAGAGGAGAATCGAAGTCGTAGAGTTAGTCCTACAACAAAAGGGAACCATATAAGAAGAGGATAGTGACGATATGTCACCATACTTTGAGGGAGAAACCTCGGGAACAAAGGAAGAAGAGTTTGTAAACCTTGTAAGAAGAATAGAGAGGCAAATATGGAGGTGTAGCGTATCGTTGAAGATAGGTTGCAAGTCTTTATTTAAACATGTGGCCCTGATCGACTCAGTAGTAGACGTTAATTGTGTAAGGACTAATCCCAACTAAATACTTTAAAAAAACATCGCATGCCGTAAGCTCCGCATCAGGACACATTCTAGACATCAAATACAAGCTCTCTGACGCACATATCTGTGTCCAAAGTGTTTGCATAAAAGGATCTTTCATACTAGTTAAAGGACTAAATGAAGAAATAATATTGGGTACCTCATTTCTTAACATGATAAGACCATTCATTATTGAGGAAGATGTGATTAAATGCACAATAAAAAGAAAAACTATATTTCTTAAATTCGTCAAAAAAAGAGAGCTAACACTCTTAGAAAATATGAAGGCAGCAGTAGAATACAAGACCCGATTTGTGAATGAACTCACCGAAGAAATTCAATTAGGAAATATAAAAAAAGATAACAAATTCAAAAGAAGTGCAAGAAAAAATTAATAAATTTGAGAAAGCAATAGTCGAGCATATTTGTTCTGAAATACCATCAACATTCTGCTAGGAAAAAGCATGAAGTGAGCCTACCTTATATTAAAGACTTTTCAGAATAAAATATTCTGACTAATGCGAGACCAATACAAATGAACTGAAGATTATTAGAAATATGAAAAAAAGAGATTGAACAATTAGAAAAAAATGCTTAATGAGAAAAGTTTGTCCCCATGAAGCTGTGCAGCCTTTTTTGTACAAAACGCCGCTGAAATAGAAAGAGGAGTACTACGATTAGTGATTAATTAGAAACCACTAAATAAAGTACTACAATGGATTAGATATCCAATATCAAATAGACAAGATCTTATTAATAGAATCTCTGAGGCAAGAGTATTTTATAAGTTTGACATGAAATCAGGAATTTGGAAGATTCAAATAAAAGAGGAAGATAGATACAAAACAGCCTTCACTACCCCATTCGGGCACTATGAATGGAATGTTATGCCATTCAGACTAAAGAATGTCCCATCAGAATTTCAAAAAATCATGAATTAAATATTTAATAGCTACTCAACCTTTAGCATCGTATACATAGACGATGTCTTAATATTCTCAAACAATTACGATCAACATTAGAACATTTAAACACTTCCTTCGGGTAATCCAAAAAATGGGTTGGTAGTTCATCAACAAAAATGAAGCTCTTTCAAACAAAAATATAATTTCTCGGATACAAGATTGATAAGGGGATAATCATGCCCATTAAACGAGTAATAAAATTCGCTGAAAATTTTCCTGATGAAATAAAAGAAAAAAAGAAACTTCAAAGACTTTTAGGATGCCTAAACTATGTCTCTGAATTTTACAAAATTTTAATCGAGGACAGAAAACTACTCTTCGATAGAATAAAGAAAAATGCAGAATTATGGACTGACAATCATACGGAGGCTATCAAAAGAATCAAAGAAAATGTAAAGACACTTCAATGTCTAAATATTTGTAGTCTGCATGCTCATAAGATTGTAGTAACAGACGCATACGACCTTGGTTATGGAGGCATCTTAAAATAAAGAAATAGAAATAAAGAAGAACTTGTAAAATACATGTGAGGAGCATGGAACGAGATAAGAAAGAAATACTCCACCATAAAAAAGAAAATGCTAGCAATAATTCTCGTAGTATCAAAATTTCAAGGAGAACTACTCAATGATAAGTTCACATTAAAAGTTGACTGCAAATATGCCAAGTACGTAATAGAAAAAGATGTAAAAAACCTTGACTCTAAACAAATCTTCGCTAGGTGGTAGGCAATATTAGTTGTATATGATTTTGATATAGAATATATCAAAGGATAAAATAACTGCCTTCTTGGCTTTCTATCTCGAAAATTCTTGCAGGGAAAAGTTGACTATCGCTAGCAGCAGCAGTATAACCAAGGAAAAGATTGAACCGATGATTGAAGAAATCAAAAGCACTCCATATATCCAGAAAAAATATTATGATATGGTTACAATACAAGAAAAACTAGATGTATGACTGATGGTTTTTCTGGAAGAAATATTAGAACGATACCTCCCTCAAGAATATCATCATATTCCTATCTCTGCGGGGAAATGTCAGGCATATTGTGAACGAATTCTCATAGGAACTCAAAATGCCATTATAAACCATCAATATAAATCATAACGAAAGGATTTTATATTCTATTTGCACATGAAGATTAAAAGGATTATTCCGATGATTGAACGGAGCACTGAAAGCAATCCTTATGTCACTAGAAAATTAATAAGAACGGGAAATTACCCAATTGCTTATGATTATTTGGATTACAAAGAAGCATGAAAACACGTCTTATTTGTCCAGAACAAATTCATGACACATAGCTGGTTCATAAGATTCCAACTACAAACAGAGCCCACAAACTGGTTCACTCGTAGTTTCTGGTGTTATTTCGAAGCTAATCGTGAAATCCTCCCTCAAGAATTGCACAAATTCATTCCATCAAGAACTAACGAACTTAAAGAAGATAAGATAATACTAAAAGCATGCATGGCATGCGGAATTCCATGGATAATGCAGTGGTCATGGAAAATTCACAAGGAAGAGCAGCCGTCCGCATTATGTTGAAACATATTCATTAAATGGTGGGATAAATTCTGATTTAACGAGATTGAAAGGAAAGACAATCCCGAGGATGATAATGAATCCAAATCCAGCCATCACAAAAGCAAATAGCTTTGGAAGGTTGAAAGGAGAAATAACGAAAAAGCTCAAAGAAAAGCATTCGTTTATTAGCGACGAAAAACTTCAGCTGATGATATTTGCTGAAATACAGAAGGTCCTTGATCCAGAAAATGCAAAAATTGATTATGCTGATGATAATGAAGACCACTATATTGTAGACGGTGAAAGCTCGGATATACGAGCTCATGCAAGAATGCAATCACAGATCACCGTAATAAAATCACGGTAAGAAGGAATTACTAGAGGTCAAAAACATAGTGATCAAAGCGACAAGGATCAAAATTGCTCCATATGAAGAGATTCTATCCTATCTTTTAATTTTACATAAAAAAGATTTGAGAAGACATAAAGAATTTTCCTTTTAAAAGAATACTAGTGAGGGATATTTTATGAGCCTCTCGTGACTTGCTCTCTACTCTCACAACCCTTATATAAAAGAGATGGTGTAGGAAGAGAGGGCAAGCAAAAATTTGGAGAAGCTCTCTCTGATCTTTCTTTCAAGCATTTAGCGTAAGATTAAGAGTCACTGCGTAGTCGATGTAAGTGTTTATGTAAGGTTCATGTTTATGTATGTTGTTACGTCTATGTAATCTTTATACTTATGTGTAATAATATGTTTATTCTTATGCTTATGTATTGTTGTTAGTCGATATTCTCCAAAACTTTATACTCCATAATTTTTAGTTACAAGAGATCTACTTATAATATAACATTTAGAAACCTAAAACATCTCAAACTTCAATAGCTAGAGCAAAGTGGTATCAGAGCCAAAACACGTAGTGAGTGGATAAATAAGTAATTAGAAGGTCGAAGTCGCAGCCGTAATCTTATTCACATGGCCAGGACGGTTATATGTATGATCTTTGATAGTGTATAAGAAAAAATACTCTATGTATAATGTGAAATATATATACTTATATGTGTATTTTATTTATATTTCAAATATATTTAAGTGTATATTATATATATATTTATAATTTCATTTCGATTTGATTAGTCGGTATAACCACTTTTTTCACCGATCAGGTCTATTTCAATTTTAAATAGTTGAACTGATTTGATTACATGATTCAACCCTATCCAACTATTTCGATAAGATTTCCGGTTCGGTGTCTAGTTCTGTTTCAAAATCTCTCTCTGAAACTATACTGGAGACTTATGGCTAAAATATCTAAAGCAATATTTGCTAAGATACGATATTTGTTAGAATTAACTTGCCACATTTGAAAATATCAAAATGATTCTCGTCCTCATTGTCTGCATGGTTATCATTTAAATAAATCTGATCCTTTGTTCTTCATTGCTCTAAAGAACCCATCACTTTATTGCTAAACGAATTGTTCAATTATATATTATGTTACTTCATCCTCCGAATAAAGTCTCAAATAAGAAAATCACAACTCAAATTTGTAATACAAATCTAAAATAATAATTGCTAGAAAGTAGCACTGCATCTTTATCCCTCGTATTTATCAAATTTAAATTACATGTTCATTGTCATACTTCTAATTGAGATATCTTCATGGTTCTTAAATGAATTCAATTGCTTCTCTAGCTCAAAGATTAATTTATCAAATTTAAATTACATTTTCATTGTCATACTTATCTCAATCATGGTTCTTAAATGAATTCAATTGCTTCTCTAGCTCACAGATTAAGTTGAAGAACATGTCCCATGTGGAAAATTTCTGTTAAAAAAAATACTTTCGTGACAAGGTAAAATTTTTCTAAGATCGCAGGTATCATGTCCACCTTTTTCCTCTCAACAGCAAAATTGACTTTTCACTCAATTAAAAACTTTAAAATACAAAATAAATAAATCGATATCAGATAAGTAGAATTCCACAACGTACACACATCCGCTTTTATTCTGCTTGAAAATTTGACACACTTGATAATATTGTGGTATCTGATTATTATTTCCTTTATCTCCAAGAGTCCATTAGGAAAATTAGGTTCAAAATGTGAAATTCATTCATCAATAAAACATCCATCAAAGAAACGTGTTAAACAAAATTTCGAACTTAATGATGCATTATCAGCATTTTAACAATGTGGGATCCATCGCAACGTCGTCATTTCATGCATTTGACATCTAGGTAAGTTATGAATAATAAAAATAAGTACTCACATAATAGTTTCTAAAAACACATTCAATCATGAATGTGCCCACCCATCAAGTTTATCGTCCATTCTCAATCCATGACTCTAGAATAATACAGAGACTTAAGAATATTTTGGAAGTAATAATCATATAAAAATAAGTGGGCTAGCAGTTAAAAAATCAGAAGTTCATTCTAGCAGTCAAAACTTTGGATACCCGTACTGCTAGAAGTCCCATATTTATACTTGACCTTTCCTTTTTTATTAAAAGTTAACTTTCTACCGTGCAAAACCATGATGTTAGTTGGTATCATATAAAGAAATCTGTACCTGCTGTAAGAGTCAAGTATAAAAATGAAACTAACTCATTTTTTAAAGACTCCGTCTTGATAAAAGATTTAAGAATCTATACTTCGTAAGTGGTCTAGCGAGTATTTAACTATACGGCACTCTCATGATACGTTCGAAATTCTTGACCCGCGGAGAGTACAAGATGAATTTGTCTTCATGCTTATAAAAATTTCCCACGGACGAAATCAAAGGTCGACGTCCAAAAATCCAAGCCACCTGATGAATAAAGAGTCTAATTTACTTGAATAATATGGGCATCATCTTGAGGATGGGAAGCGTATCTTTTGCAGACACCACCGGACATCGAGTGCCAAGCTCCAAAATTTTCCAATGGAAATAACGCCCGACGAACTAGAGATCCAAATTTGCATATATTCGCCCATAACGCAAACAAAAAAAACAACCAAACATACCGAAAACAACGAACCAATGATACCCACCACTATTAACATCGAAATCCCTAACCCTAAAGACGGCGAAGGAAAACCCTAGAACTCTTGGGAGGCGGATCCCAGCTCCCCCTTCCCACCCTTCCCCGACTTCTTCGGCAGCAACGTCTGGTTGATATTCGGGAGCACTCCACCGCTGGCGATCGTCACAGCCCCCAAAAGCTTGCTCAGCTCCTCATCGTTCCTCACCGCAAGCTGAATGTGCCTCGGCACGATCCTGTTCTTCTTGTTGTCCCTCGCTGCGTTCCCCGCCAACTCCAAAACCTGCAAAACAGGAACCCGATGAGTCCGTGTCAAATCGCATGCAAACATATTTCTGAGAGACGCGATTGTTCACCTCGGCGGCGAGATACTCGAGAACTGCGGAGAGGTAGACGGGGGCGCCGGCGCCGACGCGCTCAGCGTATTTGCCGACCTTGAGGAAGCGTGCGATGCGGCCCACAGGGAACTGGAGGCCCGCCTTGTGGCTGCGGGAGACGGACTTGGAGGACTTAGGCTTGCCGCGACCGCCCTTGGTGTTGCCGGTGGAGCTCATCGTGTGAAGACAAAGGGGAACCGGCGTGGACTACGCTTGGGTTGAGAAGGGACCTCTGGAACAGAATAAGCGGGGATGTGTTATATATAGGTTTGGAGGTTGGGGATTTAATTGGTGGGATGTGGCATGGTGCGGATCGATGACGTGGCAGGACGTTGGAGCGATCGGACGGTGGATCGATGGGAGTGTTTCTGCATGGTGGATATGGAGGGAACTCTGGGTTTTCGTTTTTGGTAACACATGGACGGAAAGGTTGCGGAATTTCTGCGGTGGATTTTGAGCTTTTCTTAAATATTTGATTTGTGGAATCTCCCTATTTATTTTTCCCTTATTTTATGATTTTGTTAATTCGGAATAAATATTTACAATCTTTATTCCACGACTATTCCTGAAATATTTATTTTCTTTTCCTTTAAATAATGATTATTACCTATTCTATTTTACGATAAATGCAACTTATTCTACTATAGCTACCAATTATTCCACATTATTGAGAATAACAAACTAACAATATGAATAAAACCCATATTTCACTGTTGTCTTACAAACACAAAAGAATGGAAAATTGAATGAGCCTTTTTAATCTTTATTCCACCTCCTTATTCTACTTTCTGTATCCCAAAAAGAACGGGTCTTTATCATTGGCCCCCATGATGGGATGGGACGTTGCCACTAAGAGAAGCCAAAGAAGACAAATCGATCATGTAATATGTTAGGGTGTAATTGAGATGCTGGCTCATCAAGGACATTGTCCCTAATGTGATGTAGTGGTTCGTGGTGGTAGTACTTGCAATTGCATAATTGAGACCACAAACCTCTACATATGAGTGTTATCTCTTGATCTATAACTCTAGAATGAGTTAATCAACAAAAGGAAGCAGTGTTCTAACTTGCTAAGGCATGGCCCCAGATAGATGTGAGGTAAGACCCCACTAATCATAGGCATGATGTTGCCGTCGATCTCCTTATTGAGAACTCTAAATTGCCTTAAACCATGTAGTTCAGTCAGTTATCTCCTTAGTTAAGATGAGTTGCAACTAGGGACGCAAACGGTTGCGGTTATATTCGTATTCGTTCGTATCCGTATTCGTTTTTAAGAGGATATGGATCTTGTTTTTATAAAACAGGCGAATACGAATACGAATACGAATCTTGGAAACGAATTTTTTGCGGATACGAATACGAATCCTTAGTTAGCGAATACGAATACGAATACGAAAAAAATAACGAATACGAATACGAATACGAATATTCGTTACTTAATGGTAATTTTTATTTAACATATTTAACTAATACCTAGGGTTTCTTCCCCAAAATTTTTCAATCCCCACGGATCCCACCCCCCACACGGCCACGCCCGACCTTCTCCTCTCCCTATCCAGACCCCCACGCGCCGCCTTCCAGCCCCCTCCGCCTCCAACCCGGCTACCGCCCCCCTTCCGCCCCCTGTCGGCCCCCTCCGCCCCTCCTTCAGCCCCCCTTGCGCCCGCTGCTGCCCCCCAGCCGCACCCTTGCCGCCCCCCTCCGCCCCGCCTTCCGCCGCAGCCCTTTGCCGCACCCTTGCCGCCCCCCTCCGCCCCGCCTTCTGCCGCAGGCCCGCAGCTCCTTCCGCCCCGCAGGCCCGCAGGCTCGTAGCCCCTTCCGCCCCCTTACGGCTGCCCTCCGCCCCCCCATTCCGTCGCAGGCCCACAACCCCTTCCATCCCCCTCCGTCCCCTTCCACCCAGCTCGGAGCCGCCCCTGCCGCGCCGCCCCTTCCGGCTGCCGTCTGTTCCGCCTCGACGGTTCCGTCCCCTTGCGTTGCGCCACTGCCACCCTCGGCCTCCATTTGCAATCGATCTGGTAAAATTCGTATGCTTGTAACGTTTTTTTTTTGTGTATGGATTATTTTGTTAGAAAGAATTAGAATATATTTGATCTTATTATAAGATGTGTGTAGATTGTATGAAATGTTTGTGTGTATGGAACTTATTAGAATATGCTTGCTTAATTGTTAATTTCAATGTTTGCAGAAAAATAATGAAACCCTTTTAATTTTCAAGATATTTATTTATTTCCATCAAACTCTTTTACTGCATTATTCTTTATTATATTATTGTATCATAATGAGTTAAATTTCAGATTCAAGTCATAATATGGAAGTAATGCAGAAGTGATTGCCAAATAATCAGGTACGCTTTTATATATAATTTTTTATCGCAATATTCGTTTGATATTCGTATTCGTTCGTAAAAGATTCGTATTCGTATTCGTATTCGTATTTTGAGGATATGGATCTTGATTTTTTACATTCGTATAACATTCGTATTCGTATTCGTATTCGTAATATAAAATGAATATGGTTATGGTATGACCTGAATTCGCATTCGTATTCGTTCGTTTGCATCCCTAGTTGCAACTGTCTTCTCATATACCTCATCGAATAGATTATAAAAGAAATTCGCCAAGAGTTCTCCAAAGGAATATGCAATTGTTACAAGCAAGTCACCAAATACCTCAATGTAGTAGATGAGAGTTAGGCACAAGGGGATGGGGAGGTGGTGAATTATGCAATATGCAAGTATATCCAATTAAAATAATTTTTAAATAACATAGATAGAAGTTGAGGAATTCAAAGTATAAACTCACAATGATTTTTGCATGGAAACCAAGCGAGTGAAAATAGACATAGAACCTTATTCTTGGATTTGTCCTTCGCTCTCTCGATAAATCTTGCTTTTAATATCCTAGTTCTACTTTAAGCTGAGATTAGCAAAATCTTCTGTACAACTTGTATCCTTCCTTGGACATCTCTCAGATTAATATTTTATCTCATAGAGAAAGGGTCAACGAACTTGGATACATCTTTATAATATAGTAAATAGAAAATTAGGTTGGCAATAAAACCTGAACTCACAAGCTTCCATAACTTTCTATACATAAGGTGCTCAAGAAGATGGTGATTGTTGTATAGCATAGAGAGCCAGAGTAGCTAGAGAGCTTTGCATTGAAGAGAGCTCAAGAGCACAGAATCGCAAATAGAGCTTGAATGTCGTACGCAAGAGCATCCTTTATTTTCTTCAATGAGTGGAGAATGTTTCTCTTAGTTGTGTGTCTCAACAAAGGTGTTTGAAGTCCTATTTATAGGGCTAAGTAGCTGTTTGTGACAAATGGAAAATTCCAATGTTATAATGTTCAAAAAATCGAAGATGATGGATCGTGATTTAGGGATGATCAATTAGGTCAACAATGCAGGGGCGGACCCATATACATGATATAGGGGCATGTGCCCCCCCCCCTTACATTTTGGAAATTTCCTATAATCACATTCTTGTTTCAGTATTTGAAATCAAAATCCAGTCATCGTGCCCCCATCCATTCCCTCTTGCCTCCTCTCTCACATTCTCTATGAATGCCCAACTTGAGTCGTTGTTGTTGTGCCTCCCCTCCCCATGGTGTCGACTCGCCGCACAATGGCATCCTCGGATCCCAACTACCTTGCATAATGACAGTATGTGTCTATCCTCCATCTCTTGAATAACATCACATCCTCTCTCGCATTCCCTCTGTATGCCTAACCTGAGTTGTTGCGCCTTCCTTCCCCATGGTGATGGCTCCCTGGCTTGGTGGCATCCCAGGCTCCCTTACATAGTGGCAGCATGTATATATACATAGGTGCGTCATGTGTCTCTGTTGGCTCCTCCCTCCTGCTCAATGGGTCACTCTACTTCCGTCTTATATGTGTCGGACTATCGAGTTGTGGCTTCTTATTTATTTATTTATTATTATTATTAACAAGGTAATCTATTTTGTGAATGTTAGATGATTATCGAGTTGCAAGTTAAAAAGTGATTGATCATAGTCAAAGATGGTTGATCATGGGTAAATGACCAAGTCCAAAAGGCTGCTCAACTATGGCCCCACTAGTGCACGATGATAACACTAGCACAATTAGCTCTTTACATGCACCCAACTCGATTATGATCCCTCTGATCATAGTGACAACACTTTGTGACCTCTAGTGCTACTCTTCGATCCCTTGGTAACAACACTTATGATGGCGTCAAGAATTGGTTCTTCAAGCAGGAAATCATGTTCCATGGAGTGAGTCTCCTTCTTTGCATGCCAATTATCGCGTACATCATTAAGGTGTGACATAGTTCACTCCAACTCAGTACTAATGGTAAACGAGCAAAAGCTGATCTTCTCTTGAATGTTCACTCGAAGCCCATTCAAAACTTTAAGGGTACGTTTGGTACGCGAGTTAGGGTGGGCTAAACCGATAGAGGGTAAGGGTAACCCATTTTTATGTTTTGATGTTTGGATAGAGGGTTAAACTGGGGTGGGCTTGTTGTGATATGATTGTATTGAAGTTTAGAAAAAAGAGTAGTTATTGTGGCGTGATTGTATTAAAGTTTGAAAAAGCGAGTAGTTTATATTTTTTATATAATATGATGGTATAATATATTATTTTTTGATGTAACTGATAAAAGAGAATTGATTTATTTAATATATTTAAAAAAAGAAAAAGTGAGACTCAAATGGAAGAGATAAATAGTGGGTTAAGGGGGTCACCCCACTAACTGAATAAGGCCTAAGGTTTGTTCCTCCTTGCACATCTAAACTATGAGGGTTCATTTAATTGTAGGGTTGGACAGGGTTGGGTTGGGTTGGGGAACCCCTTTGAATAGTAAACTGCGAGAAGAATTGGGATGTTTGGAAGGAGGGGTTCCTTGGGTTGGGCCAACCCAACCCTGCCCAACCATGCAACCAAACGAACCCTAAGTGAATACCATGCTAACTTATTAAAACTAATATGATATACTTTGACTCGATCATTGTTTCAACTCATCAATTTTTTTCACTTTCTCTTCACCTAATACTTGATGAGAACTACTCTTTAAATGGTCCCACGAAATAGTCTTATGCCAAGGTATGTCGTAAATGTTGTAACAAAGCAATCCAACACCCCTTAGCATATACATTTAGGGAGTGTTCAACAAATGGTACCTAATAGTTCATCGATGATTTAATAATCATGATACCCTTCACAATATTGTCTATTGATGTATTACCATCCTTAGGATAATAGAGTATCATGGCTTTGATATACCACATTAACATATTATAATTAACATTCAAAGAGTAGTGTAGAAAAAGTAATTGAATAAATGTTCCAACATTTGTATTCATTGTTCCCAATAGTTTACCATTTTCCAATTACAAATAAAGTCCATAATATTTTACATAGCTAAAAAATAATAAATGTGGAAGCTACACAAGTAGTAATTATTGTTATCGACTTGCTACTAAAAGCATACCTTGAAGTTTGATACCATTGTGAAAGCTCAAGTAACAATTCTACTCAAAACCTATAAGACATGGATGGGTTTCCAAAGAAGTATGTACGGGTAAAAAAACTCAACACAACTAAAGCATGCTATTGGTACAATACTCTAACCAGAAGTGTAGGTGTTCATGTTGCAATTTTCATTTTCCTTTTACTTATTCGAACCATATGTATTGATAATTATTTTAAGTTGTATGCAATTCATTATTTGTCCTCTATAAGCGCCATACGATAATTCATATCATGAACTCATCTATTAAATATTTATTATAGTATCAGCTAAGTTTTATCAATTAATACACGCATAAAACCATAATAACCAAGTGTAATACTCAAGGCATCTGTCATATTTTATCTTCTAAGTTCGAAATTACGAATAAGCTCAATAGTGACAATTCCACGTGCCAGAGGAATTGAACTCAAGTAAACAACTCTGATCTCCAACTTCAACACATTTCTCCTACCTTATATTTAATAAGGAAATACTCGAAAATGAGCATTCATGATCAAACGGGACCACCCCAAATACACTGTTATGATTACGTACAAATATTTGACCGAGTACACTTCATTGTAATCATGGGATTGACATCACCATAATCCTACATATTGGAAAAAGTAGTTGCATATTTTTACATACATAAAATGTAAAAACGAACACTCATCTAGGATCCACCACATAAAAAAACTTCGTCCCATTCTTGTGTATGATAATTTCACTAATCACAATGTAAAAAAACTAACACTTTTGTTATAGGGTTCATTATCCATTTCATTTTTGTTCACGTTCGTCATCTTTGGACCTCATATTTCATTATTATTATTATATCCAGATTTTTCACTGAACTTGACCTTAATTTTTTTGGATACGTCATATCTTGATCCACCTAAGGTCTCGTTTGATATTACAACCCGTGTTTAGCTCCAAAGTATGTGTCATCATTTCTATTTCTTATTCCCCCACTTTCCTTACTAGATTAGTTATCTTTATACTTACATTCACGAGATTCTCCATTCCTTGTATCATAGGTGCTATGTTGAGCACGCTTATTTTCTTATAAGGATTTTTACAAGACAACCCGTATAAATTTGCCAATTTCTCGCTAGCCCTTATATACTTCATATGTATTCCACAATCTATGTAAACTCGCTATCTAGTCATGTTTGACTCTTCTTTAATCAAATCTCCTTGAGTTAATCTAACTTCATTAAAAAGTTTTAAATGCATATATCCAATGGTGGATCTTATTTCTTCCTCTCTTCCCCTCCTCATTCACTCACCCCATCTTGCATTCATTGCCACTGCCTTCTGCGAGAGGTTCAAAGGACTGATGCTCGATTGTCAAACTCAACATCGTCGGGAGCCACCATTGGTCCCTTGCCACTTGACCCTCGATGCCCTGCTTGCTGCCTTGTGTTGGGTATCCTTGAAGTTTTCCAGTCCCAACTTGGGCTGCAGCAATTGGTCCCACTTACAGGGGCATCTATGCTATTTTCACAAGTTATTGGGCAGCCCCAATTCCATTCTAGGGAGCCCTATCTTGTTTCCTACGTCCAGCCTATTCCAGAGAGAAACAACCCCATTCTCCCCATTCCAGTGAGCAGAAGCAGCAGTAGGGTTTTTTGAAGCCCTCGACATCTTCCTCCACGAGAGAGAGCTCGAGCTTGGGCTCGTGAGGAGCAGCATCTCGAGTTCATGCAGCAACAGCCTGGGCTCGAGAGGAGCAACGACTAGGGCTGCGTGTTGGAGAGGAGCCACCGTTTGGACGAGTTCGAGAGGGAGCAGTTGGAGGTCGTTGTTGACGACCTCAAGAAGCCGGAGCCGTCGATTTGGGTCTCCATCCGGGAGCCCACAAGGGAAGCCATCTCATCTTCTTAAGATTTGAGCACAATTGGTATTTTGGATACCTAGGGATAGTTAGTTACTAGTAGAAGAACTATCCATTGTGTGTGGCTTGTACCTCGATTTTGTGGGCAACAAAACCGGGAAGAACTTTGGCTCGCTTTGACCGTAGTGAAATTGTTGCCGGTCTTGCCCCGTGGTTTTTTCCTTACTCACATCGAGTAAGGATTTCCACGTAAAATCCTTGTCTCTTGTGATCGCTTGTTGTGCTTGCTTGTGTAGTTGCTTGTCATTTTTGCCTTTGAGTTCCCGTGTGGGGAACATATATCTTGTGTTGTGCCATCTTTGCTGCAGGACAGTTTTAGGGGGATATTCCTGATTGATTGATTGTGTCCAATATCCCCAACAAGTGGCATCAGAGCTCATGTTGAGCAAAAATGGGAAAAGATGATGAGGGCACTAATGATTAAGCTCACAAGTAGCAACTGGCAGATTTGGAAAGCAAAGATGGAAGACATCTTGTATTGCAAGGACCTCCACGATCTGTTGGAGGGAGAGAGCGCTAAGACGGAGAACATGTCCGCAAGTGAGTTGACAAAGTTGAACCGAAAGGCCATTGGGATCATTCGGAAGTGGCTTGACATGTCTGTGTTCCATCATGTTGCTGAAGGATATGGGATTATCCTTAAGCGCATCACGGAAGCGTGATCGTCGTATCGGATAAGACGAAGAACGACTAGTCGCACTAGTTGTTCGGTGCAGCGGAATTTAAAAAAAATTTTATTCGATGAAACCACATGATCCAAGAACCATTCTCAGATCGTTTCATCTATAACCACAAAAAGTATAATGCAATACCTCTTGAAGCGTGGTTGATCAAGTCTCTAAAGGAAGAGACCTCTTGTCTCAAGTCCGATCGTCGGCGAGACTGCTTGCGAGCGCGGGGATGAACCGCGTTGTCCTCGCAATCCAAGAAGATGATCCAAGCATGGTTGCTCCTGATCTCGTCGCACGAGATCAAACGTCTCCTTCGTGAGAGGAACTCTCCAAGAAGACGGAGAACCGAAGAATGTCGAAGCGGCGGCGCGGTGGCGAAGGCGACGACGGTTCTCTCCTCTAGGGTATGGTGGACGGCCACCAACAAGAGAGGGAGAGAGGGCTGGCGTGTATGAAGAAATGAGGGAGAGACAGAGAGCTCCAATATTGCAAGTCATTAGAGAGCATAGTATGCCTCTCTATTTATAGGGTTTTGGGATCCATGGATCTCAATCCATGGGACACATAAAATCAATGGGTGAGATTTATTTGTGTTAATCCAATGGCCAAGATTGTTGTTGTCAAAAGCAACAAATTTTGGTCAAAATATATTTGACAAAATCAAATATAATTTATTCCTAAATCAACCCAACAAATAAGGAGAGAAGATACATGGAGATTTCATCTCCATGTACCTTCCAAGTGGACGGCCACACATTCCTTATAGGAATGTTGTGCCGCCCCTTGAGATTGCATGGAGATTACAATCTCATGGAAATCCATGAGATTGCATATCTCCTTGGAATCTCTCTTATTTATTTGCAACAAATTTATTGGGTTTTATTCTTCAAAAATAATTCTCAATTATCTTTAAGAATATTGCATTCTTGCCATGGAAAAATTGTGAATCATATTCACAACCCAAAACAACATATAATTCATATTGTTAATTAATTACACAATGTGTATCCAATACACATAATAATTAATCAACACATATAAATTATAATTAGCTCTCTCTAATACATTATAAATCACATTTATAATATATTATGAATAATTGGATATTTCTATCCACATTATTCTTATCCACATTAATTAAATCACATTTAATTAAATTGGATAATTTCTTCACACATCAAGATGATTAAATCACATTTAATCATTATTTCTTCATTGCTTAGATCTTATGGAATTATTCTTGAACCCTTCAAGAATAATGCAATCTCTCCGCAGATACTTGGAGATAAGGACAGGGCGATTGTATTGTTCCACGTATAGTGACATGGATATTGAGATCATATCTCAAATCCAGATCGCGGGCCTCCCATAGATGCTTGATTAAATCAAGACCGTAAATCTAATCTTCTCATTGTATCTGAATCACATTCAGATCAATGTCCAACACTTGGACCAAGATCAGATCACTTCTCTACTGAGAGGAGTCACTAAAATCCAGACCCGTTTCATCACTCCCTAGGAATGGAAGCGTCATGGTTATACAATCGTTTATGATCAAATCACCCTCAGGTATTCCCAATACCTGTACATCCTGCATACTGGAAGACTCAGACTAAACCCGAAGTATCGGATCAACTTTATATTGTCTACTTCATGGTTTTATCAGTAAGTTTCTCATTCGATCATTGGGAGTTGGTATCGATCATACACTTTCCAAAAGTGTATATCATACCTAGGTCTTGATCATATACTAAAAGTATATATCAAACCTACAAATTCAGTCAAGCTTCCAAAGCGAGACGACCATGCGCATGGAATTTGATTCTTCCCAATATCTCATGAGTGAGCTCATGTCTTCCGGTTCAGTAACTGAACCTGTATGATCCCTTTGAGAGATCGTATTACTCATATGCCCTTATATGCACACCAGCGCTCCGGTGTATAGACCTTGATTAGGTCATCAACCTATTGGTCTGCCAAATGTACACACTCAGACATATAGTAACACATCTGTCTCCAGTCAGAGGATGTGTGCCAATATCATGACAGCATATGATATAGGACTTTGGTTATCTCTATCTCGTTAAGTCAACTCTTTGACCTAACTAATCTGACACCTCCGAATCTCTATTCCTATGCAGAGGACCTGCATCAAGAGGTCGGTCAGATATCAGCCTTCAGAGATAGGATTGCCATCTCCTACTCAGGCTGGAGATCATCTCTTAATAATCATTTGACGGTGCTTGATGAGTCCTCAATCTAACTCTTTAGATATTCATCCAAGCACCAGCCTCTATGATTCAATAGTTGAATCAACAGCTGTATGATTATTAAGATGGCCATGGTACATAACCCTAATTGTACTAAGGGACCTATTATACAAATTATTCATTCTTCATTTCAGATCAGGGAATGATATGTGCAATAACATTTATTGCATAATGGCTCGTCGTGGGCTCGCATTTCCAACAGTTGCCGAATAGACCAATGCGAAGGAGTTGTGGGACAAGTTGTCCGAGCTTTATGATCAGAAGACCGCAACCAATAAGGCTTTCTTGATTAGAAAGCTTGTGAACTTGAAATACAAGGATGGAACCAAAGTGGCGGAGCACTTGAATGACTTCCAAAGCATCATCAACCAGTTGACTTCCACGGGCTTGGTACTGGATGACGAGTTGCAGGCACTTCTCCTATTGGGTTCTTTGCCAGACAGTTGGGAGACTCTAGTAGTCACCGTGAGCAACTCTGCGAAGGATAGCAAGTTGACCATGGCTATGGTCAAGGGCAGTCTCCTCAATGAGGAGATTAGACGTCGCTCTTCGGGAGAGGCATCCTCCTCTTCACATGTGTATGCAGTTGAGAGGAGAGGAAGATCCAGCAGTAGAGGAGCGTCACATGAGAGGCAGAAATCCAGAGATAAGTCCAAGGGTAGAGGAAAGTGCCACCATTGCTAGAAACCCGGTCACTGGAAGAGAGATTGCAGAATTTGGAAGAGAGAGCAAGTTGAAGCCAAGAAAGATCAGAAAAAGGAAGATGGAAATGTAATTGCAGTTGTGGCAGATGAAAGTGTAGATGAGGTGATTCTCACCATTCAGGACCAGTGCTTGCATGCAGGAAGTGATTTGGAGTGGGACGTTGACAAGGCCACCTCCTATCATGTAACTCCACACAGGGAGTTCTTCACCACCTACACTAGGGGTGATTATGGGAGAGTCTTGATGGGTAACGAAAGTTACTCTAAGATCATTGACACGGGCACCATCTCCATTCAGATCAATGTCGGGTGCTCTATGACACTCCAGAATGTGAGGCATGTTCATGATGTGCGGCTTAGTCTTATATCTGGCTCACAACTAGATAGTGAAGGCTACCATCTAAAGTTTGGCGACAACAAATGCAAGATAAGCAAGGGTTCTCTCATCATGGCTAGAGGCAGCTTGTGTCACACACTTTACATGACTAGAGTGAAGGTCATGGATGACAGTTTGCACGCTAGTGAAGCAGATAATTCAGATTTGTGGCACTGTCGGCTTGGCCACATGAGCCAGAAGGGCTTGCAGCTTCTTAGCAAGAGAGAGTTAATCCCCTACCACAATGACATCACATTGTCTCCTTGTGATGCGTGTAAGGTTGGGAAGAGCAGAAGTGCGCCATACGGAGCCAGATCCAAGGTGAAGGGAGACCTTCTATAGTTGGTTCACTCAGATGTTTGTGGTCCCATGGACACAACCTCTTTGGGAGGTAATATGTATTTTATCACCTTCATTGACGATGCATCTAGGAAGGTGTGGGTGTATGTGCTGAGATCGAAGGATCAAGTGTTTGATTGCTTCAAGAAGTTCCATGCCATGGTTGAGCGTGAGACAGAAAAATTGTTGAAGTGTCTACACACAGACAATGGGGGAGAGTACACCTCCCATAGCTTTCAGGTCTATTGTGCATATCATGGCATCAGGCATGAGAGGACAGATCCAGGCACACCCCAACACAATGGTCTAGCTGAGAGGATGAACATGACCATTGTTGAGAGAGTCCGTTGTATGCTGAAGATAGCGAAGTTGCCCAAGGCCTTTTGGGCTGAGGCGGTTCGCACCGTAGTTACTTGGTCAACCGATCTCCATCGATTCCTTTGGGTTTTCAGATTCCAGAGCGTGTTTGGACAGGGAAAGACCCCTCATATGCTCATTTGAGGGTGTTTGGATGCAAGGCGTATGCATTGGTACCCAAGGAGTAGCGGAAGAAGTTGGATGACAAGGCAGTGCCTTGTATTTTTCTTGGCTACAGAGATCAGGAGTTTGGATACCGTCTTTGGGATCCAAGGAAGAAGACAGTCACCAGGCACAGGGATGTGATCTTTTATGAGAACCAGATATTGGCTGAGGACACCACTGAGAGTGGTGATGCAGATGAGTTTTCCATGGATGATGTTAATGATGAGAACACGGATCCCTCTCCAGTACAGGGTACAGGTGGAGAGGATGGGCAGCTGGAGCAGCGCGAGCCAGATGCAGACCTCGTTGATGCAGGTCCAGGGGACCTAGGGCAGGGGGAGCAACCTCATCCACATGCAGATGCAACAGAGCCTCAGGTCAGGAGATCTGAGAGGGTACGCAATCCATCATCCCGAAACCCCACTTCCAGGTATGTGATGCTCACAGATGCAAGTGCGCCATACACCTTTGAGGAGGCACATGAGCATAAGGACAAAGGTCATTGGTAGAATGCAATGAATGAAGAGATGCTATCTGAAGAATCACACTTTTGACCTTGTTGAGCTTCTTAAAGGGAAGAGAGCCTTGAAGAACAAATGGGTCTACAAGATGAAGTCATATGACAGCGGCAAGTAGGTGAAGTACAAGGCCAGATTGGTGGTGAAAGGGTTTAGCCAGAAGGAAGGAGTGGACTATGATGAGATCTTCTCCCCAGTGGTGAAGATGAATTCAATGAGAATGATTCTAGGACTTGTTGCTAGCATGGACCTTGAGCTAGAGCAAATGGATGTGAAGTTTCTTCACGGTGATTTGAAGGAAGAGATCTACATGGAGCAGCCACAAGGATTTCAAGAGAAAGGGAAAGAGCATATGGTTTGCAGGTTGAGGAAGAGTCTCTACGGCTTGAAGCAAGTCCCGAGATAGTGGTACTTGAAGTTTTATTCTTTCATGGAAAAGCAAGGCTTCAAGAGGACTACAACTGATCCATCTGTATATGTTCGTCGTCTTCCCAATGACAGGTTTGTCATTCTTTTGATCTACGTGGACGACATGTTGATTGTAGGTTATGATTCCAACCTCATTGCAAAGCTCAAGAAAGAACTCTCCATAGAGTTTGAGATGAAAGATTTGGGCAAGGCAAGTCACATCCTTGGGATGCATATTACAAGGGACAGGAAGAAGCGCATGCTGTGGTTGTCACAGGAGAGCTATGTTGAATGCGTGTTGGAGCGGTTCAACATGAAGAATGCCAAACCTGTCAGCACGCCCTTAGCCTCTCATTTCAAGCTAACCAAAGAGCCATGTCCTTCTACTTCTGAGGAGAAAACAGAGATGGCCAAGATCCCATACCAGTCCGCAGTTGGGAGCCTCATGTATGCAATGGTTTGCACTAGACCTGACATACCCCATGCAGTGGGCGTTGTGAGCATATTCATGTCCAATCCAGGGAAGGACCATTGGGAGGCAGTGAAGTGGATCTTGAGATACTTAAGAGGGACCTCAAGTATGTGTCTTGTGTTTGGGAGGTCAGATCCCAAACTATAAGGCTACACTGATGCAGATATGGTAGGAGACATGGACCAGAGAAAGTCTACCTCAGGCTACATTTTCACTTTTGCAGGGGGAGCCATATCATGGCAAGCCAAACTACAAAAATGCGTTGCTCTCTTGACTACAGAGGCAGAATACATTGCAGCAGCAGAAGCTGGGAAAGAAGTGTTGTGGCTACAACGCTTCCTTGGTGAGTTTGGATTGGATGACAGTGAGTCAGTTGTGTTTTGTGATAGCCAGAGCGCTATAGACTTGAGCAAGAGTACTATGCACCATGCTCGCATAAAACACATTGATGTGGGATACCATTGGCTGAGGGATGCAATTGAACAGAAGCATCTCATGTTGAAGAAGATCCACACAGATGAGAACCCCTCAAACATGATGACCAAGGCAGTCACTCGTGACAAGCTTCAGCTCTGTAGAGAGCTGAGCGGTGTCACCTCGTCTTGATCTCCATCAGCAGATGACACCTCCCCGTTGGGATTGGAGGGGGAGGTTGTTGGGTATCCTTGAAATTTTCCAGTCCCAACTTGGGCTACAGCAATTGGTCCCACTTACAGGGGCATCTATGCTATTTTCACAAGTTATTGGGAAGCCCCAATTCCATTCCAGGGAGCCCTATCGTGTTTCCCACGCCCAGCGATTCTAGAGAGAAACAACCCCATTCTCCCCATTCCAGTGAGCAGAAGCAGCAGTAGGGTTTTTTTTGAAGCCCTCGACATCTTCCTCCACGAGAGAGAGAGCTCGAGATTGGGCTCGTGAGGAGCAGCATCTCGAGTTCGTGCAGCAGCAGCCTGGGCTCGAGAGGAGCAACGGCTAGGGTTGCGTATTGGAGAGGAGCCACCGTTTGGGCGAGTTCGAGAGGGAGCAATTGGAGGTCGTTGTTGACGACCTCAAGAGGCCGGAGCCGTCGATTTGGGTCTCCATCCGGGAGCCCACAAGGGAAGCCATCTCATCTTCTTAAGATTTGAGCACAATTGGTATTTTGGAAACCTAGGGATAGTTAGTTACTTGTAGAAGAACTATCCATTGTGTGTGGCTTGTACCTCAGTTTTGTGGGCAACAAAACCGGGAAGAACTTTGCTCGCTTTGACCGTAGTGAAATCGTTTCCGGTCTTGCCCCTTGGTTTTTCCCGTACTCACATCGTGTAAGGGTTTCCACGTAAAATCCTTGTCTCTTGTGATTGCTTGTTGTGCTTGCTTGTGTAGTTGCTTGTCATTGTTGCCATTGAGTTTCCGTGTGGAGAACATATATCTTGTGTTGTGCCATCTTTGCTGCAGTACAATTTTAGAGGGATATTCCTGGTTGATTGATTGTGTCCAATATCCCCAACACCTTGGCCCTCTAGCTCCTCCTACACAAGAGGACGATCATCGCATCCTCCGCCCCTACCTGTGACATGCCAAGTTCATTGCTGGTGTGGTTGAGCTCACTCGCACAAGCTTTGGCTCTTCATATAGGGATTGGAGTCTCTGGTACGATACCTTATAAACATGGTGACACGATGCTCTACTAAGGTAGCGGCGTCGCATGCGCAAGGGAGCAGAGGTAGTGGTGTGGTGCTCTAAGGAGGTATGGCAATGACATCTGGACAAGGGTGCATAGGTAATGATGCGGTGCTTTACAGAGGTCAGAAGACGGTGAGGAGGAGGGGGTGGAAGTGGGCGGTGTGGGCTTTGGTGCTCCTCATCTTCATCGAACCCAACTCATGCACCTCTTGTTTTGCTCTAGATAAAAATCATGCTAACCTCCCTTCCTTAGTCCGCAAGTTGGAGCAGTCTGATGCTAATAAGCCATCTCCAAATCTAACCTAGAGAGGTAGCCGACCCATCTTCATGCACGACACCTGATCACTTCTTCCTTCCTCCCAATCTAGTTGTAGGTACACCCCAATGCGGGAAGAGGATCCTCTGTTGTAACGAGAGTTACAAAAGAAGTGTTGTAATCTCTTTTCTTTTTTTCGATGAGTTCGGTCTCAAAATCCAATCTTAGATCAATGATCTACATATCCTTCAAATTTCGCTCAATTCCGAGCTTATTTGCCATTTTATCTTAATGGTTTAAGATTTGGGTCTTTTTCTAAACGGACTTCAAGTTGATTAGATCATGACAGAATATTTGACCATAAAGATAAAATAGCAAATAGGTTCAGATTGGAGCGAAATTTGGATGATGTGTAGAGCATTGATCTATGATTCAATTTATTAGGTTGGATTTTGGGACCGAAAACGCAAAAAAAGAAAGAAAAGATATTACATCACCTTTGTTGTAACTCTTGTTACAACAGAGGATCCTCTTCCCCTAATGCGTACATGACCTCTTTATCCTACCCACGTATATTATTGGAAGGAGAAAACATGATTACATATTTTACGATATTAGTCACTTGTGCCCTTCTTAACTTATGCAACGACAATTATGCCCCTCTAATTTTTTAATATCAGTTGTACCCCTAACTTCTTACAAAATTCACAGTATCGCCCTTCTGTTAAAGTAAAGTAGGGGCATGATCGATATTGCAAAAGGGTAAATTTGTGAATTTTGTAAAAAATCAGGGCACAACTGATATTAAAAAAATATAAGGGTATAATTGAAATTGCGGAAGTTAAGAAAGGTACAAGTAACAAAAACCTATATTTTATGAGGAATGTGGAGCCTCATGGGCAAGGTTTTACCGTGGTGCAGCTCGTGATCTATCTTTATTTGCCGCGCTACTTCGCAGGGTCGGATAGATGGTCAGGAGTGTGTGTTAGCCCACATCTTAAGAAACACTTAAAGAACATAGTATTCGATTAAATATTTTGAAGGGAGGACAGTCTTTTGTAAATTTGATTCGATATGAAGGGCTTATATAACATTTTTTTACCGATCTCTTTTAGTTTAATTGTCAAATAGATAGAAGTTAGTCATATGGGTCACCGTGTAAAAGTTAGCAAACTTGTAGGGATTGTGGTGTGATATTAACACTACAAGAAAATTAACCTAAGGCAACGAATATTAAATTATTTAATATTCGTTACCATATCTTCCGTAGTTAAATATATAATAGCGAATATTATTCGTTACTTGCTTCTTTAAATTCACAACGAATAATGGTATTTGTTGCTTATTTCTCACAACGAATCATATAACAACGATTATTCGTTGAATTTTTCTTCTAATTGTTGCTAAATTTGGTAACGATTAGTGTGAATTTTAACGAATAATTCAATAGAAAAATCATTATCATATGGACCCTTAACGAAGAATATGACATTAGTTGTTAACTACAAGTATAAAATATGATTTGGTAACGAATAATAGTTGTTAACTCTTTAACATCGAAAGATATGTGTAATGGAACGGGTTGCATCAACCGGCGGAAGTTGCGATAGAAGATCGTGCCACCGAATCGTTACCAATACGTGCATGGTAATCAATGAGCATATAGAAATTATTCTTAAAAGAATCCATAAAATTCAATTCAACTAAGAGTTCCATCATTACATCATCAATAATGGTATGATTATAAAATATCAATAAATAATACAACAACATTTCCTTGGTTCCACTGGGCATACAGATATCCTTCATGTTCATGTGATAAGTCGTACCACACCAAATATATTGATGAAACCGTTGCATGATCTCATCTGCATGATTAACCTTGTCCTGCACCTGAAATAAATAAACACAATTTTGCAGGAGCCTAATTGCCTTTATGCATCGGGGTTCATGCATGAGAATGCTAACGGTCTTTTAATTTGTTATAATGCACGCACTTGAGTTTTCATGGATAAGCATCATTACGTGTCTAATTGTTACCATGCATGTCTAAATTTGATCCCTAACATGTATGATTTGGATTCTATCATAACCATGAGTATACATATGTAAATTACATAAGAAAATGTAATATACATATCTTGCATCTTGCGGGGCATATTTCATATGATATATAACAAGTACATATTTCTTTTATCATATAAATCACTTTGCATTTTAGCCCCCATGACTTTGATGGTTTACATTTCTTAACCCAATTCTTGTACGACATGTAAGGTTTATTCTCTATAAACAATTTATTGTATAATATATAATGGTTTATCTTTAATTAGACCATTTTCTTACATAATATGTAATGGTTTACCTTTCTAAACCATTTTTTCATAACTTGTAATGATTTATCTTTGTAAATCATATCATTCCATAATATGTAATAGTTTACCTTTCTAAATCATTTTTTCATAACTTGTAATGATTTATCTTTATAAGTCATTTCCTTACATACTTGTAATGGTTTACCTTTATAAACTATTTATTTGCATAACTTTTATATGCGTATCTTGTTATACGTTTTCATCCGTTGGCAATTGCAGTCCATGACGGTGTAGCCACGACTGTAGAGGATTTAGCTTTTACCTCTGTCGTTCCTTGCAACCTTACGTCCCTTGCGGCATTTTCCCTTGCGGCAATAACATGACAGTGTAGGTACAACTGTAGAGGACTTATCTTTTGCCTCGATGGTTCTTTGCAACAATACGTCTCTTGCGACGTTGCCCCTTGCGGCATTGCCCTTTGGCTTACACGACCCATTACGACGTTCATATGACTCTTTACGAGTCCGTGCCTTAAATCTTGTTTAAGGTTATCAAATATATATTCTTTTATCAATATCATGGTTCCATCTTCTAATAGTATATATTAACGGAGATACCGATCTAAGGAGCATAATCTCATAATATTATTATAATCACAAATTTAGAATAATAAACAATCTTTAAATAAACTTGCGTACAATGTTCAAGATTTCATTATACTTCTATAAAATAACTCCTTGAGGCCAAATTTAATAGGGATTTTTACCCGGCAGACCCTGTAATCTTTTGCAATTACCGCTACGACCTTCGAAACATCGTAATTCCTCCCCCGACCCTGTAAACTTCCTAACCCTTACCCTACAGACCATGTGGTTAACCTCCGTTCTTTTTCCCGTTAAAATTAACCATATTCCATTATGTTCAGTTATATTATACCCATTTTGTTTATTAAATTTACATTGAGTGCCACTCCATCATCCGAGACCCCCCCTCTCCCGCACGCGTCTGGCGATGCTGCTCTCCCCCCCCCGACGATGGAGGCATCCCCCTCTGCGGCTTCTGGATATCGCCCCCCCGGCCGACGATGGACCCGCCCGCCGTCGCCGCTGCTTCCCCCACCCCCCGGGGTTGCTGCTACTTCGTCCCCCACCCCTCGATGAGCCCCCCTTTTGCTGCTTCGGCTCGCTCCCCCCCTCCCCGCTCGGTGACGATGGAGGCCCCCCTTCCCCCGATGGAGCCGACGACGGAGCCCCCCCACCCCCGTGCCCCGCCGACGCTGGAGGCGCCCCCCTCTGCCGTTGTTGGCTGCTGTTCCCGCCCACCCCCCGGCTGCTGCTTCGCACCCCTCCCTCCCGCTGTTGCTGCTTCCCGCCCTCCCCCCCGGCCGCTGCTTCGCACCCCTCTCCACCGCTGTTGCTGCTTCGCCCCCCTCCCCGGCCGCTGCTGCGCACCCCCCCGGTCGGCGACTGATGAAAGGGGAAGATCAAGGGTCTTGACATCTCACAAGGTGAGACATCCAGTCGCTGAATTGATCTCTTGAAGATCCCCAGATCGCTCAACAATTAACCCACAAGAAATGTATGCAATAAATATCCAAAAATGTGGAGTTAAAATTTATTATAACTCTACATGTAAATGTGTATAGGTGTAAGCACAAGTAGAGGTCGAACACTGGGAGGCGAAGGGAATGTATGTGTGTTGTAATTATTCAATCCTTTGTTCATGTCCATTTATTGTTTTAGTGGGTTTTGGGTTTTATAAATTTTTTTATTTGTATAATTTTTATTTGGTTTTTATATTTTATTTTTTTATTTTTTCTTATATAAATACAGATATATACATATTCATATAATATATATATATATATAAGAAAAGAGAGGGAGGAGTAATATAGTATATACATGTATATAAATGCTTAGAATATATAAATACATATTTTTTGCTTTTTAATATTTTTTTCTAATTTTTTTGTTGTTTTTCTGAAGTATTTCTAATTTTTATGTATTTTTGATTCAAAAATGTCCACAATATAAGACTAAATATATACCCGAATATAATTTGGGTTTTTACAAATATAAATTAAACTCCCAAAATTACCCAAATCAATTTTAATACATTAATAATAATATATAGATAATTACAGAAGAGAAAAATATGTTTTTTTTGGATTTTTTAAGGGTTTTTCTATTTTTTTAGGATTTTGGAGCTTCTTGAAATTTTTATATTTTTCTTTTTCTATTTTTAGGGTTTTTCATTTTCTGGACTCAATCTAGATATAAATATACCATATATAATTTTTTTGTAATTTTTCAAAATGTTTTTCTAATTTTTTGTATTTTTTTAAAATTTAAACAGTACAAAATGGGCTTCTTTTTCATTTTTTTAATAATTAGAAAAAATGCAAAAAATGCAGAATAAAATATAGGCGTGGAAATACAGGGCATGAAAACATTTAACCTAATTTTTCTGGGTTTTTAGAAGCCTCATAGGTATTTAAAATAAATAGATAAAAGACACACAAATAAAACAGCCTGGCAGGGGCATTTTTGCAAATAAAATAATTTCCAGGGGTGTCAGTGCAAAAATACCAAAATATAATAACGTATTCTGCAATTTTAAGGACCAGAACCAAATAGACAAACCCGCTAGGGCCCCCTTGCAATTTAACCATCACGTGGGACTACACGTGATTCGCACCCACAGGGACCAAAACGTAATTTCAGAAAATATAGGGTCCTGGTTGCAATTTTTCACAAAAATAATACACTGGAAATTTTATTTTATGGATTAAAAATAAATACGCAAACGTACAGGGGGACTTGTGCAATTTTACCACCTCACGTGGGACTACACGTGAGGTGACGTGGACTGGACCCAAGTGTAATATGAAAAATAATACAGGGGTTCCATGCAAAATTTCCATATTATTTACAACGTTATAATTTATTTACAATATTAAACATTAAATATACAAAAAGGCAGGGACTGGATATGCAATTTACCCCTAATAGGCGCGCTGGCGAACGGCTAAGATTACTTCACTTGACACGCGTCGCACATCCAACGACCGATACCGCTTCACCAATGAAGCGCTAGGATTAGATCTCCGGGCTGAGATCTACGGTGGGTGCTCGCTTCATCGGACGGCGGTGGTTTGAACTGGGCCTTCGTCTTCATCCAACGGCGGAGAACACACGTGAAAGAACATGGAAGAAGGCTCGCCGGGGCGAGCTTCTTCCGACCAAATCTCGCGCCTCCGCCGGTCTTCGTCGCTCCTGAAGGTCCCAAACGCTTCCTGGAAGGTTGCTTTGACTGCTGGAGGTCTTGGATCGGCAAGAGATACGCTGGAGCGCTGCTACGAGCTCGGAGAAGAAATGGGGCTCCAGGTACCTCCGCCAGCTTGTGATTTGTCTCCTAGTGCTTCTCCAAGCGCCTGACCTGCACATAAAGCTCATGCGACTCGAGGGTGTCACCCTTGACCTGGGGTTTGAAGCTGAAAGCACGGGGACGGTGATGGGCGGAGAAGCTCCGGCGAAGGGTGGTGGAGGAGCTTCGATTCGCGGAACCAAGGAGGCTCCGGTTGATAGGGAGTAGCTGGAAGGTGGAGAAAGCGGTGGGAAATGAAATGAAGGCGGAATGGTGGTCGGATACAGGGTGGAACACGGTGAAAAGCTCGCCGGAGCAGAGCTCCGGCGAACTACGAATCGGCCATTCTACGTTACAACTAAGGGCTAATGATTAATCTAAAGACATAAATGAAATGCTGAAATAAAATCCTAACTAAAATAAGGGAAAGCGCAGCTCTTATACCTGGGGGCCTCCAGGGAGCAGGGCGGCCGCCGGAGCGCCGCCGCGACAAAATTGTCCTCCATCTCCGGCCGAACCGAGGTGCTAGGAAGCGCCTCCTGTCACGAGGGCTCCACCAGGAGCTGATTCAAGCTCAAAGAGGGGGACGAAATTGGCCAAATTCGGCCGAGCAGGAGGAAGCTTTTATTTATACACATTCCAGGGGACCCCCAGTGTCCGACGATTATTAAAGAATCGGGGTTATGTACAATGGATCCAAGATCACAGCGAGATTCGCGGATGATCAGAGAACAAAATCCGTGAAGGATTCGAGGGTGATAGGTGAAAGGGACGTCCAGGAAAAATGGCAGAAATCAAGGGAAAAGACATGTCTGACGAAAATCAGAGGCGCAGGGGGAGTTGACCGGAGGTCAACTTTCCCTGGCCCCTGATTGGTCCACATCGGACCGATCTTGACTAATTTATTACACGTATTAAATGAATTAATTAGAAATTACTTATAAAATAAAAAATATTTATAAATTAATAAAGTATTTATTTATGATTTTTATTTATTTCTTGAAGTAATTTATTACGGTTTTATTAAAATAATGTATTTACAAGTATATTTATATATTTTTATTTTTATTTTGTTTATTTTATTTTAATTATTTTATTTTATTATTTTATAAATTTATAACTTATTTTTATGCGTATAAATATATTTTTATTTCATTTTTATGAATTTATTTATATTTTTAAATAAATGTGTTTATGTATATGTAAGTATACTTATAGGTATTTTACCTATATATTATATACATTTAATTTATTTAATGAATTTTATTTATTTTTATTCTGGATTTGTATTTTTAATAAGTTATATATAATATATACATTATTAGAAAGTATAAATGAATAAAGAATTAAAAGAATATAATCTCTTTTATTTATATACATTCTTAACATAGGTATTTTGCCTATGTGATACATAGACTTATTTTATTTTACAAATCCTTTTTAGTTTTCTTTTAATCTCAATATGTTCATGTATTATAAACATTATTTACAAGATACTAAAAATATAAATTTATAAAAATAATGAATATTGAATAAATGGAATATTTTAATCAGGTATTATGTACAAGGAGGGCCAAAAACCTAGCTTCTACAGATGAACTCCAAAAATTATGACACCAATTTTATTAAATAGTTCATGGAAAGCTATATACAATTAAAGGTGAGTTTGGGTGATTTGGAGTTTTTATTTGTAAGATATGGGTCTGTGAAGTTGAGATTTTGGCTTTTTATTCTGTGTATAAAATGTACACTGAGTATTATTTCTACACAAACTCAATTTTATATTTTTATTTATATTATTATCTACAACTTTCATGTACAAAGTTTCTTTATTTGATGAATAAATAATTATGTACAAAATAGTGTCAAAAATACATAAATGAATGAATAAATAAATGAGATATTTATTGTATAATTGGCCCTTATCTCCCCCTACTTTATTCCTTGTCGACCAATTCCATGCTGGCCTTGGTCTCAGGGTTCGGGTCATAAAATATTTGCAATATTTTATTCATTTTTCTTTTCTTCCCTTTATTCTATAATTTTGGCATTAAAAACTTTATTCTATGTACATTTAATACAATAAATAATGAATGCTAATATGTACAAATTGATGCTATTTACATGCATTTGCTGGGGGTTTTAAGGCCAAAATAATAGAATAAAGGTGATGAAATGGAGATTCATCACCCCCCTATACTTGCCTTTGCTAGTCCCTAGCAAATACTTATGCAATAAGTACAAAAAGAATAAAGAATAAGAAGAAAAGAAAAAGCAAAATAAAGAATTCAAAGAATAAATTGAATTGATCATGATTACTAAACTCATCTGTACAAAATCAAAGTTTGGAGCTCAGGTTAGACCTTGGTGTGAGAATGTGTGTGGAACCTGGTAGAGAACCAAATTTAAAACACAATAGCCTTCGAGAGTCACAGAACTTAGTTCAAATCACCTCAATAGCCATATCAGAACTAGCCTACATCATACGCAAACCCTTATGACTATGAAGCTGACTTGTACAGTGTAAGTGATAGTGGCTCTCCCCAACTGAAATGACAAAGAGACTAGCTTCTCCAGAATGACAACCCAATGATTCCCCAATCCAGCCCTCTACCGTCGAGGAGCGGGGTATTCCCTTCTAAGTTCAAGTGGCAACCGGCTCAAGAAGAGGGGGAATAAGAGGTATAGAATTTTGGGAGCTCAACCAGTGTAGCTAAGTCACCCACTGCAAGCTTCATGAGATGTAACATGGATACCATAAGCTTTTGCTTTATTGAACTATATACACTCCGATGGGGTTATTAAATTTTCAATCCGACCCACCACTTTTTTTTGGAGTTCTTTTTGCATTTTTTTTCAAGTGCATCTGCACAACATATCTACATGGTGCAGCATATATACAAGAAATTTTCCTCTTGAGCCAGTAGACTATCCCTCTTTTGAAGCTTTATTGCAACCCTCACTCTCCCGTCATTCGACTTCATTGAAACTGGACCAAGTTGGGGTGCACTTTCCTCCCTAGACGAGGACGAATGTTTCCACCCGTGTGCGTCTCAGAATGGCAAATCCAACCCCCTCACCACTCCAACTGAGTTGAGCCAAGTGAAAGGTGCAAGTGTCCAAGTTAGGTCACTGCCGACAAGGGTCATGCGTGTGTTTTGAAAAGTTCTAGTTAGTCCACTGAGGTGACTTGAACCCAGCCCTGATTCCTCAAAGAATTAAGTCTGAATAGACCTGAAGTACCTTAAACCTAGTTCCCATAAGGTTCCAGTGCAGTTAGGTGCGGTAAGGTCCAACCAAGCTCCAATCTTCGACTTTATTGGACTAGTTCAATCATCAAGCTCAATCAAAGAATATGAATGCTATGCACATGCTATTTACAAATATGCAAAGAATAATGCAATTTTTAAAAGAATTTGAAAACCAAGAGAAATAATTTTTACACAAAGAATTTACAAATAAAAGAATTTTGGCACTCAAAGTATATACATCTATTTACACGGGCGTGCCGCTTTATTTTACAAGATTTAAAGAATTTTACAAAGTGATTTATTAAGGTGTATATACACTTGATAAAATGTATTTTATTTATGGTTTATTATTATTATTCTGATGCTTTTATCCCTCAGATTTATTTGAAAAATCCTTTTGAAAACTATAGTACAAAATAGTTTTTGCAAATATTTACAATTATTTGAAATCTATTTTGCAAAGATTTTGCAAACATCATATATGCATTTTTCAAAATATTTTTACAAAATTTTTCAAAATCATTTGCAAATAGTTTTTCAAATCCTTTATTTCACACAAAGAAAAGAATTTTTGCAATCAAAATATTTTTACAAAGGTTGAAAATATTTCACAAAAAGTTTTCCAAACAGTTCACACCATTTTTCCAATCATTTGCAAAAATATTTTTAACCTGATTTATTAATCAGTATGTACAAAAAGAATCTGAGGAATAAAAAGCCTTTTTAATTAATGAATTGTATCATGATTATTCGAAAGTACGAGTTATGGATAAAGTATATACATAGTATATACGACCCCCCTATACTTAGCTTGAGCTATGTCCTCATAGATCGAAAAAAAGAGAAAGAGAAGACATAAATCGTATTGAGCATAGAAAAGTCTATACTACTACGACTAAAAGAATAAATGAAAGAATAATGAGATAAATAAATAAGAAAATGACCGTCCCCCCTATACTTAGGATCAAATAATCCTAAGTATAGCAGACTGTACACAAGGCAGGGAGGGCCATGGGTGGGAATAGATAGTTCAAAGAATTAACAAATCAGGGGTGCACCCCCCTATACTTAGGACAAAGTACGTCCTAAGTATAGAAGACTGTCTACAAAGGGCGGCACCTTTTATTTAGATACAGAAGATAGAAAAGGAAAAGAAGAAAAGAGAGACATATACAGATAGACGAAAAGATCATGGAGAATATACACATCACTCCCCCTATACTTAGGGTGAGATATCCCTAGGTATAGGCAATAACAGGAGTGACAAAACTGAACAACGAAAGAACAACGCGGTGTGTGCCCCCCTATACTTAAGACAAAGTACGTCCTAAGTATGGACACAAAGATACGACGATAGATTTAGGGCACACATAACATGCGAGAGAAAGAATGAATCATGGAACACATATATACAAGTGGTGAATAACTGGTGAAGTACAGGACGATATCTGGTAAGCGAATACCATACTGGCATCATCATCTCCCTGTGAGAACGAGGGCGCAGTCAGAAGGTGAAAGGACACCCGGATATGCAGGCAGGTGGGTGTCGGCTACCGGGGGCAAGTAGATCAGAAAGTAAAGCGGAGACCGGTAGCGTGAAGCAGTCAATCGGCTCATAGGGTCATCATGAGGAAACAGAGCCGATACCGTAAGATAGGGAGGAAGAAGGAACAGTACAGATTCCTCCGGTCAATCAGAGTCTCGAGAAGATATGGAAGATAGAGAACAGGAGACATCTTGGCATTCAGTGGTCATGAGGTCTGAAGATCACAGGAGACACACTGAATACCGCAAGTCCTAGCTCAACCCTGCGAGGGTCGTCAAGGTGAGCAGGTTCAAAGGAGCCAGGGATCAGACCATAATTAGAAGGCTTAGTCCCGTGATCCGCAGATTGGATACACAATCAGAGAGGGGATCAAGTACACCGCTCAGAAGACTCGGCTTCGTGCTCCAACAGACAGGAGACACCAGGAATGAAACCGAGTACCAAGAAAATGATGTATCCTCTCGCAGATAACCCTCGGAGAGTGGTACATGCTAATCATCGAATAATCAGAAGAAGACTCGGCCTTGCGAGGGTCGTCAAGGCGAGCGGACGCAAAGGCGTCAATGATCCATCAGACGGATCATCAATAAATATGGTTTCGATAGACGACATATCGGTCTATCAGCAGAAGAGACCGGATAATCTAAAGAATGTGGCAGCGTCCCGCAGACAACCCTCGGGGCACGTGCTACCAGCTAGGCATGAAAAGATCATATATCAGAAGCGTGACCTTGCGAGGACCGTCAAGGCGAGCCAACTCAAAGGAGTCTAAACAGATGGGTCCCCAAGTCTGCAGATCGGATAGGCAACTCAGGATGGGACCAAAATCACATATATCAAACGACTCGGTTCCGTGCTCTGCAGATCGGAGACACAGTCAGCAGGGGAAACCAAGTGTAAAGAGAGTGTCGCAATCTCTCGCAGATAGTCCTCGGAGAGTACTACGATCTAGGCAAGGAATAGTCAGAATGTGTCTCTACCTTGTGAGGGTCGTCAAGGAGAGAGAAGGGCTCAAAGGGGCTGGGTCCATCAGACGGACCCACATATTGGTCTCGGTGGTCGACAAATCGGCTACCATCAGAAGAGACTAATCAAATCTGAAATATGTCGTAGTCTCTCGCAGGTAACCCTCGGGGAGCTATGAGCTAGTCAAGGAATAATCAGAAAAAAGCTCTTCCTTGCGAGGACCATCAAGGAGAGCGGACTCAAAGGAGTCTGAACAAGTCGGTCTCATGCCCCAGCAGCTCAGGTGCATAATCAGAAAGGGAGACCGAGCACACAAATTAGACGAGTCGGCTTCGTGCTCCAGCAGACAGGAGATCCTAGAAATGAGTGAAGCCGATCGTAAAGAAAGTGTCACCTCCTTCCGCAGATAGTCCTCGGGAAGTGATGTGAGCTACGCAGTGAATGATCAGAGTACATCTCGTCCTTGCGAGGGTTGTCAAGGAGAGAGAATGGCTCGAAGGAGCCGGACCCATCAGACGGATCCACAGAAAACATAGTCTCGATAGAGGGCAGACCATCTACCAGCAGAAGAGACCAAGAGAGCTAAAATGTGTCATAGCTTCTCGCAGATAACCCTCGGAGAGCTATGAACTAGGCATGGAATAATAAGAAAAGTGGAGCTCTGCCTTGCAAGGACCGTCAAGGAGAGCAATCGGATAGTTGGCCTCATGTGCCGACAGATCGGGCACACAGTCACAGATGGAGGCCAATCAAGCATATCAGCTGACTCGATTTCGGGTCCCATCACAATGGCGACCAAAGTCGTGAATGAAACCGTAGTCCTAGAAATTGTCGCATTCTCCCGCAGATAGTCCTCGGGGACGAATGCGAGCTAAATCAATGAAGGTCAAGGGAATGTTGGCATCAAATCTCAGGTCCTCGAAATACTGTGAATCCATCAATCAACAGGAGGGCTTAAGATCGTGTGAGGGAGAAAATAATCCGGTCTATCACAAACCTCCCTCAAGTCAATCCAATAAGCTGAGCTGGCACAACATATCATCAGGAATCCTCTAAGTCCCAGGGTGGATCAAAGCGCCAGGAGATCAAGGATGGGTCAATCACGAAGATGAGAAATCATGGGGGGCTCGGGGCACCATCATCATGAAGCACATATCAAGATAGTACATCCAAAATCGAAATCAAGACGACCCAAAACCTCAAAATAGATGGATCAGTCGATACTCATGAAATCATCACCAAATCATCGCTTCATATCACATCCTCAATTCGGTGTGCGAGATCTAAATCCTCAATAAAGAATCACACCTAATAATCATGCATCACAAAAATCCTCAATAAGCTTGTATGCATGTATCCAAAGTCAAATCCACCAAATCAATCTCAGCATCCTCAATATCATTGGCCCGACTTACACAAATAATCTGTATACATAAACCTCGATGCGGGCCTCATCACTATGCACAGCATTCCCGGGTGAAGGGAGGGATGGATAAGAAGTGTACACAATGGGGTGGAGAAGTTTGATTGAGGCTACGTGCCAATATCACGGTGATAGAAGAGTGATACGGAGGGTACGAGGAGGGCGGGCGAGAAGATCGAGACACAGACAAAATTGGGTGTTCCACACAGGGTGGGAGCACCGTCAAAATGGTGGTTCGAAGAGCAGGCTCTCCTTGAACCGAAGAAGACGGGGATGGTACAGTGGATACGAAGAAGATGGTGAAGAAGATGGAAACGAAAGTCTTGGCGAAGAAGTGATTGAGCTCAAGCGCCAATATCACGACTCGATGCAGACGAGGAGATATATTTATAAGAGAGATAGAGAGACTCAAAGATGGAAAATGCATGACTCACACGATGGGACCGACTACTCTAGTAATGAATGAAAAACACAATGAACACCCAGTCACAATCAATACACAAGGCAAACACCAGATTCACCTACTCGACACAGTGAAGACCGTCAGGTGACGGTCATTTATCTTTTCGGTTTTAGAGTTAGGTGAGAATCACAAAGTTGTACAAACACTTAGGAGGCTTGATGGGATTTGGGCTCTACTCCTTAGTGTGTACGTAAGCAAGTTAAAACGCATACAAGGAGGGGGTTGCTCTCCCCAAGATAAGGAAATCCATCATATTTTATTTTAAGTCCAATAGAATTAGCAGTCCCGATTTTATTTAAGTTATCACTTTTTTTGAGTATTTTCAATGTACGTGCCTATCGAGGTTCCAATTTCCATTAAGCATCCTAGGTTGGCAAAAACAGAGGGAGAAGATCGGAAGAGCCATGCAAGTCGGAAATCGATGATGCATGCTAAGTAAGAAGACTTACAGTGCTTCCCAGCTCTCTCCATGCGGGATGCATAGCAGAATTGAAACCTATGCTATATGCAAATGCAAGCTGAAGAAATCGCCCTAGGATAGTAACTGCTATTATCGTGAAGCACCACAAGTCGGTCACTTATCCTTAACCTAAGAGTCCGGTCTTGGCTCACCCCTCCTCTTCTCGACACACTCGAGTTCAGGAGTAGCGCTTGATAGGGCTCGCTCACGGCACAAGGGTTAAGAGATAAATGAACCGACTGTTTAGATTTTGACTAGATCCAAAACACACTATAGGTACATGCAAATATATATTAGGGTGTTTGGACCTAATCTATCGGTAAGCAATTCCTAAGCTGGGGCTCATTCACACGAATTAATAAAAATAAAATAAAAAGAAAAGCGTAAAAACCATCGAGGCCCCCAAGGGAACAATCCCTCGGGCAATGGACCTCAGGAGTCGGAGTGTACCTGTGAGAGTCCTGTATTATTACATATTTCTAAGTGTCACTCTCTCACATGAATATACATAATAGAATAATATGCATAGAAATAGAGACTGTCTTCAAAAATTCTCTTTCTTCTCCCTTTGATGCGCTCTCCTGTTGGCTTGGCATAGAAAAGTCAACTCCACCTTGCTTGGGTGCATAGGTCCTCCTAGGAGGTCCTCCTTCGCTTGGCGGTCCCTCGCATCAAAGACAAAGGAAAGAAATGGTCAGAGCAGTCAATCAAATAATATCAAATAGGAATAAAAACCAAACAAATAACTGAATTATGGACATGAGCAAATAATTTAATAAATGAACAAATAAGCTCACAAAATCATACAAAATCCGTTGCCTCCCCGGCAACGGCACCATTTGATGACTGAGGAAAATGAAGGGTCGTATTAATCCACAAGGCGGATCAATAGTCGATGCGGTGACCGCTCAATAATCCTCAAATCAATCAACAATTAACCCACAATAAATGTATGCAATGAATATCAAAAAATGTGGAGTTAAAATTTATTATAACTCTACATGTAAATGTGTATAGGTGTAAGCATAGGTAGAGGTCGAACACTGGGAGGAGAAGGGAATGTATGTGTGTTGTGTAATTATTCAATCCTTTGTTCATGTCCATTTATTGTTTTAGTGGGTTTTGGGTTTTATAATTTTTTTTTATTTTTTTGTTTGTATAATTTTTATTTGGTTTTTATATTTTATATTTTTTTATTTTTACTTATATAAATACAGATATATACATATACATATAATATATAGATATATATATATATAAGAAGAGAGAGGGAGGAGTAATATAGTATATACATGTATATAAATGTTTAGAATATATAAATACTTATTTTTTGCTTTTTAATATTTTTTCTAATTTTTTTTGTTATTTTTTTGAAGTATTTCTAATTTTTATGTATTTTTGATTCAAAAATGTCCACAATATAGGGCTAAATATATACCCGAATATAATTTGGGTTTTTACAAATATAAATTAAACTCCCAAAATTACCCAAATCAATTTTAATACATTAATAATAATATATAGATAATTACAGAAGAGAAAAATATATTTTTTTTGGATTTTTAAGGGTTTTTCTATTTTTTTAGGATTTTGGAGCTTCTTGAAATTTTTATATTTTCTTTTTCTATTTTTAGAGTTTTTCATTTTCCGGACTCAATATAGATATAAATATACCATATATAAATTTTTTGTAATTTTTCAAAATGTTTTTCTAATTTTTTTGTATTTTTTTAATTTAAACAGTACAAAATGGGCTTCTTTTTCATTTTTTAATAATTAGAAAAAATGCAAAAAATACAGAATAAAATATAGGCGTGGAAATACATGGCATGAAAACATTTAACCTAATTTTTCTGGGTTTTTAGAAGCCTCATAGGTATTTAAAATAAATAGATAAAAGACACACAAATAAAACAGCCTGGCAGGGGCATTTTTGCAAATAAAATAATTTCCAGGGGCGTCAGTGAAAAAATACCAAAATATAATAACGTATTCTGCAAGTTTAAGGACCAGAACCAAATAGACAAACCCGCCAGGGCCCCCTTGCAATTTAACCATCACGTGGGACTACACGTGATTCGCACCCACAGGGACCAAAACGTAATTTCAGAAAATATAGGGTCCTGGTTGCAATTTTTCACAAAAATAATACACTGGAAATTTTATTTTATGGACTAAAAATAAATACGCAAACATAAAGGGGGACTTGTGCAATTTTACCACCTCACGTGGGACTACACGTGAGGTGACGTGGACTGGACCCAAGTGTAATATGAAAAACAATACAGGGGTTCCATGCAAAATTTCCACATTATTTACAACGTTATAATTTATTTACAATATTAAACATTAAATATACAAAAAGGCAGGGACTGGATATGCAATTTACCCCTAATAGGCGCGCTGGCGAACGACTAAGATTACTTCACTTGACACGCGTCGCACATCCAACGGCCGATACCGCTTCGCCGATGAAGCGCTAGGATTAGATCTCCGGGCTGAGATCTACGGTGGGTGCTCGCTTCATTGGATGGCGGTGGTTTGAACTGGGCCTTCGTCTTCATCCAACGGCGGAGAACACACGTGGAAGAACAGGGAAGAAGGCTCGCCGGGGCGAGCTTCTTCCGACCAAATCTCGCGCCTCCGCCGGTCTTCGTCGCTCCTGAAGGTCCCAAACGCTTCCTGGAAGGTTGCTTTGACTGCTGGAGGTCTTGGATCGGCAAGAGATACGCTGGAGCGTTGCTACGAGCTCGGAGAAGAAATGGGGCTCCATGTACCTCCGCCAGCTTGTGATTTGTCTCCTGGTGCTTCTCCAAGCGCCTGACCTGCACAGAAAGCTCACGCGGCTCGAGGGCGTCACCCTCGACCTGGGATTTGAAGCTGAAAGCACGGGGACGGTGATGGGCGGAGAAGCTCCGGTAAAGGGTGGTGGAGGAGCTTCGATTCGCGGAACCAAGGAGGCTCCGGTTGATAGGGAGTAGCTGGAAGGTGGAGAAAGCGGTGGGAAATGAAATGAAGGCGGAATGGTGGTCGGATACAGGGTGGAACACGGTGAAAAGCTCGCCGGAGCAGAGCTCCGGCGAACTACGAATCGGCCATTCTACGTTACAACTAAGGGCTAATGATTAATCTAAAGACATAAATGAAATGCTGAAATAAAATCCTAACTAAAATAAGGGAAAGCGCAGCTCTTATACCTGGGGGCCTCCAGGGAGCAGGGCGGCCGCCGCGACAAAATTTTCCTCCATCTCCGGCCGAACCGAGGTGCTGGGAAGCGCCTCCTGTCACGAGGGCTCCACCAGGAGCTGATTCAAGCTCAAAGAGGGGGACGAAATTGGCCAAATTCGGCCGAGGAGGAGGAAGCTTTCATTTATACACATTCCAGGGGACCCCCAGTGACCGGCGATTATTAAAGAATCGGGGCTATGTACAATGGATCCAAGATCACGGCGAGATTCGCGGATGATCAGAGAACAAAATCCGTGAAGGATTCGAGGGTGATAGGTGAAAGGGACGCCCAGGAAAAATGGCAGAAATCAAGGGAAAAGACATGTCTGACGAAAATCAGAGGCGCAGGGGGAGTTGACCGGAGGTCAACTTTCCCTGGCCCCTGATTGGTCCACATCGGACTGATCTTGACTAATTTATTACACGTATTAAATGAATTAATTAGAAATTACTTATAAAATAAAAAATGTTTATAAATTAATAAAGTATTTATTTATGATTTTTATTTTTTTTGAAGTATTTTATTACGTTTTTATTAAAATAATGTATTTACAAGTATATTTATATATATTTATTTTTATTTTGTTTAATTTATTTTAATTATTTTATTTTCTTATTTTATAAATTTATAACTTATTTTTATGCATATAAATATATTTTTATTTCATTTTTATAAGTTTATTTATATTTTTAAATAAATGTGTTTATGTATATGTAAGTATACTTATAGGTATTTTACCTATATATTATATACATTTAATTTATTTAATGAATTTTATTTATTTTTATTCTGGATTTGTATTTTTAATAAGTTATATATAATATATACATTATTAGAAAGTATAAATGAATAAAGAATTAAAAGAATATAATCTCTTTTTATTTATATACATTCTTAACATAGGTATTTTGCCTATGTGATACATAGACTTATTTTATTTTACAAATCCTTTTTAGTTTTCTTTTAATCTCAATATGTTCATATATTATAAACATTATTTACAAGATACTAAAAATATAAATTTATAAAAATAATGAATATTGAATAAATAGAATATTTTAATCAGGTATTATGTACAAGGAGGGCCAAAAACCTAACTTCTACAGATGAACTCCAAAAATTGTGACACCAATTTTATTAAATAGTTCATGGAAAGCTATATACAATTAAATGTGAGTTTGGGTGATTTGGAGTTTTTATTTGTAAAATATGGGTCTGTGAAGTTGAGATTTTGGCTTTTTATTCTGTGTATAAAATATACACTGAGTATTATTTCTATACAAACTCAATTTTATATTTTTATTTATATTATTATCTACAACTTTCATGTACAAAGTTTCTTTATTTGATGAATAAATAATTATGTACAAAATAGGTGTCAAAAATACATAAATGAATGAATAAATAAATGAGATTTATTGTATAATTGGCCTTATCTCCCCCTACTTTATTCTTTGTCGACCGATTCCATGCTGGCCTTGGTCTCGGGGTTTGGGTCATAAAATATTTGCAATATTTTATTCCTTTTTCTTTTCTTCCCTTTATTATATAATTTTGGCATTAAAAACTTTATTCTATGTATATTTAATACAATAAATAATGAATGTTAATATGTACAAATTGATGCTATTTACATGCATTTGCTGGGGTTTTTAAGGCCAAAATGGTAGAATAAAGGTGATGGAGATTCATCAGCGACGAGGGAGGCCCCCCTCCCCCCGATGGAGCCCACGACGGAGTCGCCCCTCCCCTGCCCTAGCAGCCAACGACGGAGCCGCCCCGCCGTTGTTGCTGCTTCGGCTCGCCCCCCCTCCCCCGATCGGTGACGATGGAGGCCCCCCTCCCCCCGATGGAGCCCACGACGGAGCCCCCTAGCGGCCAACGATGGAGCCCCCCCACCCCTGCCGTCGGCTGCTTCCACCCCCCGTAAGAACGTCTACAGAATTTTTTTCCCTGTTTTTTTATTTTGGCTAATCGTAACGTACAATGGCAAATTGGTTAGATTAACTCAAGACTAACCCATGTATTTGACTCAAATATAGTTGCAATTGATGGCAGGATTTGTTGGGTAAGACGGAGCAACTTTACGAGGTCGGGGGAGGAATTACGATGTTTCGAAGGTCGTAGCGGTAATTGCAAAAGATTACAGGGTCTGCCGGGTAAAAATCTCAATTTAATAATACATAATATTTTTTAGGGATTTTTACCCGGCAGACCCTATAATATTTGCCAATTACCTCTACGACCTTCGAAACATCGTAATTCCTCCCTAGACCTCGTAAACTTGCTCCGTCTTACCCCACGAACCTTGCCGTTAAATTGACACATCTTGACCTAACTTGAGTGGGTTAAAATTGAGTTAATCAAACCATATAAAATCTAACGGTTGGAATTCTTCCTGTCTTCCTCCTTCCTTCTTCTATCTTCTTCTTCATCTTCCCTTCCCTTTCCCAATCCACTGACGATGGAACCTTAGGGGAGTATGCGGGCCCAGCTGTAGGGGCAGAGAAGTGCAGGAGGGGAACTCGAATCTGGGGGGGTCTTTCGAGCAGGGGACAGGGCTTTCGAGCCAGGGGAGGCGGCGGGGGGGAGGGGTTTGGTTTTGAGCGGCCGAGGGGCGGGGCGGCGGGAGGAGGGGCGGCTTTCGAGTTGGGGGGGGGGGAGGGCTTTCGAGCCAGAGGAGGCGGCATGGGGTTGGTTTCGAGCGGCCAGGGGGGGTTTCGACCGGGTGGGGGGTCTTCGAGCGCTGGACTTACCGAACAATGGGCTCACTGGGGAGCTGCTGTCATAGCTCTCGCAGTTTCGGCAGCTGCGCCTCCTAAACCTGTTCTTGAACAGGCATCACAGATCGCTGCCGGAGTTCGTCGCGCAGCTCCCAATGCTCGAGTCTCTAGCTCTTCATGAACAACTTCACCGGTGTGATACCAGAGATGTTGGGACACAACGGTGCACTGCAGGTGATCGACCTCTCGTCGAATAAGCTCACCGGAACTATACCGAAGGGGCTCTGCTACGGCAACACGCTCAGGGTGTTGATCTTTCTCAAGAACATCCTATTCGGCGGCATTCCGGCGGAGCTCGGGAGGTGCTCAACGTTGGTGAGGGTAAGGCTTGGCCAGAATTACGTCAACGGCAACATACCGTCTTTCTTCCTCTATTTGCCGCAACCCAACCTCCTCGAGCTCCAGAGCAACTACCTCTCACGTGTCCTCGCCGAGAACCCCCAATCGCATCACGATCCATCCCAATTGTTGCAGCTTAACCTCTCCGATAACCTCCTCTTCGGGTATCTGCCAGTGTCCTTATCCAACCTCTCCTCCCTCCAGATGATCACCCTCAGCAACAACCGCTTCGATGGTCCAATCTCCACGACCATCGGAGCTCTCAAGAAGCTCATCAAGCTCGATCTCAGTGGCAATGCCATCTCCGGTGTAATACCTCTGCAGCTCATGGGTTGTTCGGAGCTCCCTTACTTAGACCTCAGCCGCAACAATCTCTCCGGTCTGACCTGCCGGACATCTCCGCCATCGCCATGTTGAATTATCTCAATCTCTCGACGAACCATCCCAATCTGAGCGTACCCAAATCGATAGGTGGTATGAAGAGCCTCACATCTGCCGACTTCAATTTCAACAACCTCTCCGGTAAGCTACCCAATAGCGGCCAGTTTGCATACTTCAACGCCTCGTCCTTTGCAGGAAACCCTCTCCTCTGCAACCTCTGCAACTCGACAAACGCGACACGGTCGACCCACGTGGTCGTGAAAGCCCCTCCCGGCGACTGGAAGATATTATTGGCCCTCACATTGCTGATATGTTGTCTGTCATTATCTGGCTCCTAAAAGGAAGAGGGTGAGAGGGAGTGGCAATTGATGTAAATTCGATAAATAAAATAGGTATAATATAAAAGAATGTAACGGAATATGGTTTGTTTTAACGGATAAATGGATGGGAGTTAACCGCAGGGTTTATAGGGTAAGAGTTAGCAAGTTTACGGGGTTTAGGGAGGAATTACGATGTTTCGAAGGTCGTAGTGGTAATTGGCAAAGATTATAGGGTCTGCCGGGTAAAAATCCCTATTTTTTATATTATAGGCCATAGTTCTTAGATGTTAAGGTGTAATACTCACATGTACGTCACTGCAATTTTTACTAATTGTTGTGATTTAAAAAATAACATTACAATGCATATATACTTCTATCCTACATTCGAATATGCAATAGTGAGGACCTGTATACTTAAATGATCCTTCTTGCTGATTGTGACAGTAAAACATTGTTTTACTCTTTCCTGAGAATATAAGGTGTTTAATTATCAATGATTTTTGACAGTACATACCTAACCAGTAGCGTCCGCAATTAATTTTTTTAATATGACGTGCTTTAGCATTTATCAATCATAAACACAACCTCTTAATAACGTATGAACATTGTCAATAGAGAGTTACATATATTTGTTGTCCTTAAATTTTGATACAAAATCGATCACAAAGATAACAACCATCGTGGTCTGTGCCCATTATTTGGGACACTGAACTATCTATTTGTAATGCATGTCAAAAAAACAAAAGTTCCCAATTGACGTAGGCATACATTCCTTGTACTTTCGCTATACCTTAACTTAATATCATTGTTAATAGATGCGATAAACTGTCATATAATGCAATGCTAAATACCTAGTGATTACATGTTGATAAAGGGTACATGTGCAATGAGCACGCAGAGACAACTATATAAGTAGTCATTTTTACATTTCTTTTGCCCATGTTCATATATCTAAAATATGATGCAATTGAGTAAAGAATTGAATTGGAGATGGTTATGCACTCAACAATGTACAAAGGTTTCATTGTATGTAGATTTCTAAAAAAACGGTTACAAACAATTAAAAAGAACTTTATCTTTGAGATAACATTTAAGATGGATCAAGGGAACCGATATGTCATACGACTTTCAAAAAACATGCACACCATATACAGTGTCATGGATTTACTATGAGAGGCATTATCAATGAGTTGATTATCAAAATGTCCGGGAACCCGAATTCTCAATCAATTGAAACATTGCTTAATAATGAGTTATTTACGGATACCTTATTTTGTACGAGAATTACGACACGAATTACTCGTCAAATCCGTTAAATTTGTACTGTTGACAGCAACAATACAAGAAATCGCTTACACCTATTTGATATAACTGAAGCAAGTTACTTAGAATTTTCGCAAACATTCCTATATGCTCGACACATACATCTAGGAATCATAATTAGGATATGATCTTTTTATCATATGATGTCTTAAACCGATACATACCTTATGTCCGATGGATTTGCATCTGCTAGTGATTGCTATATCCTCTTCTTGCTCATGAACCCACGCCGTCGTTCCCTACGACGAGAACGACTCCCCTCGGTGAGATCTCTATGACGAACTCTCCCTCAATCCTTCTCTCTCTCTGCACACAAATTGGAGAAGTAACGTGGGGGAAAAGATGTCTATAATGAGGATTTCGTGGACACCAAATGGGGGGATTAATGGACTAATAATGTCCATTCAATTAGTAATAAAGTCCATCTAGTTGTCATTCCATTTTTGCTTGTCTTGATGATGAATGTTGAAGAATGAGGAAACCATATTATGAGTAAAAGCTTCATCCGTTACAATATGACAATGAATATTCAAATTATTAATTGCCATAAGTTCAATTTCTTGTAGTGGAAGTATAATTGACTGGCGAGTAATTGACAGAGTTTATAAAGATTTGTCATGTAAAAATTCATTTCTTGTATTCAACACAAACTTATCTCTTGAGTCCAAACTATCCTTCTTTAAAATCTTGTGTAAGCCATTGGTCCTTATGCCCATGAAAATCGCTCATGTTTTATTCTGCGATCTTGACTCTCAAGGGGTCTCAGGCTACAATACAACTCAGGATTACCAAGTGCATTAGAATTTGGGCTCCTCGGTAGGCATGTGTTGAAGTGTGTACATCCTATCCCAAATTTATTTATTTTAGATGACCCCATACAATGTCCGATGTATATGATGACTTATCAATGGTATCTTAGATACCTTCACGAGACACCTCAACATTCATTACCATCCTCGTTAGGGATTTTTATACCATCCAATATTTATGTCGGAAACTCATCGTCATTATTCAATAATTAAAGAAAGTATGCATGCCAACTATTACCCATTCATATAGTTTTGTTACACCTTATATGTGTACATTTAATCAGAAGGGATCCATCATTACTTATTTATCATGAGTCACATAATTATGTTATTCAATCACTTCATAAACACGTAGTACACATTCTGATGTACTAGCAATACCTTGTTCTTTGAGATTTTGGGCATTTACATGCTATCACTTGTATGGTCTTTCCCTCCCCTTCACTCCTTTGTATTGTTCAAATAATATATACCCATAAATTTAGAATCACTAAATCCCAAACCTACATCTAATTGATTTTAACAACAAAAAACTGTTTTCAACATGCATCTCTCTTCACTCTTTTTTCATTGACGAGATTTTGTATGTATTAATAGCAAAAATATTACAAAAAGCCCGAAGGTCACAATTACAAAGAATAGAATAGTTGAAAGAAAGTAATAAAATTGCAAAGTTTTGTTAGATCCAACAAACGCAGAAACTCAGATCCAAGGTTAATTTCCAAGAGTACGCATTGCTTGCACAATGGATCATGTAATATTAGTGGTGTAAGTGGAGTGAGACGAAGTCCAATGACGATTTCTCTCGCTCGAATTTCCAGACTATAGCAACAACGTGCAAGAGAGTCGTTGACGAATAGAAATAATAGTAGAGCGTGCACTACCTTTCAATATGTCTTCTAGAGAAGAGGGCGGAGGCAAAGGTAGGGCTAGCTAGCATGGAGCAAGCAACCCTCCAAATCTCGAGGGAGATTGGACAACATAAGAAAAGTTGGTCATGTGATTCCAGCTCATGGAGACATAGATAGCAAGGGGAATGAGCTGCAATCTCATGCTTGTAGAGCATATCCGTGGTGGGAAAACGATTAAGGATACCATGTAGAGTATGCAGGAGTACTTCGAGGAAAGCCTCTTAGTCCAAAGCCTCAGGGCCCAAGAAACAGGAGCAGCCCGTATACATACCATATCAAAGGCCACCGAGAAGGATAACTCACATTTGGATGGAAGCCAAACATAAGGGGGGTGGGGGGGGGGCACCACCCACAACTCCATGAACAACGCCCCCACTCAAAAGAATCAGCTTCCACACGACGGAGGCCGACGAAGGAATTGATACCATCTGAAAGAAATATAGTGCATGTACTTGGAATGCATGAAGCACACCCAGATGGAGGAATCAGAGGTGGGAATTCTATAGGTCCAAGATATCAATATAGCTTTACAAATGGAGGCCATGGAGCAGAGGCCTAATCCATCCTCCACCTTAGGGAGGCAAAGAGCGTCCCAAGGAATTGTATGACGCCATAGCCCCACAAAAAAATCGTACAAAGCATATACACCTTTCGTATGTGTCGACTGCCTAGTATCGGACCACATTGGCAATCACCAATTTCACCAACTGTAAGCGGCCAACAAAGGAAGGGCCTTTTCTTTCCAGCCACAACGCAAAGCCCTCACCCTATCCTCTTGTAATCTTGCAGTCGTTGTGCGACCCTAGGAGGAAGTCAACTGTAGACCCATGTAAATAGTAGGAAAAGAGTGCTGAAGCACCCCCAAACAAAAGCATATAGAAAAGTAATCTGTGTGAGTGCAAAGGTTAGAAAAGCTTACTCTTATGGGCTTTCATAGATGGAGTGGAATGCATTAGTAGAGATGCAAATGAGGCCTTGGAGAAGAATAGCATATTATCAACATATATAATGTGAGTGGATGTTAGAGAACACCCCATGCGTAATGGACACAAATGCCAACATGCCACCGAGTTTTCCACCAAGCAGAAGAGAGCCTCTATGCGATCATAAAAAGGAGAGGACTAAGAGGGTCGTCTTGCCTCATCCCCATGGTATCCTGGAACAATCCATATGGAGAGCCATTTACGATCATCGAGAATGAGGTAGTGAATATGCAATTAGCGATCCAAGTGAGCCAACGTTGACCAAACCCCATGTTTCCTATGCTCTACAAAATGGAGTGCTTAACAGAATCAAAAGCCTTGGAAAGATCAATTTTAAGACAAGTCCCTGAAGAGTTTACCTTCCGGTCAAACCCAACCACAAGTTCTTGTGCAAGGTGCAAGCTGTCACCAATGGAGCGACCCTTGATAATGCCATTTGGTTGGGTGCTATAAGATCATGTAGGATCACCACAAGTCAGGTTGCCAACACTTCAACAAAAAAATTATAAGAAACATTGAAACAAGAGATTGGGTGGAAGTCCCCAAGGCCGCATTTGATGTCACCTAGAATACAAGCGTCCAGAATGTATGATTGACCTCTTTGACCAAGCTGCCTCCCTAAAAAAGAAAAGTAGCGACTAGTGACACTTGAAAAACCATCATAGAAATCGTTAGGTTCGGGGGCCTTGGACGGGGGAAATGAGTGTAACACATTTAAAATCTCCACCTCCTCAAATGATCGGTCTAACCATAGCATGCTTTGTACGAAGAGCACCTTATTCGGAGGGGGCGAATTGACTAAAGTAGGGAGAGGAATGGCCGTGCTCAAGAAGGGCCTATAGAACTCTACCGCATCTTTTGCCACCATGGTCATGCTACCCCCACCAAGGAGAGTAGTGAGCTTATTCCTCACGGAGTAGGAATTGGCGGATACGTGAAAGAAACTTGTGTTACAATCCCCCAATCTCAACCAGCTAACACAACCTCTGTTTCTAGACAGATTCGAGATCCGTATCAAGTGCCTCAAAGTGGCACTTAGCATCAGCTTCTAACTGCACTAAGAAGGGATCCAAAGGGTATAGAGTAGGAGCATTGTTAACAACCCTAAGAGCATTCTCAGCAGATTTCACCTCCTCGAAAATATTAGCCTCCCTGTGAGCCCAAACCTTAAGTGCAAGCTTGCCACTCTCGAGATTACATGAAAATTAGGAAAAAGGGTTAGCATAGATCGTGGTAGACCAACTATTGACAACGATCTCAAGATAGCCCGGGGAACTCGCTCGGGGTTCGAAGTAGAGGAACAACTTGGGTGGGAGACTATGGAAGCCATGGCGGTCATCAGGAGGTGATCACTTGATGCAAGGGAGAGTAACCCAATTTTGTTGAAAGGAAGAGGTTCAACCAAGATATATTGAGAAATCTGCATCCAATGTGAGCAACTATGTTAGAGGGGGCAATAGAACTATTCGACCAAGACCATGGGTTGCCACTCTTTAGCTCGAGCAAGCTACATAAATTGATGCAGTTGTTGAAGTCTTCCTTGGTCCATTTAAAGGTGTTCTACCCCCATGCTTCTCGTGGCCAAAATTAACCACATTAAAGTCCCTAAGCACCAACCAGGGGACAACCAAGGCATCATTGAGGTATTTCAGCTCTTCCAAAGGCCCTGACGGTCTGTTGGGCAGTTGGACTATAAATGACTAGCTAAGTTGAGGCCCGAATTAGTGAAAGAGAGAGTGACAGATTGTGGGGAGATCCTCACTTGTCTATAGTTCCAACATGATTCCTACATAGATTCGTCTCGGTGGAGTGTCATTGTCTATGAATCCCCACTCACTGGGAATGAGGGAGGTGAATTTCTCCCTATTTTCTGGTCTAACTTTAGTTTCAACCAATTCAATGAGCTCTGCATTATGTGAAATGAGTTGCTGTAACAATGCTATGACTTTTTTAGGCTTGTTGATGCCATAGACATTGCAAACAACCACTGGCATTAAGATGACTACAAGGGGGACTATGAGGGTCGGCATTCTTCTGACCACCACTTGGCGGCTTCTTCTTCCTATGTGAGGCGACATTTCATAATGGTTGGATTCAATAGATTTCTTTGGTGGTGGGTCAGTCTAGGGTACGCCCCCTGCATTAAGGGGTTGGAGTCCGTCGACGGGGAGTATGATCAATTCCATCTGGGCCATGGGATTCCGGGAGCTGGTCTCTACGTCTAAGTGGGGATTTTCATTGGATATGGTGAGTTCGGTGCATAATGGACTTCGAACCATAGGGAAAGGCATAGAAGGGTTTTCCTTGTCCCCTTTTAAGTTTGGGAATAGGAGTGGTAGTCGAGCACGAGGCATCGATCAAGGGAGGGAAATTATCCTGAAGAGAAGAGGAAGCCTGTAGGGGTTGCTGACCAGTCGCAACTGCATGCGAAGTGAAGAGGTCATTTACTCATTTTATTATAGCACGAAGAACGATTCAAACTCAACTTCGAGTAAGAAATCACCCAGTAAGTAGAGCACCAGTTAATGGAAAACATGATGAGCCTAATCCCATCGAAACATACTCACATAAAAACCTTGGAGACATGCAAGGGAGATCGACCATACCTTGTAAACAAATTGCTATTATGCACTGATGTCATCCAAAACATGTTTCTTTCAGTCATTTCTTGCATTTCTCCATGCGCAACAACCTTAGACACATAGACGTTTTAGGTTAAATCAAACCACAATTATAAATATGGAAACAATGTGGAGATCGTAAGTATTTCACCTTAATAACTTGAGGTCAAGATACCTTTCGCTCGTGGGAAGCTCCTATACAAACTGGAGATGGTTGGCTCTAGTGAATTTCATTTTCACTCCAATCGTCTCCGACGAGCTTGGAGGTAGAAGGAGAAAGAGGGTGGCTAAATTGATTTAGAAATGAGAGGGGATATCCACAAAAACTTTTATATGCTTCATTTTGTATTTGTGCGTTTCTTTACGTGGATCTCGCCCAGCGTCATGCAACCCTATTTCAGAATGACCCTACTCCGCTAAAATAACTATAACTTCCTTATCCGATTTTGGATTTGATAGAATGTGTCCGATTCTCAATGACAATACACATATAACAAGCTATTTATTTCTCCATTAGGTGAGAAGTGGATGTTATACAAAATATTTAGTGCGCCATATCTCTTTGATTATGATTAAATTATCCTAACTTTGATTCAAAATTCGAGGTTTTTAGTCTAATACCACTTGCGTCTCTACTCATTTCATATTATTTCAATGACCCTCAGAAAATCTTTCGTTTAACATTTGCACCCACTGCCCATGTGTTAAGATCAATAAGCCAAACCATTACTGATAATCGTCGAAGGATTAAATTAAATAATATATTTACAAATCAATACTCAAATTGCAATATTTTTCATTTTTTGGTTTAAGACCTTAAGTCCCTATTTATCTCTGTTCCCTAGGACCAACTAATGAAAGAAAACAGAGCATAAAGCTTAGATGGTTTTTGTAAATACTTTTTGGGTAACAAAAGCAAAAGAGAGACTTAGAATGCAATATATGTACCCTAGGATCTCCCCTAAGGATCATGAGATTTTGATGAGATCGGGACGATTATTATACAAAAGGAAGAATGTTGGGCTCACCTTTTCTTGCCTTATTCGAGCTCCTGAAGCAGCTTCAACTTCAGGTGCGTCGAGAGGAAATATCATTGAAAAGATAACGAGCTTCCCAAAGGGATGATTTTACATCATGGGCGCACTGATTCTCTCTCTTTCTCTCTCTTCACAAAAGATTCAAAAATCCAACTGCAGAATTGGAATTTTTTATTAATATTTACTATACCTACAGAATTTCGCTCAAATCTATAATCAATTCGAATTTGAATAAATAAGAAAGGTTTACATCGAAACAGAAGGCAAGCAGGCAACAAACTGCGCCGCTAACCTTTTTTGAATTGCAAAGCCAATCCTTATAAATACTACATCCATAAATATGGGGTCCATCACATTACTGTTCATCACTTTTTGGATTCTCTTTAAAAGCTCAATAGCTTTCGGTGCTAGAAAGCCAAAGGTGTCGAAACCAAAGGGGATGAAGGTATGTTGATTCTCCATGCAGGCTTTCTCGTGTTTCACCACTTTTGCTAAAGAAACTTTAAGGGCAGCATGCCCTGCTGTGAAGGTCCCGCTCTTCAACCCCACCATCGGGGAAACTCCTGTCAAATCTACACAAGCATGTTTTCCTCCTATCCACCCAAAAATCATAATATCAGCAGGTCTAAGCGTGGATCTTCCCTCCTGTGGATCTGTTAAAAAGTTCACTGGTGCCTCTTTCTTAGCAGCAACACCCCCACATTTGAGGACATCGAATAAAACATCTCTAACGAGATCGTATCTGTACTTAAACCCCGGGAGCTTCCTACAATGAATGGCATGATCCCCAAATTTGTCCAAGCATGCCTTGCGACAGACTGGGCAAATCTCATCAGCAGGAAATAACGGAATCATGAGACGATATTGGAGGATACTGTGGTACTCCATCGGTGACATGTGAAGTCCAAGTCTGTCTATAGGAAGGGTAAGGAGAAAATCTTGGGCATGAACAGCTTGAAGACACCGAAAAACTGTCTTTTGTCTCACGAACATGTTATATACCACCTCTATATCCTCGATTATTTTGCTAAAAAGTGCACTCGCCAAAACATTTTGGGTCTTAGGGGGGACAGTGTCCTTTTTAGAGAAACAACTGAGGTCGAACGAGGGAATCAAATCATGAAGTCTTTGAAGAGCGAAGTCGAAGTCGGAGTCCATATTGCAAATTTTACTGTCACACAGGATATGGTTCTGAAGTTCCAAGATTGCACCCTGGAAGCCACAAAAGCGTAGGAAGAAGCCTCCACTGCTGAAAGTAGTCCCAAATCAAAGAAGCCACCTTCCATTGAAGATCTCCAAAAAAAAGATCCTTCACAAACAACAATGTCCTCAATAAAACCTCGTAAGCCTCTGTCAAAATTCTATTGTCCTTTGGTATATTATCTTAACAGTCAAAAGTTCGATCCACGTTTAAGCATCTCAAATCCCATTTAAAAATGAACCTCCTTTGATCGTCAAGATAAAATAACACGTTACATGGGATTTGAGTGAAATGTGGTAGGTACGAAGAGCATTAATCAAAGATAGGTGTAAAATGGGTTAGAACGGAGGATCAGCTTCCTTCAAGATAGATCTGGCACGAGGGGAAGAGTGCAGAGACTTCACGCCGTTCTTCCATAGATCAGATCACAGCTCCACAGCGTGAACCATGGATTTGGTGGCGGTTCTTCGTATGAAGAGAGGAGATGGGCAGCTGAGCTATGCCAACAACTCCCAAGTTCAGGTCTCCTCTTCACCACCATCACCATTATATCCACAACAAGTTCCCACTTACATTTCAACTCCTCTGCGCAGAAACAGGCAGTTTCAGGCGGAGGTCAGATCCTGGCGGATGCCGTCGAGGAGTACTACGATGCCGTGAGCAAGTCCCCCGATGTCTTTGTGGTAGCTGAATTGGGCTGTTCCTCAGGAAAGAACGCGCTGTTAGCGGTGACCGACATTGTAAGACTCGTGGGAGCGCAGTGCCGGCGGCTGAGCTACCGTCTGCCGGCAATTCAGGTGTTCCTGAACGATCTCCCTGGCAATGATTTCAACACGCTCTTCCGCTCGCTTCCTCCGCGATGGGAATGCGAAGGGGCGGAGGAGATAAGCTGCTTTGTGGATGGAATGGCTAATTCTTTCTATGGAAGGCTGTTCCCTGACCGGAGCGTGCATCTCTTCCATTCTTCTTACAGCATCCATTACTTGTCTCAGGTGTCTGTTCAGGTTTAAATATTAGGCTATGCAATGTTTCAATATTCGCATTCCTTGTCTCAGCATCCATTGTCATCGTCGGTATACTACTATATGTAGAGCTTATCTTCCATTCTGTACGTTTTGCTTTCCTATTACAGTTATGTGGTTCATTGCTTCATATTTTTTGGTCAACTGCTGGCTGCAGATACCTCCTGAGTTCCTGAAAGATGACAGTCCTGTTGTGAACAAAGGAAACATCTACCTTTCACCAACAAGCCCTCAGGATGCTGTGGATGCATACCGCAATCAATTCCGAAGGGATTTCTCGAGGTTCCTGGGTCTGCGAGCAGCGGAGACAGTACCTAGAGGCCGGATGGTTCTCTTCTTTTCCGGAAGAAGGGACGAAGATCCTGCAAGCAAGGAGCAACATGAATGGTATCTATTGGCAGAATCTCTCTCGGAACTGGTCAAAGAGGTTGGTTTCATTTGGATCCTTACGCCCGTCCTCCCAATTCTACCTTTGCCGCCCTGTTTTGTAGATGGTTAAATCTATTTAGAATTAAGATTTTGTATTTTAACAAGATCTCTCGTTCTACCCGCAGCCTGGTGGAATTCTGAAGCTTGTTATAGAGCTTTCTCTGGACCTTTTCACATGAAAGCAATATTAAAATACAGATTCGTAGTACTCCATAACATTGTTCCTTTATTCCTACACGAACATTTAGATTTCTTTACATTTTCAACAAGAAGAAACCAAATGGCTTTCATCTGCAGTGTCAACAATTGGCTTCAAGTGTCAAATGTTGTTTCACGAATACTGAAAAAAAGATATCTTCTTTCATTTCTTGATGATGGGACAATTATTGGGAGCGCACTGTAGAAGTGGCCAAGACACGTGACATTATTCGATGCAGGGGTCCAGAGATGGGGCTTATTCTAAATATAAAAAAAACAGAGCTTTTCTGGCCTTCATGTGATGGTTATAAGATCCGTGAAGGTTTGTTTCCCTTGGATATTGGAAGGCCGCGGCTAGGTGTGAGGTTGCTTGGGGGAGCTGTGAGCAGGGATGAAGACTTTATTGAAGATTTGGCTATGATGAGGGCTACCAAGGCTGTTGACTTAATGCATTTACTTCCTCAGTTGGATGATCCACAAAGCGAGCTACTTCTATTACGTTCTTGTATGGGTACTGCCAAGCTTATGTTCGGCTTACGGACATGCCAACCCACATACATGAAACGGGCCGCTACATGATTTGACAAAGGGTTACGCGGAGCTATTGAGGATATTGTGGTGTGTGGAGGTCCTTTCTTTGGTGACCTTCAATGGAGAGTGACGTCGCTACCCATCCAACTCGGCGGTTTAGGTCTTTACTCAGCTATTGAGGCTTCTTCATATGCTTTTGTGGCCTGCAGAGCTCAATCCTGGATGCTCCAAGACCACATGCTACGAGACAACGGGATACATGGTATGGATTCTGATTTTCTTAATGCTTTGGAAGGCCTACGTGTCGCACTCCCATCTATTGATCTTACATATTTTGCTAGTAAGGATACCGTCCCCCCTAAATCCCAGAATGCTTTGGCGAGTTCCCTTTTTAGCAAAACCGTAAAAGATATGGAAGCTGAGTTTGACATGACTGCTAGGCAAAAAGCAATTTTCTATTGTTTACAAGCCGAACATGCCCAAGATTTTCTACTTGCCATTCCTATTAAGGGGCTTGGAATGCATATGTCACCCATCGAATATCGTAGTATTCTCAAGTACCGCCTCATGATTCCTCTTTTCCCACTAGATGAGGCTTGTCCAGTTTGCCACAAATCCTGCTTGGATGCTTTTGGGGAGCATGCCGTTCATTGTCGCGAACTTCCGGGTTTTAAATACAGACATGATCTTTTCAGAGATGTTCTATTTGATATACTCAGACATGCAGGTGTTGCTTCAAAAAAAGAAGCACCGGTGAATTTCTTAACTGATCCACAAGAGGGGAGATCGACACCTAGGCCGGTAGATGTTTTGATATTTGGATGGGTTGGAGGAAAGCATGCATGTGTTGATTTGACTGTAGTTTCTCCATTGTTGGGTCCGATAAAGAGTGATTTTGTTGCGGGATGCGCTGTACAAAAAGCTGCCTTAGCTAAAGTGGCTAAGCATGAGAAGGCCTGCATTGACAATCAACATGTATTCATCCCCTTTGGTTTTGATATATTTGGGTTTTTGGCAAGTGAAGCAGTGGAGCTCCTTAAGAGGATTCAAAAAATCATGCATAGCAATGTTATGGTTCCTAAGTCTGTGAATGTTGTATTTCGAATGATTGGATTTGCCACTCAAAAGGGATTGACGGCGCAGCTTGTTGCCCGTCTCCCATCAATTTCTATGTAACTTATGATGGTTTAAATATTCTTGAGTCCTCTCATTTTTCATATTGAGATTTTCATTCATTTCCGATAACAGTTTCTCTCTTTGTCCAGATGAAGTTTTCCATTGGTGCATCTCTAACAATATGTTCCTTCCAGGGTCGCATCCAGGAGGAGTTGGACAATTTCAACATCCCTTTATACTTCGCGTCTACGAATGAGGTAGAGCTCGAGGTTCGAAGAGAAGGGTCCTTCGTGATCAAGCATCTGGAAATCGTGAGAACGGAGGTCTCTGGAATCGAACCAGAAGGGAACAAAGGTGAAGGCAATGCAGGTGCTGATGAGCCGTTTTATCAATGTGAGAAGACGAATGGTGCAATAGTCGCAAGAACACTTCGAGCGGTTCTGGAACCAATCATCACAGCACAATTTAATGAAGAAATAATCGAGGACCTCTTCCAAAGATACAAAGAAAAGCTTGATCAGCATTACCAGGAAAATTTTGCAGAGTACTTCACTTTGTACTTGTCCCTGGAGAGGAAGTTGGAGCTGGGCATTAGTTAATATGGAATTACTAGAACAAGTACTGGGGATTTAGTACCAGCTTCAGCTTTTCTTTAAGCAGATTGCCGAGACGTCTTATATATGACATGTCTGTTTAAACTTGATACTTTGCATAGGCTGCTGTGGATCTCCCCCGTCATGCTCGAACGTAAAATCCAAGGGCGTTGTATAAACTCCCTTAGGGGTGAGCCGATCGTCTGCTGTAGCCCCTGCTGCAGTAGGGGCTGGAGCCGCTCGATCGGATTTGCACTTTTTAGATCGAGCAGGGGCTGCAGCAGAGGATCCGTTCGCCCCTTAGGGTTAGGATTTTTGATTAACTATGGATTATCATTCTTCCACGATATTAGAGAGAGATCCACCACCACTGCCCACGATGTAGAGCAATCAAGGATGAACCTAATAAATTCTATGTCGCGGTTGTTTCTGCTCGTTTTTTAAAATCTGCGTTCTGCTTCTGCTACCTTCAATAAATAGATCATCAAGATTTCATAGACTAAACAAATCGAATGTAGGGAGGAAAGATGCTAGAAGGTGCAGAATGAAATGCATATTGTGTAAAAGTATTTAAAATGGTTAAGAATATGGTAACATCTATCGTATCCATATCGGACCATTTGCATCCCAAACTGAAATGCATCTAACATGCTTCATTGTACATCAAGTTCACAAATTCGAAGTTTAGAACTTTCGAGGATGCAGAATATTACCTCCGTCTCGACGCAAACAATTGAGGCTGATCTTGGGTTAACTAGTCCATGATCCATATGGCACCAAAACACTACATCAGTTCAAAAATTATGACTTAGTATTTCTTTCTAGGAATCCCCTCTCCATTCGTCCATCAGAATTTTAACAATGAGGGCAGTGCAACTTCTTGAATAGTTTGTCCTTCGGCACTCTAGCTTTGAATACGGGACCTACATCTTGATACATGATTACACCATACTAGAAGAGCTTGTTTAGTCAAAAAAATTATTTAACTATAATGTTTGAATGGTTCCCTAAAATTGAAAATGAGACACGCATGCGATCGGAAGTTTTTTTAAGCTCAAAAGTTTGTAATGGAGGTTTGTGAGCTTTAGAAGAGCTTGAGGCAGTTTTAGAGTAAAAGAAAATTGATGAGAGTTGAGGATGTAAATAAAGAGCAAGGGTTATGAGTGCCTAAAGTTGGAAGGGAAGCACGCCACTAGTCGTTTATAACCCAAAGGAAATAACGGTTGAGCAAAGTAGACATTGGGAATCAAAACTACTGTATTCACCCAAAATCTAGTGATTAGTTTTTTAGTTAATCAACTAAAGCAGTGCTTTACTCGACTGATCATGCCATCAGTTGATACAAACAAGTGAAAATTGCTATAGTCAGCCACAACATATTAGCCAATAAATGACACATTAATGAAATAGCCAAAACCACGGAGGAGGTCATGTGCGCTCACAAGGCGAGCTACACAGTCGCTAAGGTGACCTCGCTTGAGATCCGACTAAATTCAATAATCACCCACAATCAAATAATACAACAATAATGAAGGATATGGTAAGATCCTTAAGCGCATCACGGAAGTGTGAGGATCGCTTCGAATGCGACCGGGAGCGACTAGTCGTACTAGTTGTTCCGGGCAACGGAATTTAAAAAAATTTTAAACGATGAAATCACATGATCCATGAACACTTCTCAGATCATTTCATCTAAACCACAATTAGGTATTAAGGTTAACTCTTGAAGCGTGGTTGCGATCGATTCTCTAAACAAAGAGACATCCTGTCTCAAGTTCGATGTGATGAAGGAGATGCTTGCGAGCGCGTTGATGAGACACGTGCTTCTCACAATCCATGTTGATGATCCAAACGACGAATGTCTTGATCTCGTCACATAAGATCTGATGTCTTCTTTACGAGCGAGGCACATCGAAGGAGACAGAGATCCATGAGCAAACAATCTGTCAGCATAACGACAATGCTGCGGCGGCGGTGACTCTCTTCTAGGGCTCCATAGTGGACGACCACAATGTGTGTGTGAGAGAGAACTTTTGGCGTGTAGAGAGAGAAAGCTTATGGCCATTGATCATACGAAGAGCAAGGGGTTCTTCTTCTTTTATAGTACTTTAGGATTCATAGATATTAATACATGGACAACACAAAATCACCGGATGAGATTGGTTTGTGTTTCTTTTAATGGCCATGATCTTCTTGTGAAAACATAGCAATTAATTTAATTTAAATTAATATATATCAAAAAATTAATATAAATTAATTTCAAATCAAATTAATTAATCAATTTTGGAGATAAAGAGAAGATTGAGCATAACCCTAAAAAGGGGAACTACCACTCAATCATCTCATGAGGTCTAAATATCTCATGATATCTCCAAGATTTACAACAATATTTGTTGTAAATTATCTCACAAAAATAATTCATAATTATCTTGTGAATATTGCAATCACGCCATTGGAAAAATGTGAATCGCATTCACATCTCAAACCAAAATGTAAATTACATTTTCAATTAATCATCCAATGTGAATCAAATTCACATCAATAATTAATTTACAAATATAAATCATAAAGCTTTCTCTAATATATTATAAATCACGTTTATAGTATATCTTATTAATATGGATCGTGCTATCAACATTATTCATATCCATGATAATTAAATCACATTTAATCATCTTCGGATCTCTATTCTCATGTGCCGAAATAATATGAATCACATTTACATTATTCATATCTTTGATAATTAAATCACATTTAATTATCTCGGATAACTCTCCTTATAATATGAATCAAATTCATATTATTCATGATAATGAAATCACATTTTATCATCGGTTTTCTCAATGCTCGGATATATTTATCAGCGGTGAAATTGTCCATGAACTCTTTCAAGGATAATGCATTTTCTCCGCAGATACTTGGAGATAAAGACATGGCGATTGTATTGTTATACATATAGTGACTTGGATATTGAGATCACATCTCAACCAGATCTTGCGGACCTCTCATAGATGCTTGATTAAATCAAGATCGCAAATCTAATCTTCTCAGTGCATATTAATCACATTCAGATCAATGCCCAACATTTGGACCAATATCATATCACTTCTTTACAGAGAGGAGTCACTAAAATCAAGACCCGTTTCATCACTCCCTAGGAATGGAAGCTTCATGTTTATACAATCGTTTATGATCACATCACCCCAAGTATTCGTAATACCTGTAAATCCTGCATATTGGAAGACTAAGAATAAACCTGAAGTATTAGATATTTTAGACTGTCTTCTTCTGGGTTTTATCATTAAGGTTCTTATTAGATCATTGGGAGTTGGTGTCGATCATATAATTTCCAAAAGCATATATCATACCCAGGTATTGATCATATACTTTCCAAAAATACATATTAAACCTATAAATTCAGTCAAGCTTCTAAAGCGAGATGACCGTACACGGAATTTGATTCTTCCCAATATCTCATGAGTGAGCTCATGTCTTCTAGTTCAGTAAATGAACTTGTATGATCCATTCGAGAGATCGTATTACTCATATGCCCATGCACGCATACCAGCGTACCGGTCATCAACCTATTGGTCTGCCAAATGTACATACTCATACGTATAGTAACATATCTATCTCCGGTCAGAGGATGCGTGCCTATATCGTAAGAGCATACGACATATGTCTTTGGTTATCTCGATCTCGTTAAGCCAACTCTTTGAACTAACTTATCTAACACTTCCGAATATCTATTCCTATGCAGAGGACCTGCACCAAAAGGTCGGTTAGATATTAACCTTTAGAGAAAGGATTGCCATCTCCTTCTCAGGCTGGAGATACTCTCTTAATAATCATTTGATGGTGCTTGATGAGTCCTCAATCTAACTATTTAGATATTCATTCAAGCACCAGTCTTTATGATTCAACAATTGAATCAACGGCTGTATGATCATTAGGATGGCCATGGTACATAATCCTAATTGTACTAAGGGACCTATTATGCAAATTAGTCATTCTTCATTTCAGATCAAGATATTCACAATAACATTGGTTGCATAATGGCTCTCCATGGGATCGCATGTTCAACAATCACCCACAACCCTAAATAGCCATTACTGGGATAATATTTAAACCCACACTCATGTGACAATCATACGCTATTTAATATAGCTAGGTAAGCTGATCAATCACTCTATTCCCGAGAGACTATGCCAAGTCATTTTATGGCACTTGCATATCCCTCAATAACAATGCTCGCATTCAATGTGAATGTTGCATCTTATGCAACCAATACTCAACTTTGGCAGTTATAGTGTCCTTGACAATACAACTTAATAATTGTTATAACCAATATGTAATTTCCATTATCCTTATGTGAAGGGTCTTGCATCAAGGTGAAGGGTACCCAATATGCAAGACCATGAATGGTTATAACCAATATGTAATTTCCATTATCCTTGATACAACACCTTGATGCATTACCTACATACAATCCCTGGCAATAGAACCCTTCACCTTGATGCGAGACCATGAATGTCACTTATGTGATCCTCCATATCATGTTCAAATTCTAATTAATCATTATGAACCATATTCATTACAATTAATTCTTCTAAGAGAAATATAATTCTATTCATAATAGAGTATTTTAATTTTAATTAGGTTCCAATTAATCTAATCACATTAAATTAGTGATATAATTAATATCCAACAAACATTATTCATTGTTATTTGAAATATGGTATTATCTCAAATACATATTATTCGAATTTTAATAATTAGAAAAATACATCATGATCTCTCAACCATTATCCCTTCCCCACCTGTTGTTATGTCCAGTACCGACGGGAGTGGGACAGATCGCACACGGTACAACCTGCTACTCCAACGCTCTCAGACCAGACATCGTATCCACCTCGAGAAATGATAATACCAAGTTGATCACTTTATACTTGAGATGATAATCATTTTTCCAAACGAAGCTATACCATATATTAATAATCAAAACAATTTTGATTATAATGAAATTCGCTAAACAAATTCCCAATCCTATTCAAGCAACTTTGTTTGTTGGAAAGTAGATTGAGTAATCAATTTGTGATCAAGATAATATCTAATCAATTATTGGTTAACACATTGTCATTTAAGGAAATAATTAATTTCTCAAATATTTATCCATAATTATTCTAGAAAATTAGCCATTAATTTCACTAATTTCTTACATGACAATCACAAGGTTTTTGATTAGGAATGTAATTTTCAATAGTGACCCTCACTCACTAAAATTATCATATCTCAATCAATTTAAATCTAAATCATGCAAAATAAGTTTCTAAAGTTTGACAATTTGATTTGTAACAGAATTAAAGTGATTAGCATGTATTTTCAGGCATTTCAAAATCATAATTAACTTTTTAATAACATCAAGATTTGCCATCTCCGAAATAGTGGATATATGTTCATTAAAATAACCATAACTTGAGTTATTGGATTCCAAATCAGGCAAACTCAAATCTCTCGATTTCCTTATTTAATGAGAAACATTATCCAAGTGATAATTTCATGTTTAGACATTTTAAATAGTTCCGAAAATAATCACAAAATAAGGCTACGAGAATGAAATGAAATAAAATTTCACAAGCCCTAATGAACCCGAGTCTTCTTAGGTTTATGGATCGTATCCAAAACCTTTGACCTAAGGATCTGATACCACTTGAAGGATACAATAAGATCCTTAAGTGCATCACAGAAGTGTGAGGATCATATTGAATGCAATCGGGGACGACTAGTCGCACTAGTAGCAACGGGCAACATAATTTAAAAAAATTTAAACGATGAAACCACATTATCCAAGAACACTTCTCAGATCATTTCATCTAAACCACAATTAGGTATTAAAGCTACCTCTTGAAGCGTGGTTGAGATCGTGTTTCTAAACAAAGAGTCCTCATGTATCAAGTTCGATCTGATGAAGAAGACGCTTGCGAGCGCGTTGATGAGACACGTGCTCCTCGTAATCCATGTTGATGATCCAAGTGACGAATCTTCTGATCTTGTCACATGAGATCTGATGTCTTCTCTAGGAGCGAGGTGCATCGAAGGAGACAGAGATCCATGAGCAAACAATCTGGCAGTATAACGACGATGCTGCGACGATGGCGATCTCTTCCAGGGCTTCATAGTGGACAACCACAATGAGAGAGAGAACCTTTGGCATGTAGAGAGAGAGAGAGGGCTTATGGATTGATCATATGAAGAACAAGGGGTGCCTCTTCTTATATAGTATTTTGGGATCCATAGATGTCAATCCACGGACAACACAAAATCAATGGATGAGATTGATTTGTGTTTCTTTCAATGACCATGATCTTGTTGTGAAAATACAACAATAATTAATTTATTTTTAATTAATATCTATCGATAAATCAATATAAATTAATTTTAAATCAAATTAATTAATCAATCTTGGAGATAATGAGAAGATTGACCATATCCCTTAATAATGGGGGACAACCACTCAATCATCTCATGAGATCTCATTATCTCATGAGATCTCAGTATCTCATGATATCTCCAAGATTTACAACAACATTTGTTGTAAATTATCTCACAAAAATAATTCACAATTATCTTATGAGCATTGCAATCATGCAATTGGAAAAATGTGAATCACATTCACATCCCAAAATAAAATGTAAATTATATTTTCAATTTATTATCCAGTGTGAATCTAATTCACATCAATAATTAATTAACAAATATAAATCACAATATGAACTCTCTAATATATTATAAATCACATTTATAATATATCTTATTATTATGGATAATACATCCACATTATTCATATCCATGCTAATTAAGTCACATTTAATCATCTTGGATCTCTATTCTCATGTGCTCAAATAATATGGATCACATTCACATTTCACATATTTGATAATTAAATCACATTTAATAATCTCAGATTACTCTCTTTATAATATGAATCAAATTCATATTATTCATGATGATTAAATCACATTTAATTTTCATTTTTCTCAATACTCGGATATATTTGTCAATAATGAAAGTGTCCATGAACTCTTTCAAGGATAATGCGCTTTCTCTGTGGATACTTGGAGATAAGGACAATGTGATTCTATTGTTCCACGTATAGTGACTTGGATATTGAGATCACATCTCAAATCCAGATCTTGCAGATCTCTCATAGATGCTTGATTAAATCAAACCAAAATTCTAATCTTCTCATTGCATATGAATCATATTCAGATCAATTTCCAACATTTAGACCAAGATCGGATCACTTCTCTGCTGAGAGGAGTCACTAAAATCCAAACCTGTTTCATCACTCCATAGGAATGGAAGCATCATGGTTATACAATCGTTTATGATCACATCACCCTCAGGTATTCTTATGTAAATCCTTGAACATGGTCCCTCTCTAATTCTATATCATAAGATCCGGCTCGTCAAGAGGAAACTAATGGAATTTGTTTCGTATGAATCAGACTTCGTTTGGAATTGTTATAATTTTTGGAAGAAAGAGAAGTAAAGAGGTTTAAGACGTCATTAACCCATAATGACCGTCATTAAGATTAATTAAACATGATTAAAGAAACTAATGACATATTGAAAACCACTAATGACCATTAGTGAACACTAATCAATAGTTAGCAAAAGATAAACATCAGCCATGAAAGTTAAATCGTGATTAGTAAAAGTTAATCATGATTAGCGTTAATCAAACATCATTAGCAAATCTAAAATCCTATGGAATGTTCTAACTTAGGCACTAAGTTTCAGATAAGTTTTGGCCAAAACCATGAGCCAAAATCATGGGCCGCTAACCGCGGTTAAGGGCTAAATCATGGTTTACTAACCATGGTTAGGGGTTTTCTAGAGCCTATAAGTACCCCCCCACCCATTCATTCTTTACGATTTCAACTACCACCACCACCCCAAGGGCTAGGGTTGAGAGGTCGGGAGGAGGAGTGGGAGGCGGGGAACGATCACCAACGAAGCGCCGCCGGGAGAACGAGGAGGAGAAAGGTATGATCCTCTCTTAGTTTGATTTGTAAGTGACGAACCTCCATTTCATCATCTTTATTCTATCATTTTGGCCTCAAAAACCCTAGTAAATACATGTAAATACTCTTAATTCGGGCATTTTAGCATTCATGCATGTATGTGTAAATATTGTATAAAATACTGTTTTTAATGTCAAAATTATAGAATAAAGAAAAGAAAAGAAAAATAATAAAATATTGCAAATATTTTATGACCCGAAACCTCGAGACCTAGGCACTAGATAAATAGGTCGATAAGGAATAAAGTAGGGGTAGATAAGGGCTAGAACCAATAAAAATTCCTTTTATTCAATTCATTCTTTATTCCTTTTGGGACCTATTTTTAGTTTCACTTTTTATACTTCAAATAAAGAAACTTTGAACATGAAAGTTGTAGGTAATTAAATATAGAAAAATACAAAATTGATTACATACAAAAATAATGTGCAGATAAAAAGTTATGATCTGAATAAGTTTCCAAAATCCCAACTTCCCAGACCTGTATCTCTCAAATAAAAACTGAAATGTATCAAAATCACATTTAATTATATATAATTTTCAATAAGCTATTTAATGAAGGTGGTTTCATATTTTTCAGAGTTATGATTTGAAAGTTGAGTTTTGGACCCCTATTGTATACTTGTACCAATTAAAATAATCATTTTATTTATTATTCATTATTTTATTACTTTTATATTTTTATAGTTTTGTAAATATTATTTATAATATATGTGTATATTAAAACATGAATAAAAATACAAAAAAATACAAAAATAAAATACTTATACACAATGCATAGATAAAATACATATAATTATACCTATATAAATACTATATCTATTTATCTAATTGTATAAAATACATCAGAAAAATAAAATTAAAATATATTTAAGTCCATAAAAATAAGTTATGAATTTATAAAATGATCAACGAAAACAATAAAATTGAACATATAAAATAAAAATAAAACATTAAAATATCTAGATAAATATACCTGTATATAACCCTTAAAAGGGAACTTATAATTTTTACCTCAAAAAAATAAATAAAAATCATAATAAAATAATTTATAAAATAATAAACATTTTTCATTTAATAACCTAAAATTAACTAATCATTTACTATTTTTAAACTAATTTACAAATAATTTTTCAGGATTTTTTCTGGTTGGTCCACGTAGACCAACCAGCTTCATCCTTTTGTTGACCTCGGTCAACTCTTTGACAGAGGTCTGCATTTGTGTCATACTATCTCGTAATGCTTCCTTGACAAACTTTTCTCCTCGTTCATCCGTTGTACACGCCCAGATGATACCTTGATCTTTGGATCACTGCCGCACCCGCTACACATTGATCTTAGAAGCGCCTCGTCAACTCATTCAAAAACCCTCCCGGCCTTCCCTCTCGAGTTTGAACCCCTTTTGACCATTTTTCTCTCCGCCTATCGTGCTCTAGAGCAAGAGGGAGGTGACATCTCCTTCTCCCGACCTTTAGGTGGATCGGGGAGGTGACCAAAGGTATTTTTTTATATTTAATTACCTACAACTTTCATGTTCAAAGTTTCTTTATTTGAAGTATAAAAAGTGGAACTAAAAATATGTCTCAAAAGGAATAAAGAATGAATTGAATAAAAGGAATTTCTATTGGATTCTGGCCCTTATCTCCCCATACTTTATTCCTTGTCGACCTATTCATCTAGATACCTAGGTCTCGGGTCATAAAATATTTGCAATATTTTATTTTTTTCTTTTCTTTTCTTTATTCTATAATTTTGGTATTAAAAACAGTATTTTATACAATATTTACATATACATGCCTGAATGCTAAAATGCTTGAATTAAGAGTATTTACATGTATTTATTAGGTTTTTGAGGCCAAAATGATAGAATAAAGATGATGAAATGGAGGTTCATCATCCCCCTATACTTGTCTTTGCTAGTCCCTAACAAACACTTATGTAATAAGTGCAGAAAAGAAAAACAAAGAAAAGAAAAAAAATAAAGATGGATTGAATTTAATTATCAAACTTGTTTTCACAAAATCAAAGTTTGGAGCTTAAGTCGGACCTTTGAAATTTTTGTGTGGGCGGAACCTTAATGAGAATCGGATTTGAAATCCAACAGCCTCCGAGAATCCCAAAACTCTGCTCAAGTCTCCTCAATAGCCAGGTCATAATACTTCAACTCATACGTAAACCCTTATGACTATGAATCTGACTCGTACAGTGTAAGTGATGGTGGCTCTCCCCGACTGAAATGACAAAGAGACTAACTTCTCCAATATGACAACCCAATGATTCCCCAATCCAACAACTCATTCCTCAAGGAGAGGGGTATTCCATTCTAAGTTCAAGTGACAACCAACTCAAGAGGAGTGGGGTGAAGAGAAGAATGGATGGTAGCCAGTGTAGCTACCTATCCTAGGATGCAAGACCAGTGTAGTCAAGTCATCCAGCTACAGGCTCACATGATTTGACTTTGAAGCTCAAGCTTGCTTTTTGGCTATACAAATATATACACTCCGCAGATATTTTTATTTTTGTACTGTCATGTCCACTTTTTTGGAGTTTTTACGTTTTGCTTTTTTTTGAAATACTATATACAACAACATTTACATAAGGAGTTTTTCCTCTTGAGCCAGTAGACTATCCCTCTTTTGAAGCTTTATTGCAACCCACACTCTCCTGTCCTCAAAACTCATCATCACCGGACGGGTTGGGGTGCACTTCCCTCGCTAGAGGACAAATGTTTCCACCTGTGTGCGTCTCACACCGGCAAATCCAACCCCTCATCACTCCAACTGAGTTGAGCCAAGTGAAAGGTGCAGGTGTCCAAGTTAGGTCATTATCAACAAGAGTCGTGTGCGTGCTCTGAAATACTCTACTTAGGCAATCAAGAATCCATTGAACCAAGTCTCGTGATCCTCAAAGAATTAAGTCAACTAGACCTGAAGCACCTCAATTCCAGCTCCTATAAGGTTCCTATTAATTAGGTAGATTTGAAGGTCCAACCAAGCTCCAATATTAGGATTTTACTTAGACTTGTTCAACTATCAAACTCAAATCGAAAAATGCTAATGCTATGCGAATACTATGCAGAATGCATAAAATATTTTTGTGATGCAATTTTCAAAGATTGTGAACTTTTTATGGATTTTTGAAAAGATGATGCATATGCATTTTTTAGATTTTTCAAAAAGATTTTTCAAATGTTTTTGGATTTTAGTTTTGCAATTTTTTTTGGGATTTTTGAAAACAAAAGGTTCTGGCTAAAAACTAGGTACAAATATTTACATCGGGATGCATCTTTTATATACAAGAATTAGATTTTTAAGAAATTACAAGGGTAAGTGGTCAATTTTATAGGTATATATGTATAAATAATTTTAGAGAGATGTATATACTACTCAAACTTATTTGAAAAGGTTGTTCTAAACAATTTTTGAAAATTATAGTCCAAAATAATTTTTACAAACAAGTTTTACAAACCTGTACACATATTTTGAAATCATTTTGCAAAGTTTTTTCAAACAGTATATATAGATTTTTTTAAATATGTTTGCAACCATTTTTCAAACCATTTGCAAATAGTTTTTCAAACATTTTATTTCACACAAAGAAAAGAAATTTTACAAACGAAACATTTTACAAAGGTTGAAAACATGTAACAAAACGTTTCCAAATAGTTTTCAAAAGATTTTTCACAAAGATTTTCAAATTATTTTTAAAATATTTTGCAAAAAATATTTTCACCTGATTTATTAATCAGTTATATAGAAAAAGAAGTTGAGGATAATCACATTTTTTTATTAAAGATTTTTAATGAATTTTTATAAGTATAATTAGCCATATTTATTAAGAAAAATACAAAAGTACAAGTTATGGTTAAAGTATATATGCAGTATATACGACCCCCCTATACTTAGCTTGAGCTATGTCCTCATACTGAGTATAGGAAAATCTAAAGAATAATGAACGAATGAAGGAATAAGAAGTTGACCGTCCCCCTATACTTAGGATGCAATAATCCTAAGTATAGCAGACTGTACACAAGGAAGGGAGGGTCAAGGGTGGGAATGAACAGATCGTACTCAGTCTGTCTCCCCTATACTTAGGGTAAGATATCCCTAAGTATAGACAATAAGAGGAGACAATGGAGAGGATCGAAGAATGAAAGAACTTGGGGTGCACATCCCCCTATACTTAGGACAAAGTGCGTCCTAAGTATAGAAGATTGTCAACATGGGGTGACACCTTTTTGATAGATAAATAAGATAGAAAAGGAAAATAAGAAAAAAAGAAAAGAAGAAAAGTGAATAAACTTATCACAACTGAGTTTGTCTCCCCCTATACTGAGGGTAAAATACCCTGAGTATAGACAAGAAGAAGGGACAGAAGAGGGGGTCATAGAATAGAACAACTCAGTGTGTGCACCCCCTATACTTAGGATGAGGTGTATCCTAAGTATAGCAAAATCATAAGATGACGATAGGGTGGCAGACATAAAGGGTGGAAGATGGAAGTGATAACCATGTATGAGATGCAAGTGATGTGAGTCAAAGAGCACATCTCATACCATATGAATAGGGGCAACGTCAACGGTCGGCGGGTCATGATCTATATACAGTTTAAGGCGCTGACCACATATGGACCTTTCTGATATATCAATACTGCCATTATCATGTACCTTTATGACCACATATGGACCTTTCCATTTACTCTGTAATTTCCCTGTAAATAATTCAGCCTAGAATCAAACAATCATACACGATGATCTGGCTCAAACTGTTTATGGCTGATATGAGAATCATGCCATATCTTCACTTTTTCCTTGTACTGTAGGCCACTCGAAAAGGCTGTATCTCTCAGTTCCTCCAGGGCTGCCAACTCTGCTCTCCTCTGTTCTCTTATACTCTCAGGATCTAATAATAACTCAGTAACTGTCCATAGTGACTTGTGCTTGATTTCCACTGGCAAATGGCATGGCTTGCCAAAGATGAGACGAAAGGGAGATGTCCCTAATGGTGTCTTAAAGGAAGTCCGATAGGCCCACAAGACTGAGTCCAAAAGCTGTGACCAATCCTTTCGGTCTGGGCGGACTACCTTCTGTAAAATGGTCTTGATCTCCCTGTTCAATACTTCAGCAAAACCATTAGTCTGAGGGTGATATGGAGTGGCAACACGATGGTCAATGCTGAACTCATCCGCAAGGTCCCTTACCTTATCGTTTATAAAGTGAGTCCCCCTGTCTAAAATCAGAACTCTAGGTACCTCGAACCGTGAAATGATATTTTTCCTCAAAAAATGACACACAGTCTTAGCATCTGTGGTTCGGGCGGGGATGGCCTCAACCCAATGGCTCACATAATCTACAACAAGCAGAATGTACTCAAATCCCTGAATCTTAGGAAATGGACCCATGAAATCAATGCCCCATGCATCAAAAACCTCACAAAAGTGAATGGACTGTATGGGCATCATATCTCTCTGTCGGCAAGTACCCATCTTCTGACAGTCAGTATACCTCTTCACGAATTCGTCGGAATCCTTGAAGAAAGTAGGCCGCCAAAGGCCATATTGGAGCACCTTATGCATTGTCCGTCTCCCAGAGGGATGTCCTCCTACCTCAAGCTTGTGGCAGTAGGTGAGTATGCTATGCTCTTTTTGAGGAATACACCTCCTCCAGAAACTATTCCCTCCTTCATGATAAAGTACGGGATCCTCCCAATGGTATGACTTGGTCTTCGCAAGGAAGGTCTCAAGTCGCTGTCTGGGCCGGCCTTGTGGAACCGTCTTGGTGACAAGATGGTTCACAATGTCGGTGTACCATGGTAGCGAGGTGATGGCAAGGATAGCCTCATCTGGAAATGTCTCAGTAATAGGTGTAATACGCTCAGATTCCTCAATGTTCTCTAATCGGGAGAGGTGATCTGCCACCACATTCTTAACTCCAGGTTTATCCTTAATCTCAATATCAAACTCCTGGAGCAGAAGGATTCATCTGGTAAGTCGAGCTTTGGCATCCTTCTTTGCCATGAGGTATCAGATGGCGGTGTGATCTGTAAAGATAGTCACTTTTGATCCAAGAATATATGATATGTATTGATCCAAAGCAAAGATTAATGCTAGCATCTCCTTCTCAGTCATAGTATAATTCCACTGAGCGGCATCCAAAGTTCGGCTAGCATAGTCAATGGCTTACGACAATCCATCCCTCCTTTGTCCAAGCACAGCCCCTACGACAAAATTAGAAGCATCCGTCATGATCTCGAATGGAAGAGACCAATCAGGTGGCTGAAGGAGAGGAGCCTTAACAACTAGATTCTTGAGAGTCTCGAAGGACGCGAGACACTTATCATCTACAATGAATTCAGTGTCTTTTATCAACAAATCAGTGAGCGGTCGGGCAATACGACTGAAGTCTTGAATGAACTGTCGGTAGAAACCGACATGCCCCAGAAAAGACCGCAACTGTTGTAGATTGGACGATGAATTGAGCTTTCTAATGTTATCCACCTTGGCCAGATCAACCTCTATGCCCATGTTGGAGATGATATGGCCAATGATCGTACCTTGAGTCACCATGAAGTGACTCTTCTCCCAAGATAAGACAAGATTGACCTCTATGTAGCACTGAAGTACATGTCTAGGCAGTCAAGACAAACATCAAACCTATCGCCAAAGATCGAGAAGTCATCCATGAAGACCTCTAAACAGTCACCCACCGTGTCCTAGAAGATGGACAACATGCACCTTTGGAATGTTACCGGGGCGTTACACAAACCAAAAGGCATCTGTCTGAAAGCATATGTCCCAAATGGACATGTGAATGTCGTCTTGTCCTGATCTTCGGGCGCAATGTCCACTTGGTTATAGCCGGAGTACCCGTCAAGAAAACAATAGTGACTCTTCCTAGCTAGCCTCTCGATAATCTGATCAATAAATAGTAGTGGGAAATGATCCTTCCTGGTGGCATGATTCAATCGTCTGTAGTCCATACAGACCCTCCAAGAAGTAGGTACCCGGATAGCTATCTCCTCTCCAGACTCGCTTACAACTGTAGTGATACCCGTCTTCTTGGGAACCACATGTAATGGACTAACCCACTTTGAGTCGGAGATGTGGTAAATAAAATCGACGCTCCACCATTTCAATATTTCTTTCATGACCACATCTCGAATGTTCGGGTTTAGCCGTCGCTGGAACTCACATGAGGGCTTGGCATCTGATGATTACATGATATGCTATGATAATAGGCTTAAATTATGTGGAAGACAATATCAATTCTTGATTTACAAACTCTAAAATCACATAATCTATGTCTAAATTATTCTATGTACACAACAAGAGAAAAAACCCCTTAATTACTACAACAAATCATGATTTTATATCTGGGAAAATATTTTCAAAATGTTGATCGATATTTTATTTAGCAAGACTATTCGATTATCAAAGATTGATAATCGTCCATTTTTCTCATAAAATAAACAACCATATTCTTAAGAGAAAGAAAAATGGATTGGGATCATAGTTTGACAAAATAACCAACACTTCCATTTTGGCTCTACAAAAGCCTATAGCTTTTTGTTGGAAAGAAATGAGAAGGGGATTTTTTATAAATTTCCAAAACATTAAATGCTTAAGGCCACCCATGCATGTACATTCACCTTCTCTCTCCCATTACCCATGAAGATAGCCGTCCATTCATCCTCTCTCTCTCTCCTACCCATGCAACTCCCAATGCATGAATGCATTTATTGATTTTGTTTGCACATGCATGTGACCTTTCACTCCATTTTGAAGAGGCGCACATTGCATGTATATAATTGGGACCCCTTTGAGCACATACTCCGGCCCCCTCCCTCACGGATTCTATCTCACGCACTCTCTCTCCCCCGTCCATTTTCATGCACCTCTCTCTCTCTCGTCACTTTCATTGACGCATACTCCCTCCCATCCATTTTCATTCACGCACAGCATACTCCCTCCCCTCTCATTTGTTCCTCATGCAGGCACAGAACTGACGCACATACCCGCGTATTTCCTCCTCCTCGCGACGTCGCAACAGCTGCATTATCCCCAGCCATTCTCCAAGCAACATCCAACAACAGCAGTTGTCCTCTCCAGTGCAACTCCGCTACCATGCACCGGTGTTCGTCTCGTGTGCATTGCATCCACTGACCGTGGTTCCTTCTTCCCCGACACTCCAGCGATTATCTCCAACCCGTATTGGAGCATTTGTCGCTCCATCCCACTCCGCATCTAGCAGCCCACGCACCGTCTTCATCATCGTCGACATCGTCTTCATTCCGCATCCGGATAGAGAAGCATTTCTTTCCCATCTTATTTGTCGCTTGTATTTTTTTTATCTCAGTTAATTTTTTAAGTTGAATTTGCAAGAACAACTTTTATTGTGTAAGCTATTCTCAACTCTATTTTTCTTTAAAATATATGCAATGCAAGTTTTATATTTCATCATTCTCTCTTGAAAGCTTCCAAGTAAATCTCATCTTCCCATATTAAATTGCAAATCAACCGCCACTTCCTTACTTAGTTGCACTCATACCTCATTTGCTTATTCTAAGTTCTAGGAAGTATTCCACCATAGATCACATTCTGTTATAAGTTTTCTTTCATCACAATAGATTTAAAATTTGAATCAAGTTTTAAAGAAGAACAAAAAGAGCGAGTTTGCTTAGTCCCTGCGGATACGAACCTCTACTTGCACTATATAACTTATATTTTTCCAACATGCTTGTAGTTGTAATCTTATTTGTTTGATTGCAGTTTTGCGTGGAACAACAACGACGTGGTAAAACCAACTTTTTAGACCACATAAAATCGCATCAACATTTTGGCGCCGTTTCCGGGGACTAGGCAACATTTGCAATTTTTTTCTTCTTCATTTCTACTCATTTTCAATTATCTAATCCGTGTATTTTCTTTGTTTTGCAGGTACTTAGGCTTCTAAAAAATTTTTTTGTGCATTTTAGCAAACTTGTAATTTGTTTGTCTGATGAGAATTTTTATGTGCTATTGGAAAGTTTTCCTGATGAGAATATCATATTTGTTTATCAACTCTCTTGGTATGCAGGCATCGTCAATTACATCGTCACCTCCACATTCTCTGATGACTGGCCAAAACATAAGAAAGACAAAACCAAAGTCCAAGCCCGATACTATCACTGGGAAGACCCTTTGCTCTTCAAAGAGGGTACTGATTTGATATGGAGACGATGCATCCCTGAATCTGAAGTCAATGATGTCCTAACTCACTGCCACACTTCTGGGTGTGGAGGACACCACTCAGGGAAGTGCACAATCGCTAAAGTCTTACAATGTGGTTTCTACTGGCCCACACTCTTTAAAGATGCCCGTCATTTTGCTCAATCTTGTCCTGCTTGTCAGACTAATGGAACGATGACCCGCCGCAACATGACGCCCCTCCAACCCGTACATATAGTTGAGATCTTTGGTACTTGGGGAATAGACTTCATGGGACCTTTCACCACCTCACAAGGCTATCAACACATCTTACTCGTTGTTGACTATATGTCCCGTTGGGTTGAACCCATTCCCACTCGCGCTGCTGATAGCGCCACTGTTGTTAAATTCCTGAACAATTTCTTCTCCCGATTCGGATTACCAAAGTGGTCATTAGTGATGGTGGAACCATTTTCTGAACGCTTCAATCAAGAACTTACTTAAGAAAAATGGGGTCGAACACCGGGTCTCAACTACCTATCACCCACAGACCAATGGAATGGCTGAGCTGTCGAATCGAGAAATCAAAACCATCCTCCAGAAAATTATCCTCTCTGATCGTAAAGACTGGTCTCAACACTTACCTTCTGCTCTTTGGGCCTACCGTACAACCTTCCGTACACCCTTAGGAATGAGCCCATATAGGTTGGTCTATGGAAAGCCTTGCCATTTACCTGTAGAGATACACCACAAGTCACTCTGAGCGATCAAGAAATATCATTTGGATTATGATGAGGCTAGAAAGAAAAGACTTTTGGACTTATCTGAATAGGAAGAATTGAGATCACAAGCCTATGATAACAACCTGCTATACAAAGAGAAAATTAAGTTGTGGCATGCCAACATTTCGAGGAAAACATTCAAAGAAAATCAAAAAATATGGCTATTTGATGCAAAACTGAAGTTATTTCCAGGGAAACTGAGATCGAAATGGAAATGACCATACATTGTAACTCAAGTATTCGATAATGGCTCGATAGAAATTTCTGATCCAAACACTAAAGCCACTTTCAGAGTCAATGGTCAAAGACTAAAACCCGTTGTTGAACCATCTGGTCCTATGCCTATCTGCATAACATACCTTCTGCAGGAAAAATGAACCACCACATCACCAAGCTGAGGCGTTAAATCATGCACTCTCGTGAGCCTCTCCTCACAGGTATCTTTTCGTCTTACAGCTCGCATGTTTATTTTCACTGCATTGCATTAGATAAGTATGGGGGTACCTCTCTGCATTACATTTTATAAAAAAACAAAATAAAAAAACAAAAAACAAAAATACATTTCACATCCCTTCTGATCCTCCTATTGCACATTATCTTCACCATGAGGACATGGTTTCTGTTAAGTATGGGGGGTGTCTACATAGTTTTTCAAAATTGCATACTCTTTCAAAAAAAATTTCTTTTGCAAAAATTCCCCTAAAAATATTTTCAAAAGCAAGAAAATCACCAAAAATACATCCTTCCTAATTTTATCCCATTTTGAGAAATCAGATCTTCACTACGTAAATCATAGACTGAGGTTGAGTTGACCCTAATCCACTTAACTTCATCAGAATTTCACTAGGCATGAGTTTTTAAGCTTTCTTCAGGTCCATATGGACTTTATTCTCTCAGTTCCACTAGCTCTACTGGTGAATGAACTTCTGTATCTAACTAGATCACTTGAGAAACTAATAGCACTCTTAAACTCTTCAGTGGATATTAAGCAACTGCACACTGCACTTAGCTTGATTGAGTTTATTTTACGAGATACAATTAAATCTAGTTAAGGTGAGGAGTTGTCCTCTTGGTTGTGCCAATGCCTGAACCTTATCTATAGCTAATGAAGGAACTTGACTCAGGAGCAACACGATCTCTCTAGTCTAAGTATGTCAGCAAATAAGCCAGTATCGTACCTCCAAAGTCAATATTAAGTCGATACTACCTTTTGATGCCAAACCAAAAACAAAAAACACCACAAAAGGCATATCACAATACAAATGCCAAAAACCACCAATCATGCAAAGATGTATGAAGCAAAGGCAAGGAAAGAAGATCACAAAATAACCCTTCTCTGCCAAAAAGCCATGGTAGCAGCCCAATGATGCTACCTAAATTCTTAAAAGAGGCCCAAAGAGGCCCAGGGTTATGCTCTGCAAAAGGAAAAAATGAGAGCAACGGACCAAAGCGGTCTACGGAAAACCCCAAAAATTAAGTCCCATTCTCCAATAACTATGGCCTATTTTTTCTATGCTGACATACTTGGGTGAAAGGAGAATATGCCTGAATCCAGATGAGGACTGAGGCTATTTGCATAGGTAATCATTCGGTACCTCGATAGATTGTGTTGATAGCTCGTTCTCTTGACTCACGAAAGCTAAAACTATAACTAATACTGTTTATATCCATACAAAGTCAAAGAGAATACTTGTTTCTTAGGGATGAACTGACTTGATCGACCTTTTGAAACCATGTCTGATTTTGTTGGAACTGAGAGGCTGTTGAAACTACAAAACTCGAGTCAAGTCGACGATTCGAACAAATCATTAATCCATGGGTCAACTCTACTGAAGTCCGTGTATTTATGTAGTCATGAACTGAAAAGTCGAAAGACTTTGTGGGTATGTCTGCTGCAAACCCTCTCCAGATCTATCTTGACTATTCTCCACATCCTTCATTATTTCTTATCTTATTTTTGCTCGGGACTAGCAAAACTTAAGTATGGGGGTGTGATGATTACATGATATGCTATGATAATAGGCTTAAATTATGTGGAAGACAATATCAATTCTTGATTTACAAACTCTAAAATCACATAATCTATGTCTACATTATACCATGTACACAACAAGAGAAAAACCCCTTAATTACTCATAAATCAACAAATCATGATTTTATATCTGGGAAAATATTTTCAAAATGTTGATCGATATTTTATTTAGCAAGACTATTCGATTATCAAAGATTGATATTCATCCATTTTTCTCATAAAATAAACAACCATATTCTTAAGAGAAAGAAAAATGGATTGGGATCATAGTTTGACAAAATAACCAACACTTCCATTTTGGCTCTACAAAAGCCTATAGCTTTTTGTTGGAAAGAAATGAGAAGGGGTGTTTTTATAAATTTCCAAAACATTAAATGCTTAAGGCCACCCATGCATGTACATTCACCTTCTCCCTCCCATTACCCATGAAGATAGCCGTCCGTTCATCCTCTCTCTCTCCTACCCATGCAACTCCCAATGCATGAATGCATTTATTGATTTTGTTTGCAAATGCATGTGACCTTTCATTCCATTTTGAAGAGGCACACATTGCATGTAATAATGGGGACCCCTTTGAGCACATACTCCGGCCCCCTCTCTCACGGATTCTATCTCACACACTCTCTCTCCCCCGTCCATTTTCATGCACCTCTCTCTCTCTCGTCACTTTCATTGACGCATACTCCTTCCCCTCTCATTTGTTCCTCATGCAGGCACAGAACTGACGCACATACCCGCGCATTTCCTCCTCCTCGCGACGTTGCAACAACTGCATTATCCCCAGCCATTCTCCAAGCAACGTCCAACAACAACATCTGTCCTCTCCAGTGCAACTCCGCTATCATGCACCGGTGTTCGTCTCGTGTGCATTGCAGCCACTGACCGCGGTTCCTTCTTCCCCGATACTCCAACGATTATCTCCAGCCTGTATTGGAGCGTTTGTCGCTCCATCCCACTCCGCATCTAGCAGCCCACGCATCCGTCTCCATCGTCGTCGACATCGTCTTCATTCCGCATCCGGATAGAGAAGCATTTCTTTCCCATCTTATATGTCGTTTGTATTTTTTTATCTCAGTTAATTTTTTTAAGTTGAATTTGCAAGAACAACTTTTATTGTGTAAGCTATTCTCAACTCTATTTTTCTTTAAAATATATGCAATGCAAGTTTTATATTTCATCATTCTCTCTTGAAAGCTTCCAAGTAAATCTCATCTTCCCATAGTAAATTGCAAATCAACCGCCACTTCCTTACTTAGTTGCACTCATACCATCATTTGCTTATTCTAAGTTCTAGGAAGTATTCTAACCATAGATCGCATTCTGTTATAAGTTTTCTTTCATCACAATAGATTTAAAATTTGAATCAAGTTTTAAAGAAGAACAAAAAGAGCGAGTTTGCTTAGTCCCTGCGGATACGAACCTCTACTTGCACTATATAACTTATATTTTTCCAACATGCTTGTAGTTGTAATCTTATTTGTTTGATTGCGGTTTTGCGTGGAACAACAATGACGTGGTAAAACCAACTTTTTAAACCACATAAAATTGCATCAACAGCATCCTCTTCGAGGTAGATATGGTGGGAGCACAGAGCCGGACTAATCCCCTGGAGATCATCTATACTCCATCCTATAGCCTCGTGGTTTCTTTCAAGAACCTTTATCAAATGAGATTCTGGATCTCTAGTCAAATCTGCTGAGATAATGACTGGGTTCATGTCTGGCTCACCCGCATGGAATCTATACTTCAGCTACTGCAGTAAGGGCTTCAATTCTGGGCAACTGGGAGCTGAAAAATATGGCTTCTGATATGTATGAGTGAAAGCTACCAGGTCTGCATGTGAGAGCTCTCGCTGATCGTGAAAATCTGATGAAGGGAACCTTGCTGGAATATTTGTAAACTGTGTTGGCTTGCTCTCCATCCTAGCTGTCGGCTCAGAAGGAATCAGACATGGAAAATACTCATCAAAGTCATCCCAATCGATGTCTAAATTCGATGGATCTAAATCAGAAGAACACGAATAGAAATCTGTCACCACTCAGTTTGCAACTGTAGGCCTCTAATGTGTCCTCAGCCAGGGGTGTGCTCTCCAAACTCTCAACTACCATAAGATGTACATATGCTGAATCTGTTGGCAAGGCGAGGGCTCGTGCTACTAGATCTGCCCAAATTGCTTCATCATCGGTCATAACAAAGTCACACTCCTTGTGGACGTCTCGCTCAGCCTCTGTCATCTGCTCTGTGTCACTGAACTGCTACGAGAAGGCTGAATCTCGTGCTCTAGTCTCGTCGATCATCTCTATTTGTATACTTTCGCCCTCTACGCGAAAGTACACCTTCCCATTATCATGGTCGGATACCGCCTTGGCAGTGGCCAAGAATGGATGTCCAAGTATGATGGGGGTATCTGTTACATACTTAGGGATCTCTATGTACAGTACAACAAAGTCCACGGGGAATTTCAAGCCCTGAATGGTAACGACCACGTCTCTCAACAACCCCTTCAGCCTCTTAGTAGACCTATCAGTAAACTGAAGGACTATCCTACTCCGATGGAGAGGGACAAACTTGAATCGGTCAAGTAAGGCTGCCGGAAGGAGGTTGATTGAAGAGCCGATGTCTAATAGAGTACGATTGAACTGCTGCTCTTGAATCTTGTGTTTGACATAGGGAGCTCCTGCACCAGGTCTCTTGGTTGGCAGTCGGTTCTGAATGGGAAAGCATGTGGCACGGGTTAGCACATGGATCTCTCCTTTGTGGTTCCTCCTCTTCCTGCGTACGATAGTCTTCTCTCTCAAGTTCTTCTGGAAAAGGGGGATGTGCTCTAGTGCCTCTTGTGGAGTCAGCTGAATCTGAAATCTATCAATCATCTGTTGGTTGAACTCTAACTGATGAGTCTTTTTTGGATTTTCATTTTTATTCCCCTTCGCCAAGCGGAGTGCTTGAGGGAAGGGGATGACTGGGCCCTCCTCAGATGAAGAGCTTGGAAGTGGTTCCTATGCCTGTGAAGGAATGGAATACATACCAAGATCATCATGCAACATATATGGACTCGAAGTAGATGAAGAAACCTTTCCTTTATTCATATTTTTGAATTTTTCCTTGTTACCACAGTCCTGAGATATAAAAGGTGGCAACACAATAGATGGAAACACAACGGGAGTCGAAGTAGTGGCATCAATACCATCTACGGCATCTGTCTTCACGGCATGAGCACCACACTCTGGTTCAGCATCAAGTAAAATGGTGGCATCAACACCACCGCTTGCATCTGGAGTCACGATGGCCTCGGTACCGTCAACTGGATCTCTATCCTTGGTGGCATCAGCACCACCATCATCAACATCATTAGCGGAATCATCACCGTTATTCTCCTCATTTGACGCTCCTGATTCCTCGTGTGGTTGTCCCTCAGACGAGGCCCCACCGATTGGCATCCTATCACTCCTAAGTCACAAAATTAGCATCAAACATAGAAGACATGACATTCAAAGAGTCACTATGAGTGGTATCCTATGTAGATTGTACCTGCTCAGATTTTCTCTTGAAACTGTTCGGGTTGGGTTCGATCTGAGCTGGTATGGCGGCCTTGCCCTTGATGATATCCCCCATCTCCTGCCGGAACTCATCCATTTCTCACCGGAAGGATGCTTGCTATTCTGAGAGCAAGCGGGAGAGGTCATTAAGAGTTGGATTCTCGAAGGCAGGCGCCGGAGAATCGGAAGTGTTACCTTGCTGGAAATGAGGCTGCTGCTGCTGTGAATAGTGAGGGGGAGGCTGGGAGTATGGCTGGTAAGGCTGCTGACGCTGCCTCCACTGTTGTCCCTGATAAGAGGGATGAGGACCCTGCTGGTACTGCTGGTGGGAGTGATGGGGTTGCTGCTGCTGCTGGCTGTTCTGAGTGCCCTGGGCGGGAGGCTGCTGTTGGGATGAGGTGCTTCCGGTGGTCCAACGAAATCCGGGGTGATCGCGACGAATCCCGGCTTACTGTGGGTACCGGTCGTACCATATCCCATTGACTTCCATCAATGGCTCCTGCTCGATGGGTGGTGGAGGAAGAACTGCTAGTGGATGATCTGGCTGGTAGACCACCATCTGAGTGTCCCGAGATAGTGGCGGTGATGGGTAGTACTGTAGCTGCTGGACTAGCTCTTCCTGGATATGGTGAACCTGTCGGTATGCGGCAGAGGGCTGGTGGAGCTGCTAATGCTGGAATCAGCATGTGACCTTGGAGGCTGCTGTGTGGACATTTGTGCCTCCTGAATGCATAGGATCTGGGTCTTTAGATCACTCATTGTCTTCGTCAACTAGTCCATCTGTGCAAGCCATTGGCTCTGCTTCTTCTCAAGGATCTCGATGCGGTCTAGCTTCTCGCTAATGATCCCCATATCGGCCGCGACAGATTCAACCTGAGCTGTTGCTGCTGACAGAGTGTGGGAACCGACATCGATTCGTGCAATTCTCTGATATGAAACTGCCTGCTGGGGGACCTTTGTCTGTGTGTAGACTCGGGCTTGGGACATCACTGTAGAGTTCTCTGCCATCTCCTCATAGATGGCCCATACCTGGTCTTCACCCTTGGAAAAGTAGGATCCACTACAAGAGGCATTCACAAGCCCCTGCAGCTCCGGTGTCAGCCCACAAAAGAAACTCTGAACCAGGCTGGGCTTTGATATATCGTGATATGGACACCGGTCAATGAGCTCTCTAAATAAATCCCAAGCCTCATGGAACTGCTCATTCGGGATCACAGTGAATTTACTGGTCACATCTCGTGCTGCGTTGGTCCGGCCGAGTGGATATTACTTGTTCAAGTACTCGGTCTGGAGCTGCTCCCAAGATGTGACATAACTTCCTAGATGCTTCAGCCAATAGGCTGCTTTATCAACCAATGAGAATGGGAAGGCAATCATCTTTATCGTGGCCTCGTCCACCAGTCTGTCGTGGATAGTGTTGCAAATCATCTCGAACTCCTGCAGAAGGAGATGAGGCTCCTTGATGGCCAGCCCATGAAACTTGGGAAACAACTGGATTGTCTGGGGGCGAAGCTCGAAGTTCTCGTCAATGGAAGGAAGCTGGATCCATCGGTGAGTGAGAGTTGCACCAGAGTTGTGCAACTGTCTCATGGTCCTCGGTGGTTGGTCCTCCTGTTGATGTTCTTCTCCTGTTCCACCTCCCGCTTCAGGTCTCTCTCCACCACCCCCGGATCTGTCTCCTCTGTCCTCTCGCATCTGCACCAACTCTCTCATGATGTCACCCATGAAGGCTCCCTGATCTCTGATCTGTCTCTGCACTGTCTCCAGGGAGGCTAACAAGGATCTGTTGATGGCAGTCTGATCATACACATACGAAGGTTGTCCATGCTCATCTGAGTGTCCCTCACTGCTGGCCATATCTTGGGTCTCTGCAAAGGCAAGGTACCCATCTCAGGTGGTGTCAAATGTCCAGAATTCTGTGTTGCACTATACTCTGACACCACATGACCGATAAAAGAAGAAGGGTGATCAAGGGGGAACAGGGTGGACGTAAACTCAAGCTCAGAGAATGGGTCTAAACTATCCGAAGCCGAACTAGATGAGTAGGGAGGAGTGCTCGATAGCGGTGCCACCAAGCGTGGCCTAAAGGATCTCCTTCCCATCACTGTGATCTGGAGATAAGGGTGGATAAGATCAGGAATGCAAATAAGATTGGCAATCAAACCCCCAATTCACCTACGCAACTCTGAGCTTATGACCGTGAAGGATCGGTCGTTTATCTTGTCAATTTTATTTAGGTGATCAATCAATCTATCATAGCGATTAAGCGAGTTATTAGAAGCCCAATTTTCCTCGCCGATTGTCCTGATCCCAAATTAGATCTTTCCCAGCCAGTATGAATTGCAGACCATTTACCGGTTACCCGATCAATTCACTCTGTTAAAGACATCACAGTCCGCTTTACCAGTTACTGGAGAGATCCTCACTGGAGAACGACTAACCAAGACCAGTAGTCAACTAGAATTTCGGGCATGGCTCTATCCTAGTGTACGGGTCACTCTCTCGCTGCAGATAAATCAACCAATGAGGGGGTTACTCTCTCCAAGACAAAAAATTTTGGGTGAGGTGAGTTTTAAATTCAAGTTTGCATTAGCAATCCCAATTTTATTTGCTTATCTCTTTTTAGTACTTTTCTGATAAAAACAACGCCTAATAAAAATATCAAACAATGTCAAAAATTCTCCAATTAATTTTAAAATAAAGATAATACAATAAAGAAAATTCAGGAAGAGAAAACACAATTTTTAGATTTTTTATGGATTTTATAAATTTTTATGAAGGTTTTTAGAGTTTTTCTATTTTTATGAGTTTTCTTTTATATTTTTTAGTGGTTTTTGGTCTGAAGTTAAAATATGCAAAAACACATGAAATTAATTTTTTGGAATTTTTCAAAAACATTTTATAATTTTTATGTATTTTCTAATGTAAATAGTGAATAAAATGCATGTTTTTGATTTTTTTATAAATATTAAAATGCGAAAAAATGAAAACTAAAAATATAAAGTGATAACACAATGCAACAAACACACAATGATATTTTTTTTGAATTTTTTAGGGTTTTATAGATGCATGGAATAATTAGAGACAACAAAGAGAAACTACACTACTAGCAAGGGTATTTTTGTAAATAGTGAAAAGTCCTAGGCCAAAGCATAATTTTTCCACAAAAATTATAACTGAACGAAAATATTTAAAGACCAATAAGTAATAAGCAAACATCCGAGGTTATCAATGCAAAAACACCAAGCTTACGTGCGTTGACACGCACGCCTGGTAGGGACTTGTACGCAAATAACGAAACTTGGGGGGCTAACTTGCAATTTGTCCAAAAAACTTACAACTGAATATGAAAGTTTCTGTAACTAGGAGAAATAGCATAAGTAACGAGGGCTCCCGCGTAAAATACCCCAACCCCCCACGTGCGCAAGTCACGTGAGGTGACATGGACAGGGGCCTCGATGCAAATAGCGAAACTACAAGGTTGTTTTTACAAAATTTACAAAATATTAAAACTACAAATGAAAGTTTCTGAACTAATAAATAAATGCACAAAATGGCGAGGGTAAGGTGCAAAATACCCATCGCCTGCAGATCCGACGGCGGATGATGTATCACTTGACACACATCGACAATCCAACGGTCGATGACGATTCGGCTTCGATGGCCACAATTAGATCCTAGATGATGATCGAACGGCTCTGGAATGAGGGGATCTAACGGTGACTGCTTGCTTGGACGATCCGACCTTGATCGAACGGCGGGGGACCTAGGAGGAAGAGTGGGGAAGAGTTGTCGGCAACGCGACCTTCCCCGCCCTCGATCTCCGTCCTCTGGCTTCCCTTCGAGCTCAAAAGTGGTCGGGACGACTCCTGGCGTGGTCCTCTCGGTGCTGGTTGCTCTAGAATCCTCCGACGACGATCGAAGCTTGCACGAGGTGGTGGCAGAGCTGGGGAACTCCAGGTACCTCGACGAGCGGCAAAAATGAGCCACAGGTTCTTCTTGTTATTCGAGACATGCAAAAAGAGGGTGAAGGGGTCGAGGGCAAATTGCCTCGACCCCGCAGTGGCGTAGTGGAAGCGTGGGGTGGCGGAAACGGTGTAGTGGAGTCTCGCAGGGGCTAACTTCGGTGAGGGGATTACTGAAGGAATCGAATGGATGAAACACAAGAAGGAAGATGGGATTTTGATCCTATGCCTACGGCAAACGAAAAATGCAAAGAAAATATAGAAACTAAGGACCCTCGAAGGTGGGATCATCTGAGGAAGAACCTCAACGATGAAGGTCGCCAGAGGTGGGATTCAATAAAATCATACTACAACTTAGTTGTCTTAAGGTCTAGGCCATTATTTAATTTAATTATAGGCTCAAAATAACTGCGTAATCTAGGATTTCAGTTGTGTTTGTCCTTTTTTGTGTTTGTGAATTATTGTGTGCATTTAAAGTAAAAGAAAAAAGTTTGGAAAAATTGCATTTGGCTGAGGTTGTATGAGCATTGATCTTGATTAAGGAATCTGTAAGACACTAAAATAATTAGTTAACACTTACATTTAATTAAATAGTAGCTCACGTCCTTGTGTTCGACCCTGGACTTGCCCATGTATAAATTTAAGTCACATTCTCCTTGCACAATTTAGTTAAATGCAGTTCTGTATGAGAATGAATCGGGCATAATATAATGAGTAATAATTAATATTGTTGATACATGATTCATCAACAACTGATCTCTTAAATGCGAGATTAAAATGTGTGAGCTATCACAATCTAAAGATAATGATGAATCACTCAATGCTAAAAGATCTTTCCACAATTAGATGTTTGAAAAAACAACAATTTCCCTACAACGAGTCCCAATTTCGAGCAAGAGAGCCATTATAGATGGTCCATGTGATGTATTTGGACCAATCAAGTAGATCTCCATAAGACGAATGAGGTAAATGTTGAGCTTCATCAATGATTTTTCTATACATACTTTGGTATTATTTCTTAAGGAAAATTTGAAAGTTCTTTCCAAGTTTAAATCATGTCAACAAAAAGTTGAGAATGAAGTTGGAAAGAAAGTCCGACGCTTACTAACATATATTATTGGATAATATACACTTATAGAATTCTCCACGTATCTCAAAGAAGATGGAATTCAAATATCACTAATGTGTCCAACTACACCACAATTAAATGGAAGTATAGAAAGAAAAATCAACATCTGGATGAGATATGTTCAAGTTCTCTACATGCAAAAGATGTTGAGATGAACTTTTCGGGTTTTAGTTATTAATGGGAATTTATTCACAAGTGTGGTCATTGTAACCCAAAGAAGCCTCAAACAAAAATTATTTTTACGAAATAAGGAATCAAACCAAGAAAGAAATGCAAAAAGAGAAATCAAGTGTTATTTTATTTGTCTATATAACATACATGATTGAACTCAGGGAGGCTACAAATCACGAGTTATTAAATCAATGAAAAATCAAAGAAATAAAGGGGATCTTTTTCCTTTTTTACTTTTGGTTTTTACAGGATTTTTGTTTTTTTGTTTTTATATATTTTTTATGTATATTATGCTTTCTGATTTTTAAATTTGAGTGATTTTTTAATTTTGGAAATGTTTTTATATTTTAAATTTCAAAACAAAACAAATAACAAAGAATGTAAAGAAATAAAGAAAACACACTTTTTTTATGTTTACAAAATGGTAAAAATATGTAGAAAATAAAAATAAAATCGTTTTGATTTTTTTCTATTTTTATGATTTTTCAAAGATTTTTAGATTTTTTATGATCAACTAAAAATAGAAAATACACAAAAAAGAAAATAAAATAGATAATTTTTAAAAGATAGAAAATAAAATAAAAAAATAAGGAATCTATATACAACATGAATAAGAATTTTCAAGATTTAAGAAAAACTATTTTATGTATTTTCAAAGTTTGTTGTGATTTTATATACTTTTTTAGTGTTTTATATTTTGCAATTTTTTTGTTCTTATAAATAATTTGAAAATGAAATTTGTACATTAAGTAAAACAAATCAAAATCAGCACATATAAAAAATGTAAGAATTTTTCAAACTATTTTTCTATTTTATTGAATTAATACTGTAAGTAAGGAAAATTCAAAGGGTTTTTGAATTACTAAAATAATAAATCAAATTTTTTAGCAAACAAAAATTAGAGATGATAGATCTTATTAGAAGGCAATTAAGGATTTTTTATGGAATTTTCAAGTGAAATTAGCTATTTATTAAGAAGGATTAATAATTAAGCAAGTAGTTTGACGCACATGTATGAAAATGTATTGAAAAGTTATTTAAAGGACCGAAGTGATAAAAAATAAGAAATTCTGGGGTTGAAAATACAATTTCTCCAAAGGGGCGTGTGCCGGTGCACGTGAGTTGTGCTGGCATGGACCTTTATGGAATTATTTAAATATCAAGGGGCAAACAATAACAAAAATAACTGAGTGTTTTCTTGCAAATTAGCCAAAACTCACATGCTATGCATATGTTGTAGTTCAAGATGGACAACAATGCAAATAAAATAAACACAAAGGGATCACATGCAATTATTCAACTCATCACAAGCTGACACATGTCCACAAATGCACTTATTTACAAATAAAATAAACTGCAAGTACTAAAGGGCAAATGTTTACCGAGTCACGTGGATTGTACATACGGATCGGACGATGCATGAATCATGGTTGTAGATCTGAATCGACGTCAAACTTTGGGGCTGCTACGGCTCTAATCTAGTTTGGAGCCCTTTGTTCCCGATCTAATGACAACAGAGGCAATAAGAAAAACTCAGAAGAAGGAAGTTGTCGATGATCTTCAATTAAGTGGATCTCGGTTGATCTCCACCCGGATTGAAGCTTTAAGGAAGGTCCTTATTCCTGTTGTGATCCTACATCATCTAGATGTAACGATGAAGTTCGATGATTAACGATGAAGGATCTGGAGGTCCAAGAGGTCGACAGCTGAAAGTGAGCTTCAGATCTCGAATCCTCACTCCAGTAATGCTCCAAAGCCTTGTAAGGGGTTATTTGTTCGGACAAGAAGACTCCAACTGTGGTATTAGCATAAAACAGAAGCAAAATGGGGTGAATGTGAGTCTCTGGTGAATGGTGGTCTGATGTTCGATTCTTTCAACTTAGGTTAAGGAATTACCTAATGTGTCATTGTCACCCAAATCAACCGAGTCAAAATAGAGAAAGTTATTCAACCACAAACAAATCAAACAAGTAAAATAATGGTCTAAGCTACTTTTATTAACCTGGTATAACGACTAGGATTGAATACAAGGAGCACTATCATAAGTTAGGCAATCAATTCAAGGGAATCAAAGGATTTTTATTTTATTTTTAATGGTTTTTAATTTTATAATTTTTTAAATTTTGAAAATAAGGTATATAAAAACAATAAATAAAAAAGGAAACACACACCCTTTTGTATTTTTCAAATATAGCAAAAATACTCAAAAATTCTAAACAAAAATTTTTTTATGTTTTTAATAATTTTTTTAATAATTTTGTATTTTTTGAAATTTTTTTGGATATTTTTGGGATTTTATAAAAATCAAAAACTTAGAAAAGATTTAAATAGTGCACTGTCAAGAAAGTTTTGCAAATTAAAAATACCAAATTTGCTCAAAACTCCTGGAAATCTTTTACTAAAAACTAAATAAAAATATCTATAAACATGAGATAAAATCACAATTTTTGGATTTTTCGATGATTATATATAGGGTGCTTTAAGGGTTTTGCAAAGTTTTAGGTTTTTTATAACCATAAATGTAATTAAAATTGGACAGAAATTCAAATAAATCAAAATAAAGCTACTCTAATTTTCTTAGATTTTTTAAGACATTTTTCAAATTTTTTATGATTTTTCTAAGGCAAATAGGGACATTTAATTGGTTAAAGAAAGGGAGACTGGGGACAAGTCAACTGTGAGATTCCAAAACATAGAACCTCGTAGTAAACAGTGCTGGGATTAGATTATAGGGCGAGCTTTAAAGACGGTTCGAGTTCGCTTATCTCCATCTCCAGCCTTTTGGAATGTTTAATAATAGTAAATGAAAGGAAAATGGCGAACAAAAATCATCACAAGTAGAAAACAAGAGTAGGAGCTGCATGTAATTTGTATGCAATTTTTGGATTTATTTTGCTATTTATTTCCATTAATAAAAGAGAGCAAAAATTAAAAAGTACAGAAGGACCTAGATGCACAGATTCTAGGTATCGGGGCTAAATAGTAACAAGAAATAAAAGTGCAGTTGCCTTGATGAAATTAATCTTGAAGACACATGCAATACACACGATTCAACCTTCACAAGGTATATTTACAATTTCTAAAAATATTTCTCTATTCCATTAACCAACCAAAAGCACAGGACTAAGTTTGCAAAATACCCATAAGAGAACGTGGACACACGTGCGTTCAACTCAACTAGACTCAAGTGAAAATACCTAAACTATGAGGTCCTTACTACAAAAAGTTTATAACAAATTATTACAATTATTATATTAAAATGAAATAAAGTAAACTACAAGGGAGAAAGTGCAATATGCCCATGGCAGGCATGTGGCACACGAGTGGCAGCTCTCTGACATATGTCCCAAATCATTGTTAGTGGCAGATCTAATGGTTTTGAAAAGTTTGCTCATGTGTGGTGTAGATCTACTAGATCTTTGATCGAGTCATTATCGTTTTGGCATGGATGAACGGTCCGGATTCAATCTGGAGGAGTGTCTCATCATCTAACGGCGCTAAGGCATGCTGGATGAACTGTTATGAAGGTTGCGCTGGCTGAAACTCGATCAGAGATATCCTATGATGCAGAGCCCATATCAACTGGTGAAAGGGTTCAACAACAAGCTGAGGAAGGCCCGCATCGGAAGGGAGCCTCAGATGGATCGAAGAGGGGCTCAACTACGATCTGGAAGGTGGAACATCGGGAGCTACTCCATTTCTCAACCGAGGGTCGGTCAATGCTCCATTCGCGCACCTGAACCTACAAGGGGTATCGTGGTTCGAAGGCGAATCCTCAGCCAGAAGTTATTGGTAGAGAAAATGAAAGAAGCATGGGTGGATGCATGAAGGACCTTTGGAAAACTAGAGGAGGGAGATCTATGCCTAATCTTGCTTCGATGAGCAAGATTTAGGATAGAAAGGTTGCGCGAAGGAATGGAGTACGATATGACATATCAATCAATGCCATGAGATGTGAAGGCATGGCTTCAGACTCGATGATTAGAGCTAAGACAATGGACAACGACAACGGGATGTAAATCGGGGATAAACGGTGAAATGCTAAGGTTAGATGATACATGATGTTGTGGAAATGAAGGAAAAAGCGATGTGAGGTGACCGGTGGGATCTTTGCCTCAATCAGGTTGCAGAGAACCTGGGAGGCTGGTCGCGACAGAACTCCGACCATGAAGTGAGATACGACTCAAATCTCCGCCAATTTGAGGACCAAGATGCTCCTCGGGTCCCTCTCATTGTCCTAAGGGTTTCTGGTGGATAAAAGGGTGGTATGAAGTGAGCTACCTCGCGGGGGAGGTGGATGAGAGAACTTGTAGGGGTTTTTATGGGAGTAGAAGGAGCGAGAGAAAGTGTGCAACCCTAGGAGGATCCAACGCTACCCAGGGATTCGTGAGGATCACAGATCCTAAGTGAAGAATCAGGCATGCAAACCAAGGGAAGAAGTGGTCGGACCCGGGTAGGAAAAGGGAGAGAAATCGGGTCCGGTGAACGTCTGCTCGGGTCGGGTCTGAGAAAGGGAGGGTTGATCCGGGTCAACAAACCTGGGTTGACCAATCAGAATTCAAGAATATACAAAATAAAAGAAAGCTAAATTAAAAATAGTAAATGAATTTAAAAGAAAATTTTGTAAAAATAAATTTTGTTAGTTATTTTATAAAAAGTTTTCTGTGATTTTTAATAATTCTTAATAATAAATATATTATGGTATATACAATATATACTATTCTATACAGGTATAATATACATATATACATGTATTCTTATTTTTACAAAAATACATTATAATCAATATTTTATTTATTTTATAAATAATTTAAAGTGTTAAAATATTTTTATTTGAAATAAAAAAAGTATCACTAACTTCTCCATTTTATAGAAATTTCTTGATTAAGTGGTACTCTAACCTTTAAGAGATCTCTCGAGAAAATGAGATTCCCGTTGTACATGGTTTTCTTAAGAGAATTAAACAGTGCAACTACAATATTCTAGAGAATTCTTTACTCTTCAAGTTCATTGGAACAAAATATATATACGGAGATTGTGATCCATTTTGCGGAGTCAAGAAAGTAAGAAGTAAGGCAAGTAAGTGAACAAGTAGTGAGCAAGAGATGAGTTTGTGTGATTTGTTGGCATGTCAAGTGAGTGTTAGTGCTTGATAGTTAGTTTGAGTAGGTCAGTATAGTGGTCTTGTATCTCTGAAGTGATAATGTGCACATTTCTTTCTTGTCAGGTGAAATCTTGGTTGGCTTTTTATTACTATTGAGTTTCTCAAATTTATTAGTTTTTTATCCTGTATTCGGATCATTAATTTTTTTCGTCAGGATGGAAGAGGAGCTTCTCCTAGAGGGTAAGCAATGGATTATTGTAACGTCCCGGGCTTAGGTCCCCGGTCCGTTGACAAAGCATTACTGGCCCTAACAACCTCTTGGGATCGGGCCCATACGGACCCAATTAACCACCCCCAAAATGCTTAAGCCAGGTTGTTTCGGTAGTAATCTCTTCACCTTTTATCCCATCCGAAAACTTCATGTTTCCACGGTATGGGACTATGGGGTTTTACAACCTCCCCCACTTATATTCGCAACGTCCTCGTTGCGACATGGCATATCACTTCTTCCCAGTGACAGTGGCGGCTGCACGCTCCGGGTAGCCATTTCCTCCAACCTCTTTGTAGGGGCGGCTCCACCTCTCGGGTAACCCTTTCCACTGTCAGAGGGCGTTCGGCTCTGATACCATTTGTAACGTCCCATGCTTAGGTTCCCGGTCCGTTAACAAAGCATTACTGGCCCTAACAACCTCTTGGGATCGGGCCCATACGGACCCAATTAACCACCCCCAAAATGCTTAAGCCATGTTGTTTCGGTAGTAATCTCTTCACCTTTTATCCCATCCGGAAACTTCATGTTTCCACGGTATGGGACTATGGGGTTTTACAATTATTTAGAAGTTAGAAGTGATTTGGATTAAGGGCATGTCTGAAAAGGTTTAGAACAAGCAGTTTTGCTAAGAGATAGACTGACTAATCGGTAACCTTCAATTTTTTAATCTGTTTGGAATTAACCACATAATTTAACGTTGGCTGCCTTCATTATTCCAAATGGAACAGAAAAATGCATTAACACTACCCTGTATAAACATGTTCGTTGGTCAAAATCTTATTGCATAGGCTGCTTATAAAGTTATAACATACTAATGACATACTGCTATTAGTCAATACAAAGGCAAAAAAAAAGAAAAGAAAAGATTTACAAGCCCTCTTTGTTATCTATTATCTGACATCACAGCTAATCACGAGATGATCTCAAGTGCCTCTCTGGTTTGCCCGAGGACATTGTAAACAGTCGCCGCGATATGCTGCGGTGTTAGTCCAGCTTCAGCCATCTGATCGGCTGGGGCCCCATGATCGATATACCGGTCAGGAAGGACGAGCGGTCTCCACTGCAACATGTACAATAATAATAACATGAGCAGAGTTCTAAATGAAAACTTCAAATAATCGTTGAAAGGAAATGGAGTTTACCTTCAGCTTGCCATCTAAAAGGCCATCAAGAGACATGAACTGAGCAACATGGGAACCGAATCCACCGATTGATCCTTCTTCTACCGTGACAAGGACCTCATGTGATTTAGCGAGGCTGCGAATGAGGCTTCTATCAAGTGGCTTGCAGAAGCGACCATCTGCCACAGTTACCTTTAATCCTCTCAGCTCCAGTAAAGAAGCCGCAGATAGGCAGCTCTGAACTGCAGTGCCATATCCCAAAAGGGCCACTCTTTCACCCTCGATTAAAATCCGCCCCCTTCCCACCTATATAAGACATGTTTGTTGTTATGTATGCTTGCTTTCCTGTGCTCCCAAGAACAAATCATGGTACCTCAACAACTTTGGAAAATTTACCTCCAGGGGAATGCCCTTGTTTCCAGTGGGAAGCTCAAAACCGAAACCATTTCCCCTTGGAAATCGGAAACAAGAGGGACGGTCATCGATGGCAGCCGCGGTTGCAACAATATGGAAGAGTTCAGCTTCATCAGAGGGGGCCATGACCACCATGTTAGGCAGGCATGCCATGAAAGCAACATCGAATGAACCTGAATGTGTGGGCCCATCGGCTCCAACAAGCCCTGCTCGATCCATCGCGAATCTCACTGGCAATTTTTGAAGATCAACATCATGGACAACCTAAAATGTAGCAAGATCCTTGTCAATAATCTGCACGAGTCCCTTATTTTAACAAAATGATAATAGGTAGATAAGATACCATTCTCATACATCAAAAGTAAATAAGTTTCACAGCTAATTATCATTATTATGCAGTTGAAATAAGATTTAAATAAAAACAAACTATCACACTTGACGCACACCATCAACTCCTCCCATCAGCTCGTCAGCTCCAACATTTTACCTTCTTTTAAGCACATGAGCAAAGCACAAAAAGGTCGGATCCGTGGCACCGTCTTTGTAATAAGCAAACACGAGGGTGCTGCCATGGTGCATGCTCTCTCCCATTGAAAATTGGCAATCTTTCAGCTTAGAAAATAGTTTATAGCTCCCTCGGTGCTCTTAAAAACCTCTTGTTGCTCAGCATCGAGCTTAGGAATAACGAGGCTGATAAACTTTTTTATGAATGTTAGTATGTTACAGTCCACTTCTTGTCAAAAGCAGATTGCTCCTAAAGGGGAAGCATCTCCACTATGTCAACAACCATAACAGCCCAATCATCAACATCTTTGTCTTCCACTGCATTTTCAATAGGAGTCGCCCGAATGTTAACATCTATGGCACCTTCACTGTCCCTCAACTTCCCATAGTATTTGATTCTCTAATTCATTGTAGGGAAAGGATTAAAAAAGAAGTCTGCCCGTTCTGAGGTCTTGGCAAGAGGATTGACAGTTTTTATTAACAAGGATATCTCATCTCTTTAAAGTTATCTAGTCCCTTTATAGATTTATAGATATGTAAGCAAGTTTCCTCATATGCTTCTCTGAATGTATGAGAGACTATTGAATAAATAAAAACATACCATCATTTCTCTCAACCGATAAATTTTCAAGTGAAATAAATGAAGCCAAAAAAGACTAGATGAGCTGTGGAAGTAATGCTTGCCTGATCGTAACCCCTTTGCAGGAATGATGAATATATAGCACAGAAAGGCTTGAGCCCTTCACATGCAAGTCCAGCAGCAAAGGTAACAGCATGCTGCTCTGCGATCCCAACATCAAAGCATCTATTTGGGAAGCGACGGAGGAAGTAGTTGAGGCCCGTTCCACCTCCCATAGCTGCATGAATCGCCACAATATCTTTATCGGCCTCAGCTTCGGCTATTAGAGCATCGGCAAAGTAATTGGTGAATGATTGAGTCTTGGAGCTGGACTTAAACTGCTTCCCGGTGGCTGGATCAAACTTAGTAACACCTAGACAGATTAGGAAATGGTCACTATACTACAAGCAGAAAATTTTTGAAATGCCAATAGAGTATGGATGAAGATCACGATGTTAGAAAACATGGAAGGTGATCATGATGTGTAGTGTCTCACCATGGTACTTGTCAGCCGCTTTCTCTGCATATGGGTACCCACGCCCCTTCTCGGTCACCACATGAATGAGTACAGGACCGGTTGTTTTCATGCTTCTTACTTCATGTAGAATCGTCACGAGATCATCAATGTTGTGTCCATCAACTGGACCAATGTAATAGAGGCCAAGCTCTTCAAACAGTGTTGAGCGGGATCCGCTGATCATTCCACGGGCATATTCATCTACCTTTGCAGCTATTTCGTGCATAGATCCACCAATTTGTTTTGTAACACCCTGCCAATTACAAGATACACACAAAATTTTTGAATCAGGAAACAAATAGAACTGAAATGAGCTATCTTTGACATAACTTGCTTCTTATGATTAACAGTGTAAAAATGAATTTGATTTAACTTATCAAGAGCCATCTACCTTCCCTCTTTTCTTGGCAATAATGAACAATCAAGTTCTTGTAGTCTATGCATTTAATGAATAATGGGGGCATCATAGTGCTTTTTACCTTGGCAACTTCCCTCAGTTCTCTCAGAGGTCTGCTAGACTGTAATCTGCTGAGAGCACTGCTCAATGCTCCCACTGGTGGTATAGGACCATCAAGTGATGCGGTAGGCAAGGAAACTTGCTTGTTGTCATTTAATATGACGATCATATCTGAATCAAGATAACCAGCATTATTCATTGCTTCATAAGCCTGTCCAGCAGTCATGGCACCATCTCCTATAACGGAGATAACATTGTTCTTTCTTCCCTTCAAATCTCTCCCAACAGCCATTCCTGCACATTCAGAGTAACACCCAATTTAGGACAGTACAACTTCATTCCCAAATCATCTTTGGAGCATTTTTTACTAAGGCTCCCATCTTGGTGGATGGTAATGGAGATGCCAGTGGCCAGATACAAATATTCAAATGTATTTTCAAAATCTGAAGATCAGCAATGATATTTATAAATTTATAAAATGCGTATAATATTCTTCGAAATGGACAAATATATATTAGTACCAATAGTAGGGATATACATAAGTATACATATGTGAAAGACGATAGATGTTATGGATATCAAACACAAAGAGAAATCGATCACATGCACAAGCACAAGCACAAAGATTTACTAGGTACAAGCCAAATTGAAATACACCCTTCAACCAAATTGAAATACACCCTTCAACCAAATTGAAATACACCCTTCAACGATGACATATTGTTCTTCATTATATGTAGATATGAACACGGAGGAGTATCAATTGGCGAATCAATACCCTTGCCCTAGGTTTAAAGAATTTATGTATTGAAAATCCTTATTAAATGGAACCAAGTACATAATCTTGTAAAATCAAAATAGAAATGAGTTTACATTTGCGCACACACACTAATACAGTTAAATGGATCTAATAACATAATCTCTCAAAATCAAATTAGAAATACTATCAAACACATATGATAAATATTTATATACTTTCCACTTACTTATTATCTAAAGATAAGCTATGCATGTCCATAAGCATCAGCAGTAGGATGCAGGATATGTGAGGGAATTCAGCCCTACCTAAGGCAGCTGAGATACTTGTTGAACTATGACCAGTTCCGAAGCAATCATAGTCACTCTCGGAACGCTTTGTGAACCCAGATAGCCCATTTGTCTGCCTCAGTGTTGGCATCTTGTCCCTTCGCCCAGTTAGTATCTTGTGAGGGTATGACTGGTAAAGAAAGTCATATTTAATCATTCAGCAATCTTTTAGTGCAATATGATGGAATGAACTTAGCTATCACACACCAAATTCGATGGCATGAACTTCCGCAAGAAAAGACATATAATCTAAAAAACTGGAGCATGTTATGGATAAAGAGTAGAAGATCAAAGGTACCTGGTGGCCAACATCCCACAGTATTTTATCCTGTGGAGCATTGAAGACATAATGGAGAGCCACTGTTAGCTCAATGACACCAAGGCTGGAACCGAGATGTCCCCCGGTCTTGGACACATTGAAGATGACATCTGAACGAAGCTCGTCAGCCAATTGTTTTAATTCCTATGGCACAAAATACGCATAAGCAAAGAACCCCCAAAAATCTATCATCTAAGCTCCCAATTGAAGAACTTGAGAGTGAAATGGAGTTCTCAAATTACCTTGACTGAGAGGTTTTTCATGTGAATAGGGTAGTTTATGGTGTCCAACAAAGGTGTTGGGGGTCTCTGGGAGTAGTACTCCGCCCTTTCTGACAGAGATGCACATGTGTACGCCCTCTTCTTGCCCTGGAATCCATGAACCAAACCAGAAAACAGAAGAAATAAATTCATTACCATCTAATTAGATTGAACCCAGAAACCCTTTTGCCTGTATTACTAAGAAAAGAACTTCTTTTACGCTGCCAACCCAATAACGAAAGAAAACATCTACAGATGCAAGAACCAAGAAAAATAAATAAAAAAGATGCAACCTTTAAATCACTTGTCACTGAAGGTCACACTCAAGTCGCTGAAAGAACCTCAAGAGACTGTGCTAAAATGTAAAATCCAGCAGGTGAGTGGGTACCAACAGACCTTAAGGAGCTTCTGCTGGCACCTGCTGTGGAGATCCTCAGTGGCTCCCAGCAGCGGAGAGGTGAGAGAAGCGCCCCTCTGAGGATCCGCAACCCCCCACTGAACAAATTTGCAGGAGAATGGCAAGGTGGAGAGTGCCATGAGACGAGGAGCAACAGCAGCACAAGCACGGGGGAAGAGGAAGAGCAGCAGAGGGATGGAGGCACACCTCCCTTCTCGGATTTAATGTGGGAGTTGAGGCAATGCAAGGGGTGTGGCTGCTATTTTGTTGGGCACTCCTCAATGGTTTTGCCTTCTCTCTCTCTACATGTGCAAATAAATGTCGTGCTTTCTCTCTCTACATGTGCAAATAAATGTCGTGCTTTCTCTCTCTACATTTCCTCGCTACCCCGTACCATTCCCTTGGCCAATACCTTTCAGATCGCGTAACTTTGAGTAGTTTTTCATTGGTCCACGTGGATGAAAAATCAATAACGGATATAATGCGACTAATATTGTTTCTGTTTTTTTATTAAAGTGGTATGTTTGTAGTGGGCGCCTCGTCGACGCTTGTTGGGCTTTTTTTGGGCCTATTTATTTTGACGCGTGATGGTTAGGAGTGGGAGAATAAATTAGATGTACGTATCATTAACCCGATAAAAAGGGCCATTAGTGCCCACTAGATGGTTCCTTATCTTTCCAACTCTCATGATGACAGCACATGGTACTGCCTGCAGATTATTAAGGATGTATAACCAAGAGGGAGTAAAGTGTACAACATTATATGAGCGATACACAAACCAACTAATTTTTAAGGTTTTAATATTATATCTAATTTATATCATCACTAAAATTACCAAACTAATTAAAATTATAAAATAGCATTCTCCTCTCATGATTCCTACCTTCACAGATTGTGTGATTATTTTTAAATTTTCTTGATGATATGAGCATGGTACAATAATATTTTCATTTTTTATTTTTATTTGTAGTATAAATATTAATATGGATACCTTTTTATTTTTTTAAATATGGATATGACTAAAGTTATATTTATCATTTACTATCGTAGATATGGTGTATATTTTTCTTTTGATGGTTATAAAATAAATAAAATACATATTTTATTTTTTTATGAATACGTGTATGGATATATAGGGATACTTAAAGTACGAGATGGCTTTGCCATTTTACAGGTATAGATACAGATACCTTTTTTATTTTTAGGATATATAAACATATATAGGTAAATATTTTTTTGGCGAATATGGATATCTGAATTATCAAGTTTGTATATGCAATTATATAAACATATGTCTCCAATTGGGATTATTCAGAATTTCATGCACTCTCGATTGCAAGGATAAAGCTTGATTTTTCTATGATGCGAATTAAATAAGAAAAAAATGTGAATAGTCATCATGAGGAGAAAGTGCTATTTAGAAGTATATCAACCAAAATAAAAATGGTATGGGTAACCATCTTATCAACAAAAAATAAGAAATTTGAATATAACTTGCAATTAAACATCATGAGGGAAGAGTGCAATTTTAAATATAGTTTCTTAAATTTTGACTATTTGGATGATTTGAGTGATGGTACAAATTATATTTAGTATTGAACCTTCAAAAGTTAGATGGTTGGTGTATGGTTCATTTAATATTGTACCCTCAAACTTTGTACGTTGGCTTGATTTTTGCCACGTGGATTGAGAGTGATTTGGCATCCATCCACCACACTTTATCCACTCTAGGTAAACGAAATATTACCTGAAGGATCCTAACCCCCTCTATTGATGCATCAATTTATAGTATATGTAAATGTTTGTCTTTGTGTATATTTACTGAATGCATTTTTCTCTTTCAATATATGATTTGAATATACACAACACGTCTGAATGCATATTTCTTCGTCAAAATTTTTATGTGCTTTTGAATAGGCTTTTCATGCGTGTCTAAAAGTATCCTCACTAAGAAGCGAGAATAGAGTGTCTATGAGGTGACCCACAAGAAATCCCATGTCCAGAGAACAAGTAAATGCAATGTATAATGAATCAATAAATGATGAAAAATGTGAAGCATGATTTATTATACTCTACAAACAAAGATGCATAGCATGTAAGCACATAGAGGTCGAACCACAAAGAGAAAACAACAGAGCCTTAAGGATTATTGCTAATCATTATGTACAAGTATCTTCTTTTTTATGTGGGTTTTTTGGTTTTCAAATTTTTCAAATTTTTTATTTTCTTAATTTTCAGTTTTTTTAATTTTAAAAATTATATAACAATGTATAGATATGTATATATAAGGGCGTGTATATATAGTAATGTATATAAGATATAAGATATAAATCACAATAAATACAATAAATATACAAAATTTATAAAATATTAATAAATATAGTCTTGATTATATAAAATATATATTTGTTTTGAATTATTTATAAGGAATTGATAATAATTATAGCAATAATACAAACTATATATATTTTTATACTGCATACGGTATTACATTTATAAATATAGTCAAGAATAACCAAAATCTACAAATAAAATATTTTTTGGCTTTAATATTTTTATAATGTTTTTGTGATTTTATGGGTATTTGCTAATTTTTAGATATTTTAGAAGACTAAAATATTCCAAAATATGGATTAGTTAAATACGATGAATTTTTGCAATTTAAAATATTACATAAAGTCAAAATTTTCAAAAACTATTTTTAGTATTTAATAAAATATATAAATAAATTTATCAATCAAAAATAAATATTTTTAAAGTTTTGAGGAATCTTTATAATTTTTTATAGGATTTTAGAGCTTTTTTAATTTTTTAGTGATTTTCTTTTTCTATTTTTAGCATTTTTTGGCGGCGTTAATATAGGAAATAATAAGCATATTATCATTTTTGTGATTTTGAAAAGTTTTTTATTATTTTTTAGCATTTTTAAAGTTAGACAAGAATAAAATATGATATTTTCTATTTTTAATAAATATGCAAGGTGCATAACATGAAAATAGAAATTATAGCGTGAAAGAACATGCATATAAGTAATTTATCCTATTTTTACATGATTTTTGGAGCTAGGATGATATTTATAAAAATTAAACAAACATGCACTACAATACTTGAACTTGAAAGTGCATATTTGCAAATAAAATAAATTATAGAGTGGCATATGCAATATCCCAAAAGTTTTCAACTAAATTTCACTTTTTATAAATAATTTTATAATTGCAAAAAACTTGTAAGGGCATATATGCAAAATGTCCCCTCATGTGCATATCCACGTGAGGTGACCTGGTCAGGACTAGAATGTAATATCAATACAACGCGAGGTCCTTTGCACAATTTATTCACAGAATATATAACTAAATTTTACAATTACAAGACTGAATAAAAAGGAACAAAAAGGCAGAGGTTGGATGTGTAAATTACCCCCAAAAGCACCCTATCATGCGGCGTTGATTTCTCCACATATCCATGTGTCTGCTCCCGCTTGCATGATGATTCTTCAAGATGTAGCGGATAGGATTAGATATTCGAGGAAGATCCGACGGTCTTGGGCCCTTCATCCAACGACAATTATAGACATGGGACTCGGACATTTATCAGACGATGGAGGATCTTCCTGGAAGAACGAGGAAGAACACCTCCCATTAAACTTTAAACTTTGATATGCAAATACTCGAGCCCTCTTCAATGATTCATTCCTCCAACATGATCGGGAGATTACTAGGTTGCTTCCGCACCTGCAGATACCGACCAAAGATGTCCAGATGCCAACGCTAGGGATCTGGAGGTCCTTCTCACTCAATCGACCTGGAGGTCCTGATGGAGCTCGATGCTTCTCTCCTAGGTCATATCTTGACCAGGTAACATGCGAAAAACAAAGCAGGGCTTGAGGCAATCCTCCTTGACTCGGATGGAAGCTAAACATCATTGAAAATAGGTGAAATGGATGCGGCTCTGGCGTGCGAAGTGGAAGGAATCGTGATCCTCTGATCTGTGCAAGATCAGATGGGGTTGATGGTGCAGGAGATGAAGAACGTGTTGAGGAAAGAGATGTGGTTATCATGGTAGTCGAACACTTTCAAAAGCACGGTGAAACGAAGCCAGAGCAGGGAGATTCGATGATCGAATGATTGAAACTACGACTAATCTAGGTATTTAACTATACGGGACTGTAAAAACCTAGACTAAATCTACCTAAAAAGGGATAAAAGTGCAACTCATACATGATGTGAACCAAGGAGCAGAGGTGCCGCCGAAGCTCCACCGTAGGCTACCTCCTCTCCTCCTAGCAATGCCTCGACCTCGGGGGGTACTCTCTCTGTCATCGAGAACATACACACACACACACACACGAAATGAGGAGTTTTAGGACTTGAAGAAGGATCAAAATGAGCTAAGAAGGAGGAGGTTTTATTTATATACAAAGGTTGGAATCCTTATTGACCAACTATTCCTAGTGACTAGGGGTTATGCACAAGGGATTAAGGATCTAAGTGTGTATGAGGGTCGATCAGAGATTGATTTGCATGAAAAATTAGATCGATGAGATCAGCTTATCACCCAGGAAAAAGGGAGGAAAGGCGAGGAAGCAACACATTTGACAGATCAGAGGTGCCAAATGCTTAGTTGACCAGAGGCAAACAAATACCGACCTCTCATTGGTCCACATAGACCGCTAGAGGAAAAAATAGATTAGAAAGTAAGAAATGATAAGAAATAAAATAATAAACAAATTAATAAAATAAAATTAATAAAATAAGAATTTTTTATTATTTTTCATAATATTTAATTATTATTTTATTTAATTTTATGGGTTGATTTGTTACAAGTTGCTTTTTACAAGTACATTTACAAGTATATTGGCCTATGTTTTGCATATTTTATTTTTATTTTATATTTTATTATTTTATTCTCATAATTTATATATTTATAACTTATTTAAATATACACAAATATATTTTTGTTGTATTATCATGATGTTATTTGTACACTTAAATAAATATGGGTATTAGTTATATTAGTATAAGTATAGTAGAGTCATCTATGTAATTTTGTATATTATTTTATTTTAATATATTTTTTGGTTTTTATATGTTCTAAATATTTACGTATATTATAAATAATATTTACAAATTAAAAAAATATAAAATAATGAAGAATATAAAGAATAAATAAATTGAATAATTTATTCAGGTATATTGTACAATAGGGGTCCAAAATCTAACTTTTGCATCTTAACTCTAAATTAAATGAAACCACCTTCAATGAATAGCTAAGTAAAAGTTGTATATAAAGACGATTTTGATGCATTTTGAGTTTTTATGAAGAAGTTACGGATCTGTGAAGTTTGGGTTTTGGGTTCTTATTCAAAGTGTAGAATGGGTCCCAAAAATGAAGTATTGTCGAATTAAAAAGTGAGGTTCTGATTTGATTTCTTTACAATCCATCTGCCCTATCTTCCCCTACTTTATTACTTTTCGACTAGGTCATCATGATGATTAAGTCTCGGGAGCTAGGGTTATTCAGTTTCCTTGACACTTCATTAATTTTCTTTTCTTTTCTTTATTCTTTTATTTTGGTAATAAATACAGTATTTGTACAATAATTAACACAATATTTGTACAATTTACATACTGTTTATTTTGATAAATTAATGATATATACATGCATTTAGATAGGGTTTAAAGGACAAAATGAAATAATAAAGGTGATGCAATGGAGATTCATCACCCCCTATGCTTCCATTTTTAGTCCCTAGAAAACACTTATATAAAAAGTGCAGAAAATAATAAATTAAAGATAAAAAAGAACTTGGATCGATTTTAATTTTGGGATTTTTACCCGACAGACCCTACAAACTTTTCAAATTACCTCTATGACCTTTTGCACAATGTAATTACCCCAGCGACCCTGTAAATTACTCCAAGAACCCCTATAGGCTTCAAACAGATTACTTGGAGGGTTCATGGGGTAAGAGTTGGAAAGTTTACGGGGTCGAGGGGGGAATTAGGTTGTTCCAAAGGTCGTGGAGGTAATTATCAAAGTTTATAGGGTTTGCTAGGTAAAAATCCCTTTAATTTTTAAACTCGTCTTTACAAAATCAAAGTTTGGATCTTAAGTCAAACCTTTGTATTTTAGATATGCTTAGAACCTTGTTGGGAATCAGATTTAAAACACAACAGCCTCTGAGTTCCACAAAACTCTGCTCAAGTCTCCTCAATAGCCAGGTCTGAATAAGTCAACTCTTACGCAAACCCTTATGAGTATGAAGCTATCTTGTACATTGTGAGTGATATGTAGCTCTTCTTGGTTGAGGCAGTAAAAGTCAGTCTTCTCCAACATGGTGACCCTAATTCCCCAATCCAACAACTCTTTCCGCGAGAAGCAGAGTATTCCCTTTTAGGCTCAAGTACAACCAACTCAAGAAGAGGAGGTGGAGAGAAGAATGGACAGTAGCCAGTGTAGCTACCTATCATAGGATGCTTGAACAGCAAGTCATACGGCTGCATGCTCACATGAATATGACTTTAAAGCTCAAGCTTGCTTATTGGATATACAAATATATACATACTCCAACATGCATTTTATTTTCATTCAGGTATGTCCACTTTTTTGAGTTTTTGTTGTATTTTTTAATACAATATACATTAGCATTTACATAAGGACCTTTTCCTCTTGAGCTAGTAAACTATCCATCTTTTGAAGCTTTATTGCAACCCAAAACTTCTATCTTTAGACCTCATGGCTCCTGGATCAAGTTGGGGTATAATGACCACAGATATGTGACTTCCGATATTTCCATTGACTTGTGTCTCATGTCGGCAAATATTCTACTAGGCATTCAAGATGATATTGAGCCAAGTCTGGTGTTCTCAAAGAATTGAGTCTAATAGACTTGAAGTGCCTCAATTCTAGTCCCCATAAGGTTCCTGTGATTAATTAAATTTAAGGTCCAATCAAGCTCCAATCTTCAGTTAATACTTAGACTAGTTCAATTATCAACATCAATCCTAAAAATACAAATGCTATGTACAGTGCAGAGAAAATCTTTTTGTGATGAAATTATCTGATTTTTCTCTTTTATGGATTTTCAAGAAGATTTTACAAATTTTTATGCTATTTTGAAAATATTTTGCAAATGTTTTTGGGATTTTATTTTTACAAAATTTTAGGGATTACTAAAAAACAAAGGGGTTTTAGAAAAAATTGGAATTTGTACATGTATTTACTCGGGAGTGCCTCTTGTTATTTATAAGAATTAGGATTTTGGAATTTACGGATTTGTAAAGGAATTTTATTTGCTTGAATTATATACATAGTTCTTAAAATAAGTTGAAAAGATTTTTGCAAGTATTTTGAAAACTTTATTTTGCAAACTAATTTGACAAATAATTTTGAAAAAATAAAAAATTTGAGAATTATTTTGCAAAGATTTTTCATTCAATATGGATTGATTTTTCAAAATTTTCAACTATTGTTCAAAATCATTTGCAAATATATTTTTAAAAGTTTTTATTTCAAACAAAGAAATAAAATTTTTACAAACAAAATATTTTTCAAAGGTTGAAAATATTTAATAAAATATTTTCCAAATAGTTTTCGATAGATTTTTCAAAAATATTTTCAAACTATTTTTCAAACATTTTGCAAAGCCTGATTTATTAATCAGTATATACAAAGAAGTTTAATGTTTGTGTATTAATTTTTATTTTTTAGCAGTGTTACTGAAAATATGAAAGTACGAATTATAGCTAAAGTATATACAGACTTTATATGATCCCTCTATATTTAGCTTGAGTTATGTCCCCATAGATCGGAGAAAAGAGAAGGCATAACTCGAACTGAGTACAAAAGATGCTATGCTACAATGACTAATAGATAAAGAATCAATGAATGAGAAGTAAACTGTCCCCCCTATACTTAGGATCGATTAATCCTTAGAATAGTAGATTGTATCTATATACAGGAAGGGTCGAGGGTGGGAATGAACAGATTAATGACTCATCTTGTCTCCCCCTATACTTAGGATAAAATATCTCTAAGTATAGACCAAAATATCAACAAGAGAGGAGACATGTGATGGATCAAAGAATCAACAATGGGGCCTAGTCACCCACTCATACTTAGGATGAACCATATCCTAAGTATAGTGGTGATGGCTGAGAGGAATCTAAGAAGGAATGATAAGAAATAAAATAAACAGAAGAAAATAACATAAGAAAATAACAGAAGAAAAGAAAAAAACTAAAGAAAAAGTTTTATAGGAGAATTATCTGAATCTTTGGATTTTGCTAGAGTTGCAGATGATGCATCATTGAAGATCACTTGGACTGAGTCAAAAACGATCAGGAAAGTGTCGTGCACGAGGTACGGCTTCAGTAACTGACCACTGATGACGAAAGATTATGTGTCATAGGATAATTAAGATATTACAATACTTCCGTTATGAGAAACTTCTTTTACTATGAATATCATTTTTCATTTAATTTTCAATTTGCCCAGGAATATCTTCAACTTTGTGTCAAATAACCATATTTTATGAACAGTTTCAAATGTCATTTGCTTGACGCGCCAGTCATGCCAACATTTAACCTTCTCCTTATGCATCAAGTTGTTAGCATACACATAATATCAGAATTCTGTGAGTTTATTCAGGTCCATTTTTCTTTTCTGACCACCTTTATGTGAGTCTAGATTGCAAATGTTGACTGCCCATAATGATTTGTGAATTAGTTCGACAAGTAGATGGCATGATTTTCCCTACACAAGATGATAGGAAGACATGAACAAGGGAGACTTGTAGGCAGTCCTGTATGTCAAAAGGATGGAGTCTAATAGTTGGGACCCGTTTTTTCTGTCCGACCTCACAAGCATATGCAAAATTGTCTTGGTTTCTCTGTTGTATAGTTTTGACATGCCACTGGTTTGGGGATGATAAGAAGTGAATCGATGTTGGATGTCATAATCCTTCGTTAATTTCTTGACCTCTTTATTTATGAAGTGACTACCCTTGTCAGATATGGGAATCTTTGGTATCCTGAACTGTGAGATGATGTTTTTTTTGCAAAAATCAACATACTGTATAGCTATCAGCAGCTTCGGTAGGGATAGCTTCAACCCATCAACTTACATAGTCAACGATAACAAGGATATGCATAAATCCGTGATTGTTGGGGAAGGGTCCCATGAAATAAATGCCCCAAGAATCGAATACATCTGAAATCTAAATGAGTTTTAGGGTCATCGAGTCTTTAGTGTGAGGATCCCTCCCATCTTCTGACAATCAATGCAACCTTTGACATATGTTCCTGCAACCTTGAATAGTGTAGTCCATCAGAGGCTACACTGTAATACTTTCGCTATCGTTCTATCTCTAGAGTGGTATCCACCAGATTCAAGTGAATGACAATGCTCGAGGACACTCTGATATTTCTCTTGAAGGATACACTGACATCAAATGTAGTATGCTCCTTCCATAAATAAGAGTGGATCTTCCCATTGGTAGAAGTGGATAATGGACAAGAACTTGTCCTTCTTAATTTTCATCCAATATTGTGGGACTACACCGGAAATGAGGTAATTCACAATATCAACATACCAAGGAAGAGAATCCATGGCCATGATTGACTCATCAGGAAAGATATCTGTGATGGTTGCATTGCTAAACAAAGGCTCTTATTGCTCGATTTTGGAGAGGTGATCTGCTACAACATTTTAAATTTTGGGTTTATCTTTGATTTCCAAGTCAAGCTCATGGAGGAGAAGGATCCATCTGATCAATTTGGGCTTGGCCTCCTTCTTCTGTTGTAAGTATCATATAATAGAGTGGTTAGTGTAAATTATGACTCTAGATCTAAGAAGACATGATCTGAACTTCTCGAGGGCAAAAACCACGTCCAGCAGCTTTTTCTCTGTGACGATATAGTTGCGATGTGCTTTGTCTAATGTCTTGTTGGCGTAGTGAATGACGTAGGGTGCTTTGTCTTTCCTTTTTCTATCACAGCCTCAACTGTAAAATCTGATGCATCCATCATGATCTCAAAGGGTAGAGACCAATCTGGAAGTTGTAGGATTGGAGCTTGAGTGATTATCTCCTTTAGTTGGTTAAATGAAAGGAGAACATGTTGATAAGCATGAAACTCAGTCTCCTTGCACAGTATCTCTGTTAAAATTCGGGCGATGTGATTGAAATCTCAGATGAATCTTGTGTAGAAACTCACATGCATCAGGAATGACCTCACATTTCTGACATTTTAAGGTGGCTCAAGGTTGGCAGTCACATCCACTTTTGTTGGTTTGACTTCCATACCACACTTGAAAACAACATGGCCCAGCACAATCTCTTTAGTGACCATGAAATGGCTCTTTTCCCAAGATAGTACATGATTTACTTCTTGGCATTTCTGAAATACTTTATCTAGGTGTTGAAGACAAGAATCAAAACTGTCACCATAGATGGAGAATTTGTCCACAAACACATCGACAAAACTTCCAACTATATGACGAAGACTGCAAGCATGTACCTATGGAATGTGACAGGTGCATTGCACAAACCAAAGGGCATCCTCTTGAAAGCATAGGTGTCGAATGAGCAAGTGAAGGTAGTCTTCTCTTGGTACTCTAGGGATATTGCCACTTGGTTGTACCTAGAATACCCATCCAAAAAGTAGAAGAACTCCTTGAAGGCCAATCTTTCCAAAACTTGACCAATGAATGGCAAGGGGAAGTGATCCTTCTTTGTTGCAGCATTGAGGCGGTGATAGTATGCACACACATGCCAGGATGTTGGTACCAGAGTTGAAATTTTTTCTCCTCTTTCATTTGTAACCATGGTCTCCCCAGATTTCTTTGGAACTACATGCAAATGGCTCACCCATTTCAACTCGGAGATGGGATAAATGAATCCTGCATCATGCCACTTCGTAATTTCTTTCATAATGACATCCCACAAGTTAGGGCTTATCCTTCTCTGAAATTCTCAAGATGGCTTGTCATAATCTTCCAAATATATGTGGCATGAACATAGAGCATGATTTATCCCACGGAGGTCAGACACATTCCAACCAAGTGCCTAGAACCTCGAGCAGTCGAGATTCGTGATCCGGGGTCAGCTTGTTGTTGACGGTGACCGGATACATTTTATTTCCACCTATAAAGAAAGCATACTTTAGCCCTGCTGAAAGTGGCTTTAATTCCGATTCTAATCACTTCAGAAACTGAACTAGTAGATGTATAATCACCAAGATTTTGGAGGTGTTGCTCATCTCGGTCACTAGTGGCTTTGCTGATAATGTGCTGAACATATCGTCAATGAATATTCCATGTTTGGACTGGCATGAATCTTCTTTCTCAAAGAGATCCATCAGCAAGGAAGAATCTATCTCCTAGTCGACATCGGAGCATGTAAAGATTATGCATTCCAGGTCCTCCTCTGGAGATAGGTTCCCCTGGATCCATGTGTCATTCAAAGAGAATCATGTGTCTCTGATATCTGCAATAAAGTCACAATATGCTTCAAACAATTCTTCTTGACCTTGATCAAACACGACTTTCGGTTCACTGACCATTTCCACTGTCACTTTATTATTGCTCGAACAGAATGTAATCTTCCAAGTCCCATAATCAAATATAGCCTCTCCAATGTGCAAGAATAGCCGACCTAGAATAATTGAGGTTAGGAGTAACAGTACATGGGAATACATCTCAAGGACTGCAAAATCAACTAGAAACTGTATATTCTGTATGGTTACAACAATGTCCTCCAATAAACCTCGAGGTCGCTTGATTGATCGATCAAGGAACTGAAAGATCATGTGCGTTGGCTAGAGTGGTCCCAACCCAAATTCTGTGAGCAATGAGGTGGGCTTGAGGTCAATTAAAGAGCAACTATCAAGCAGAGTTCGTTCGAAGACTTGGTAAAAAATCTTGTATCTGATCAATGGTGCTCCTTTGTCGGGCTTCTTCTACGAGAGGTTGTTGCTTGATGCAACTATAGCCATGGTGAGGACGTGCTTCTCTACTTGCTGGCATTTGTTGTTGCGGTTTGACCGATACTTTTTTGTACACTCTTCCTTCAAGCCCTTCTTCACAACAGACATGTACTCCATAGATTTCAGCAATGGTAACTCAGCAGTCAAGTTTTCAAGAATATCCACAACATCTGGATCAGACAATGCATTTTTTCATTTTGCAATTTTTTTTGATTTTCTATCGCTCTAGGAAAAGAAATATGTATAGAACTGAAATATGAAATATTGTTCTTATTTACATCAAAATTCTTGTCTACGACATTTTATACAATCGGGGCTACAAAAAGATGTAAAATCTAGAGATGACGGCACTGCTGTTGCTAGTGGACATCAAAAAACTACAGCATCCACTCCATTGGCTGGTGCCGGATCGATTTTTGGTGCTTGCTCCTCCATGGCTTGCATAGCTTCACTTCGACTGCGATCATCATTTTAGTATTTTTCATTTTTGTGATTTTCTGTTCTTTTTGTTGGGGATGGTTGATGACTGAAAAATCACGAGGATCTCCCTATCGGGCCAAGGTAAAAATATTCAGTGTTGTTGCGACCCGAATAGAGAGACTCGATCAATCAAGAAAATATATGAACCACCAAACAGGGGATAAAATAATGAAAATCAGATAGCGGTCCTCACTACTGGCCATGGTCTCTGCAAAGGCAAAAGACCCAAACTCAGGTGTCGAAATATCATCTGTCTGCTGTCTCGCATCTGGCACTGGTAACTCAGGAATAGAAAAAGGGTGGTCAAGGGAGAACAGGGCGGAATCGAACTCGAGTTCCGAGAGCGGGTCTGGGCTCTCACAAACCAACCTAAATGAACAGGTTGGAGTGCTAAAAAGCGGTGAAGCCAGAGGCTGCCTAAGAGACCTCCTGCCCATCATCTTGATCTGGCGAGTCAGGCGGATGAGATCTGGAAAACAAACAAGATGAGCAAACAAACCCCCGATTCACCTACTCCACGCGGAGCTGAAGATCGTAAGAGCTCGGTCAATTATCTTGTCAATTTTATTTAGGTGATCATGTCAGGATATCAGAGCGGTTACGTGACCTGATAGGAATCCAATCCACCAATCAGACTGTCCCGTATAAAAGGCCGGTAGTCTGATCAGGGCTCGGATGTGGCTCTAGCCTAGTGTGCGGGTTACTCTCTCGTGCAATCAAACCAGACAATGAGGGGGTTGCTCTCCCCAAGACAGATTTTTAGGTGAGGTGTCTTTTAGGGTCAAGTTTGTTTAGCAGTCCCAATTTTATAGTTTTTCTTTTTTTAGATATTTTTCAGATCAAACAACGCCAAACGAATTTTTCGGTTCTCTTCATTATTTTAAGTTCAAAATAGGGGGAGAAGATGAAAAAGCCGATGCATGGGAATCAATGATGCATGCAGAGTAAGAAATGCGTACATGACTCCAGCAGTCTACATGCAGAGTGATCTACGCATAAATTAAAGACAGAATATAAACTACCTATATGATGCACACGAAAACCGACCCTAAACAAAGCAGTTCTACTCGTGAAGAACAGTAGCCGGGCACTCAAGCCTAAGTCCGGAGTCCTATCTTGGGAGCCACTCGGTGTCCGCCACAACGGATCCTGCACGCGTCGTATGTGACTCCTCAAGGCATGTGGACTAGAGCTCAAATAATCTGACTTTTTCTTTGTGATTTAATTAATTAAGTCCAATTATCTATTTATAGGAGCAGGCAGATAATTAGGGATTTGGCCTTAATTAATTACGTCACAATCAAAGAAAACTCCTAAGCTAGGGCTAAAACCGTGTAAATCAAATAAGCAGTAAATAAACGGTCAAAAGTCAAAAAACCGGCGAAAATCGCGGTAAGGTCCCCCGAGCACACCGGTGCTCGATGAAACAGACCCCGATATCAACCAAGTGTCCGAGTCTGTGACCCTGTATTATTAAAATAAAATAATTCTGTAGAAAATAAAACTAACTAATCTACGACTATTCTACGGTTATTTTGCGGCTATTCTGCGGCTCCTGAACTTCAGTCCTCCTCCTCACGCTCTTCTGCAGCTCTGTAAAGAAGGGAGCCGCCTCCGACTTCCACGGTTGCGTCGGCTTCCGAAGAAGCTGCCTCGATCCTTGGGCCCTTGCAAGAAGCAGAAACAAGAGTGTGTCAGTCCAGAAAAATATGTAAATAAAGTAGAGAAAATATATCTACAAATATCTACGAAAAGCCGCAGGAAAGAAAACCGCGAAAAGTCGAAAAAGACTACTAAGTCGTGCTCCCCGGCAACGGCGCCATTCTGATGACCGAAAAATCACGAGGATCTCCCTATCGGGCCAAGGTAAAAATATTCAGTGTCGTTGCGACCCGAATAGAGAGACTCGGTCAATCAAGAAAATATAGGAACCATCAAACAGGGGATAAAACAATGAAAATCAGATAGCGGTCCTTGCTATTTTTATTAACCTGGTATAGCGACCAGGGTCGGACTCAAGGAGCATGGGATGGTCGAGACGGCCTTCGAAGTAGTCAAATCGAAAAATAAGGAAGAAAATATTTTTGATGGATTTTAATTGTTTTTAAATTTTTTATGTTTTTAATTATACAAGAAAAGATACAAAGAAGCAACAACCACAATTTATTTAAGCACTCAAAAATACACAGAAAATTTAAATAAAATTGTTTTTGTGTTTTTTATGTTTTTAAGCGTTTTTGATGAATTTTTCAGTTTTTTTTTCATTTTTATTAGATTTTCTAAAAATCGAGAAAGGGGAAAAACAATGCTCATTGTGCAACCAGACTTGAAATATCAATTAAAAATATGTAATGGGTCTATAAAAGTCTGGAGATAATTTTTATGAAAAATGTATGCAAAAACTAAGCTACAGAAAAAGAGTTTGTATTTTTTTTATTTTTATAGAATTTTTTAGAATTTTTAGGGTTTTTCAATTTTTATGGGTTTTATAAATCCAAATAAGCCAAAAATTTAACAGAAGCTAGAAAACCACAAAATTAACTATCCATAATATTTTTAGAAATTTTAGAGAAGTTTTTATATTTTTCTTTGATTTTTCAATTCAAACAGTAACGAAAATACGTATTTTTGAATTTTTAAAATAGCAAAAAGCCTCGAAAATGTCCCAAAAATTTAGGAAAATTTTTACACAGTGGCAGAGCTACATATCCAAATTTCACCTAATTTGGATTTGATTTGAAATTTTATTCAATAAAAACAAGGCATACAACTCATAGGGACCTAAATGTAAGAAAACATAGTTCTAGGGGCTTAAACGTAACACGTGCTAGAACTTTAGGGTGGAAAGTGTAAAAAGTCCAAACAATCAGCACATGCTCGAATTAACTCACGCACAGGGGTATAAATGCAAATATCAAAAACTTAACTTCATTTCATAACACAAACAAATCCCAAGCCCATACATGCAAAATATCTCAAAATATCACGTGACGATGCACGTGTTCCACGTAGACATGGACTAAAATGCAAATAAAATAAACACAAGGTCCACAGTGCAATTTAATCAAAATTAAAACAATTACACTAAATATTTACGGGACTAAACTATAAATGCAATAAAAAGAGGGGCCTAAGTGAAATTACCCCTTTTATTCAGATCTAGGGGACGAAGAAGTGCCACGTGTAATATCCAACGGCTATGGTGCGTGGCTAACCCTTCGTTGGATCAACGCTGAGGAAGACGCCACGTAGAGATCGAACGGTGGAGGGTAGCGGACGCCTTTTCGCGGATGAACGCCCTCGATCGAATCCCAGAGATATCGAACAGTGGAGGTCTCTCGTGATTGGACGGCTCTGATCAGAACTGGAGCGGGAGGCTCAATCGAACGGCAACTGAAGCTCCTCCAAGAACAGCTCGCCAGTGAGTTTCGCCGGCTCAATGCGCGCATTGGGGAGCTCCTTTAGAGCTGCTGAGATGTAGAGAAGGTTGCTCGGACTCTTCCGCAGCTGGTGGGTACCTCCGATGAAGCCGGGAAGCTCCGAGGAGCTCCGGCGACGAAGGAGGAGCAAAGCTCCTGTGCTCGGATGTTCGGACCTCCAAATGGGGTCCTTAGACCTGCAAAACAACAAAGAGAGACTCCTGGGTCAAGGGAAAAGTACCTCGACCCGTCAGTGGGTGAAATGGATGATCAGAAGGGGGCGGAGCATGGTGAATCGACTAGTGAATGCCGACGGAGAAAATTAGGCGTAAATGGAAATTGAGCGAAACTACGGGGTATCAGAACTACCTGGTGAATGGAATCGACTGTGGATGAGACACTGAGTCTCTGGGGATCGTCGCCTCGATGGAACGTCGCTTCCAGAGGCTCAGGCGCATCTTGTGGCGGCGCACGACGATGAGGCTCGCCAGATTAGTGGATGGGGCCGCTCTCTCCTCGCTGCGACACTGCCCTTGGATAGCTGTCACTCTAAGGAGGGTAATGGAGGTCCTGGGATGGAAGGCGGATCAAGGTGAATCAGCCGGCGATGCGATTTGGGCAAAAATGGAAATTAACCTAACCTAAGGAGAATCGAAGGTACCTGATGACTGCAATCGTCTGGGCTGGAGGTCAAGGACCTCCGGGGTCGTCGCCTCGATGGCTCGACGGGGCCAGAGGTTCGGGCGCACCTTGCGGCAGCGCATAACGATGAAGCTCGCCGGATCAGTGGTTCCCAGCTGCCCGTGCCTCGCTGCGACCTCTCTCACACAACTGTCACTCAGGCGAAAGAGAGGAGCTCACTGGAGATGAGGGGGAAGGACAATGATGAAGTGAAAAGCACGGTGGAGGAGATGATATATACTCGTAGGGGTCCGACAAGATGGATTCGAACAGGCAAATCGGAGCTCGGATCCCTAGGAAGGATCATCGGGCGTGGATCAGGAATGGATCTAGTACAATCGGTGCCCGGGGTTTGAGTGGATGGTGATCGGATCATGCTGGGAAAATTAGGCGAAGTCGGGTTGGGAGCAGGATCCGCGGGAGAGTGGTCCTGGGGGGGAGAGTTGACCGAGGGTCAACAATTCTTCGTGGACCAATGGGAGGCCGCCATTTATTAATTATTTTAAAAATCATTTTAAATTAGTAAATGATTTTATTTCAAAAAAGTTTAAACATGAAAAATATTTCTTATTTTTCAAATTATTTTTAATGATTTTATTTATTTTTTTGAAAAATAAATAACGTATTTACATTATATTATTATTATATATAGGTATATACATATATGTATTTTTTATTTTTATTTTTAATTGTTTATTTTTGTAGAATTATTCCAATTTTATATTTTATTTATTTTCAACATAAAATTTGGAATAAAAAGGTATGTTTATTTCATTTTTATGATTTATTTATATGAGTTAAATAAGTACATTTATATACATATGTACATGGTATATATACAAAGTGGAAAGTGATTTTTATTATTTTTCTTTTTATTTTAATTTTTCTGATTTGTATTTTATTTTTATAAATATGTACAACATGTGAGAAACACTTTTTATTTTTATTTTGAGTAAAATAAATTTATATATATACATGGGGTTATGTACACACATGATTGACCTTATCTCTCTCTACTTGGGTTCTTTTGCGGTCAGGCCAATTCTGAGCCCTCCCTTGGGATTAGGTCACTCAATATTTATTCTAAATATTTCCCTCTTTTTCTTGTGTTTCTTTATTCCTTTATTTTGACACAAAAACATGCTAATTTTGCATATTTACATGATGCATGTGTTTTGACAACTTATGATATTTACATATATTTACATGTTATTTGGCTAAGGTTTCTAGCTAAAATAAAGGAATAAAGAGTGATTAATTGGGATTCATCAATGGTGGCGGCTGGCATGGCTCCTCCTCCTCCTTCTTCCTCACCTGAACCTATAGCTGGTACAACTGTGCAGAAGATGACGATTCACCATATGTAGTTTTATTCTTCCCCTTGATAGTGGAATACAGAGGTAAGGTCCTACAACTCATGAGACTAACAACATTAGACAAAAAATTTCACAATCATTTGACTCTACATGCATAGAATGAACTTCACATTCTACCAGCTCTTTTTGCTTGAAATTGTTGGGTTTGGCTTCGACCTCGATCGGAATGGGAGTTTTTGTGGCCGTTAGGTCATCCATCTTCTAGGTCATCTCTGTTAGGCCCTTGACTAACTGGACCAGACAATTAAGGCTTGGGTTCATAGGAACTGCCTCAGAAGATTCAACATGCTGCCCACACTGTGGTTGATGGTGTGGAGGCTGAGGCTAGGACTAATGATACTAGTGTTGCGGCAGAGGAAGCTGATACTGTTGATGATAGGGAAGAGAAGGATACTTGTGGTGGGATGCAACAGCGTACTGATGGTATGGCTGGTGTTGTCGGTTGCAGGTATTATTGATTCTGTCTCAAATGTTGTGATATTGTGGAGACTGGTTATATTGCAGTTTAGGCTAGGACTGGGCAAACCTCCCTCCTTGATGTTGAGGGAATGGGTGAGAATTTGCAGGATGGCCATGTTGAGGTTCTTCTATATGGAGCAGATGTGTGTCGTTCGAATAGAATCCATTCACCTCTTGAATGAGAGGCAGTGGAGGGGAGAATGGATCAAAGGAAGACATGGGCTCTAGTTGGTATACCACCAACTACTGTTAATGCGGTGCCTGGTCATGAGTCCACACGTAATATACATGTTAGGCTGCAGTTGTTGATGACTTGGTTGAGGTTGCTGTGACGGTGCTGGCTAACCTTTCTTCTCAACGGGAGTCTTGAGCGGTGGGGTCATAGATTGGCAAGCACTGATGGCACTCACTAGCAACTCCAGTTTCTTAGTGATCTAATATAATTTGTCCAGATTTTTTGTTTATTATTCAATCACACCTAATTTATACAGATCCTATGATCGCTTCTTGATGATATCAACTTTGAAGAGATGCCCCCTATGATGCTAAGGTTGGAGCTCTCATATCTCTTTGCTTCATTAGATGCTTCCATGTGGACTGGCTTGTGGAGGATCTGGGTTATCTCTGATACACATGGGATGAAGAGAGGGCGACCTCTCATTTGACCATTTCTTCAAGATCTGCCAAACTACATCTTCATCCATATTGAAGTGGGATCCCCCACATGTAATGTTGACTAATCTATGGCTCTCGACATTCAGACCTCTAAAGAATTATTGGACTAAATTGGTCTTTGGTATCTCATGGTGGGGGTGGAGGACCAGTGGCTGCTCGTAATTTTCCCACAGGTCACATACGAAGCACGTGACCCTAGGCTGATGGCTGACGTTCTCCCCCAACTCACGTGCCCCGCACGTGTGGGGGGAGCCTCGGGGTTAGCGCTAGGATGCTGGCGGTGCTGACGAGTGGCGGAGGGGGCCAGGCGATGCTGCTGAGGGCCGACGAGATTTCCCGGCGGTCGTCGAGGGCCCGGCCAAGGCGGAGGGGGTCGGAGGTTTGGCTTGTATCCTGAAGGGGTATATAGGTCAGGTATCGGAGCCCTGGCAGTTGCGAGTCGACAGAGCCCTGGAGTGGATGAGCCGGTTCTGGTGGTGGAGCCCTAGCGGTTGCGAGTCGATGGAGCCCCGAAATGGATGAAGCGTCGAGGTCGAAGTATTTGGGACAGAGTGTTGTCGAAGATGGAGGCAGTGAAGTCACGTCGAAGGTCGAAGGCGTTGTCGTATTAGCTCAACGGCGAAGCGGAGCAGTGCAAATACGGTGGGGGGTCACCGTGGGTCTGCGACAAGCCAGAGGAGCTCGGATCTTGCCGGCTGGAGGTGACGCTGTCAATGTCAACCTTGGATCAGTTGTGGATCGACGGATGAACTTGTGAGGTTGGGGCGGCTGAGCTTTTATAGCAGAGGAGGGTTGGCCGGAAGAGGAAGGCCAGCCGAAGATGGAAGGATGACAGTGATTAGTGATTTGAAGAGATCGGATCGAGAGGCAGCGGTCGACGAGATCTGATGAGGTACGGGGGATTTGATTGTGGCGGCGGCGACGAGTTTTGCGGTGGAGAAATTGTGGTAGTGATGCTCTGATTTGGGAAAGTAGGGGAGGAAGGAGGATGTTCCTGGGCCGTCCAATCGACCGAAGATCGGAGGGCCCAGATGGGGCCACGTGGCGGCCGAAGGCAAGGGTGGCATGGCACGTGCGCGACACGTGCGCGGGAGGCACGTGCCTCGCACGTGCAATATTTTTAATTAATTATTTTTTTATAAAAACAAATATGTAAAAAGCCGAAAAATAGCTAACATGTGGCAGCTCTAGGAGCTGCCACGTGTCAGCACCACAAAAATTGCAAAATAAAACTTTGTAAAACCCAAAATAAATAGCAAACGGCCTCGGATTGAAAAAGTTTCTTCATAAAAATTGCTCGTCTTGATGAGATCTACAACTTTCATGAAGAAACAAAACCAAAGTCGATCAATTCCATAAAGTGATATTTTTGGTGTATCCCGTGTACATAGAATACCTTGATTTTTGGGTTTTATATTTTTTTTTGTCATTTTTAAACTAGATAAAAATATAGAAAAATATGATAAAATCAAAGATAAATAATAACACATTAATCTATTTTTTTGGATTTTTATTAAATAAGATGATTGAGAAATAAAATACAATATACTACAGAGGGCTTTTGTACAAACTATTAGTGGACACTCAGACTCAAATAATTTCTTTGATTTTGGCTTCATTTTACATCTGGTTTTTTGCATATTTTAATAAAACTTTCATGAAAGAACATTAATTAGAAAGAAATAAAATACAAGGAGTTAATTATGTACATAATTTAATAGGTCAAAAACAACTAAAATACAAAATGTACAAAAGAGGCCCAAAACCCAACTTTCTCATATGAGCACCGATTCACTTGAACTTGGTCTTGTTTTGATGGTAAAATACAAAATTTTCAAAAGTGAGTAGGATAAAAACGGACACTGTATGAGGGAGATATGAGGGTTTTAGTCCGTAAATCCTAGAACTAGGGTTCAGGTTTTTGTGGGAGATATGAGGGTTTTAGTCCGTAAATCCTAGAACTAGGGTTCGGGTTTTTGGTCCACTTATTTGGGTTAGTGATTTTTTTGCATTTTCCCTTTACTCTTGTTAGTGATATGTACACACTGGATGTAGTTTTGGGTCATTTGGACTTAGCATGAATTAGTTAAAAATTAGGAAAGTTATCCTATTTACAGGTCAATTTTGGCTGGGATTTTTGGCTTCTTATTTTGTCCAGAAATGAGCGATAAAATGCAATTCTTATTAAAACATGTATAAATGCTAATTATGCGGAATAGATGCAGAAATGCTGATGATTTTGAGGGATTTGAGCTTAATTAATGAGATTTAGAGTGATGAATCTGAGATTCATCATCGTGGATAGTGCTGCAAATCATCTCGAACTCCTGCAGATAGAGATAAGGTTCCTCGGTGGCCAGCCCATGAAACTTGGGCAACAACTGGATGGTCTGGGGGGCGAAGCTCAAAGTTCCCAACAATGGGAGGAAGCTGGATCCGTCGGTGAGTGTGAGTTACACCAGGGTTGTGCAACTGTCTTATGGTCCTCGGTGGCTGGCCCGCCTGTTGTTGGTCTCCTCCTACTCCACCTCCTGCTTCGGGTCATGCTTCGGGTATCTCTCCACCACCCTCAGATCTATCTTCTCTGTCCGCTCGCATCAGCGCCATCTCTCTCTTGATGTCATCCATGAAGGCTCCCTGATATCTGATCTGTCTCTGCATCATCTCCAGGGAAGCTAACAATGAGTTGTTGATGGCAGTCTGATCATACACATAAGAAGGTTGTCCCTGCTCATCTGGGCATCCCTCACTGCTGGCCATATCTTGGGTCTCTGCAAAGGCAAAGGTACCCATCTCAGGTGCCGTAAAATGTCCAGAAATCTCTGTTGCACTATACTCTAACACCAAGGACTGATAGAAGAAGAAGGGTGATCGAGGGTGAACAGGGTGGACGTGAACTCAGGCTCGGAGAGTGGGTCTAAACTGCCCGAAGCTGACCTAGATGAAAAGGGAGGAGTGCTTGATAGCAGTGCCACCAGATGTGGCCTAAGGGATCTCCTTCCCATCATCGTGATTGGGAGATAAAGGCGGATGAGATCTGGAATGCAAACAAGATTGGCAATTAAACCCCCAATTCACCTACAAAACACTGAGCTGATGACTATGAAAGTTTGGTTGTTTATCTTGTCAATTTATTTAGATGATCAATCTATCTATCAGAAAAATTAAGCAAGCTGTTAGGAGCCCAACTCTCCTAGCCAACTATCCCGATTCCAAATGAGATATTTCCCATCCAGTATGAATTGTGGACCGTTTACCGACTACCCGATCAATTCAATCTGTTAAGGATGTCGCAGTCCACTTTACCGGTTACCAGAGAGGTCCTCACTAGAGAATGACTCACCAAGACCAATAGTCAACTAAAATTTCAGGCATGGCTCTATCCTAGTGTGTGGGACTCTCTCGCTGCAGATAAATCAACCAGTGAGGGGGTTACTCTCCCCAAGACAAAAAAATGGCGGGATGAGTTTTAAGGTCAAGTTTGCATTAGCAGTCCCAATTTTATTTGATTATCTCTTTTTTAGGTATTTTTCTGATAAAAACAATGCCTAACAAATTTTTCGATTTCCTTGGTTATTTGAGTCCAATAAAACGGGGGAGGAAGTCAGAAAAGCCGATGTGCGATCAAACACAATGATGCATGCAAAGTTAGAAATGCGTACCTTGCTCCAACACTCTACATGCAGGGTGATCCGCGTATAAATTACAAGACATGAAATAAACTACCTATATGATGCATGAGGAAATCGTCCCTAGATGAGCAATTTCTATTAATCGTGAAGCACAAGTAGCTACGACTAGGAAGAGAGACTGGAGTCCGGTCTTGGGAATCGATCGGTGTCCACCACAATGGATCTTGCAAGCATTGTATACGACCCCTCCCGGTACGTGGTCTCTAATCCAAGTCAAATAGCTTTTTCAATCAATATTAACTAAGTCTAATTACGATCTATAGGTGCAGGCAGGATACTAGGTGTTGGGCCTTTGCTAGTTACGTCACAATCAACAAAAACTCCTAAATCTAGGGGCTAAGTCCGCGTGAATCAAGCAGATAGTAAAGTCGACAAAACTGCGAGAAAATCGTGAAAAACTGATGAGGCCCCCAAGGGAACAATCCCTCGGGCAATGGACCTCGTGAAGTGTTGAAGTGTCCAAGTCCTGAATATTACGAGTTAATGAGCCACTCTCTCACTTCAAATTACACAAATATAGGCAATAAAGTAAATGGAGCTAAATCTACAAAATCTCTCTAAAACTCCTCCATGCAGGGATAGTAGGTCGAAGCTGGCTTCACGTGGATGCGTAGGTGCCTAGGGAGACGCGCCTCCCTCGATCCGCGGTACCTCGCACAAAGTCAACAGAGAGAAGGGTTAGACGGCTCAACAATATATATCAAAAATAAAGGAAAAAATAAAGCAAAAAATGAAGACAAATAATCACAATCAATCACTCAAAAATCTGATCTATATGTTGTTGTTCCCCGGCAACGGTGCCATTTGATGAACCCAAAAATCAAGCGGTCGTGTATTCCACACAAGGCGGGAACACAGTCGATGCGTTGACCGCTCAAAAATTCGGGATTCAATCAACAATTAACCCACAACAAAGTAAAAGTGGAGTTAAAATTTATTATAACTCTACAATGAATATGTATAGTGTGCAAGCATGTAGAGATCGAACACAAGGAACAAGTAGGTAGATTGGCAAAATAATGCTCTAGATTGACGGTGATCAAATGTCTATGCAAGTGCTATTTTGTGGGTTTTTAATTTTGTATTTTTAGTTAATTTATGATTTTATATTTTTATATTTTCATTTTTAATTTACTGATTTTGTATTTTCTTTTTTTATATATTTTCTATTTTTCTTTTTTTCTTTTCTTAATAGAGATATAAGGCTATATAGGATATGTATATACAATAGGGATGAGAGAGAGATGAAAATAGGTACAAATACTCAAAATACTGAAATAAAGTATTTTTGGTTTTTTATATTTTTCCAATGTTTTTGTGATTTTTTATATTTTCCTATTTTTTTGGTATTTTTAAAGTCAAAAAGACTGAAAACAGTGAATAAAATTAATGGTGGAAATTAATATGGAGATGAAAAATATCAAACACTGTCAAAAATTCCCCAAATTAATTTTAAACATACAGTAAGGAAAATTTAGAAATAGAATTGTGATTTTCATGACATTTTAGGAATTTTTAAGATTTTTATGAAGATTTTAGGGGTTTTTTAATTTTTAGAAGTTTTTTTGTATTTTTTCGTGATTTTTGATCTGTAGTCAAATTATGGAAAAACACACAAAATATATTTTTTAGGAATTTTTCAAAAATGTTTTATAATTTTTATGTTTTTTCTAATGCAAAAAGTGAAGAAAATGCTTGTTTTTGAATTTTTATAAATAATAAAATGCAACAAAAATGCAAATTAAAAGAATAACATTGTAGAGCAATGCAACAAGCACACAATGATATTTTTGGGAATTTTCAGAGTTTTATAGATGCATGAAACAAATAGAGACAACAAAGAGAAACTACAATACTAGCAAGGGCATTTTTTGCAAATAGTAGAAAGTCTAGGGGGCAACATGAAATTTTTCCAGAAATATATAACGTAATATAAACTTTTGTGGATTAAATGTTAAATCCAAGAACCACAAAGCTAAAAGTGCAAAGGTTCCAAAGTCTCGTGCGCACAACACGTAACTGGGAGGGACCTTTCTACAAATAACAAAAACCTGGGGGCTTATTGCAAATTTCTCCAAAAATAATACAATGTTACAAACTATTTTCTGGAACTAACAAAAATAACACTAAAGACAGGGGCTCCTGCGCAAAATACCCCGTCCCCACGTGCGTAGGTCACGTGAGGTGACATTGACAAGGACCCAAGTGCAAATATGAGAAACCTAGGGGTTTTTATGCAAATATTACACAAAATTATAAAATGCAAGTGAACATTTAAGGTTTAACTTTTAAATACAAAAAGTAGCGGGGCTAAAGTTGCAAAATACCCAAATAAAAGATCGAACGACCGACACTCTTCACTTGTCCACGTGTTAGCTTGTGAAGCGCCGATGACAGTTCGGGAATGTAGGGCCACGATTAGATCTTTGGTGAGGATCTGACGGTGTTGGCTCGCTTGATCTGACGACGGCTGCTGATTCTGAGACCAAGGCTCGATCCAACGGTTGTGACCCTCCTTGCAAGAATAGGGAAGAACACAGCCGAGGTCGGACTTCAATCGGCGATGCGGCATTGCTCCGGCCACCTCCTTCGCAACAGAAGGCCTCCTTCGACTCCTGGAAGGCCCCCTGACTCGCCGGTGGGGCCAAAATGGCTCGATGAGCCTCGGTGCTCCATGACAAGGCCGGAGGAGACTAGGGGTCCAGATACCTCTGTCTCGACAAAATCCAACTCCAGTTGGAGTTTTTGAGCGCACGATACCTGCGAGTAAGCTCAAGGAAAGAAAAGGGATGGATTCCAGGGCTCTCAAGGTGAAAATGGTTGTTGATGGGCGAACTAGGATCTCGCCGGAGCCAACTCCGGTGAAGGGGCGTGATTTGGTGATCTAGGGTATGAAACACGAGACGACGGATGGAGAATGATTCCTACAACTATGTCTAACGAGAAAAGCAAAGAAAAATAGGGGAATAAGGAGATCTCAAAGGTGAAGTCACCTGAGATGGAAACCTCGACGGCTGGACTTCGCCGGAGGTAGTGGAACATCCTCGACCCTTCCTCGATCCTCCTGCTGGCTGGAAAAGAGAGTTGTCACCTCCCTCTCGTTCTGGGGCACAATAGGTGGAGAGAAAATTGGTCAAAAGGGGTTCAAAGGAGGAAGGAAGTCTCGGATGAGTTTTGAAAGGGTTAACGAAGAGGGCTCCAAGATCGAAAAAACTGGGTGAATTGATGGTCCAATGCCCGAAAAACACTAGGGCGTGTAAGCTCATTCGTCGAGGATCAAAAGTCCTGAAGAAATCAACACGAAAGGAGGAAAGGTTTGACATCTAAAAGTCCGTAAACAAGGGCCAAAAATGAGGTCTGATAGGGGGAACATGGGGCAGGTCAGAGAGTTGACCGAGGTCAACTCTCGGACCCTCCTAATTGGTCCGCGTAGACCAACCAGGAAAAACCCTGGAAAAATCATTTCAAAATTCATTTGAAAATAATAAGTGATTTAATTAATTTTAGGTTCTAAAATAAACAATATTTATTATTTTATAATGTATTTTCTTGTGATTTTTATTTAATTTTTTAAGGTTCAAAATTACAAGTTGCCTTTTAAGGCATATATAGGTATACAAATCTATATATTTTAATATTTTACTTTTTTTGTAAATTTAATTTTATTAATTTTGTTTATTATTTTGTATATTTATAAATTATTTTTATACACTTAAATATATTTTTATTTTATTTTTTAAGTGTTTTATACAATTAAATAATCAGAACTATATTCGTTATTGGTATACTTATAAGTATTATACCTATGTATTTTATACAAGTATTTTATTTTTGTATTTTCTTTATGTTTTTATTCCTGATTTAATATACACATATATTATAAAGAATACTTACAAAATTATAAAAATAAAGAATAATAAATAAAATGAATACTTTAATCTGCACAAGCATATAATAGGGGTCGAAAATCTAACTTTCAAACCATAGTTCCGTAAAATACGAAACCACCTTCATTAAATAGCTTATTGAAAATTATATACAATTAAAGTGATTTTGATATGTTTCGAGATTTTATTTGAGAGATACAGGTCTGGGAAGTTGGGATTCTAGAAACTTTTTCAGATCATAACTTTTATTTGTAAATTATTTTTGTATGAAATCAATTTTGTATTTTTCTTTATTTAATTATATACAACTTTCACGTACAAAGTTTCTTTATTTGAGGTATAAAAAAGTGGAATAAAAAATAAGTCTCGAAATGAATAAAGAATGAATTAAATAAAAGGTGTTTTATTGTATTTTGGCTCTTATCTCCCCTACTTTATTCCTTGTCGACCTAGTCATCGAGATGCATAGGTCTCGGGGTTTCGGGTCATAAAATATTTACAATATTTTATTATTTTTCTTTTCTTTCTATAATTTTGGCTTTAAAAACCGTATTTTATACACTATTTAAACACACATGAATGAATGCTAAAATACATGAATTAAGGATATTTACATGTATTTATTAGGATTTTTGAGGCCAAAATGATAGAAAAAAGATGATGAAATGGAGGTTCATCACTAGGTTAAATAAATAGCGAGACTGCTTCTTTCAATTTTTGTGCTTGATTGCTTCCATTGGTGATCTAGATTTTTCTTGTTGAGTTCGGCTCGGGTGATTGAGGTCACAACGATGATTGACATCACTTAGCCTCATGCTCGATCGCTCATCAGAATGGCACCATTGTCAGGGAGTACGGCTTAGTAGTCGATTTTCAGATTTTATCTTTTATCAGTTTTTTGCTCTATTTATTATAACTGTGTTCTGACTCGTTCTTGTTTTGCATTTTGTGTGAGGAACCGCCCGAGGACCGCTTTGGAGAAGACCCGTACTCGAGGAGAAGCAGGAGCAGATGAGGACGTAGTTATAACTTATAGAGTAGTTTAGGATCGTTAGTTTACTTTCAGCTTGATTATTATTGTAATAATACATGGACTCAGAAACTTTGGAAAGTTTGGACTTGGCTTATATCAGGGTCTGTTTTGCCGAGCACCGGTGTGCTCGGGGGACCTCACCATGGTTTTCGCCGGTTTTGATTTCTTGCCTTTTATTTCTATTTTGATTCTCGAAGAATTTAGCCCCTAGACTTGGGAATTTCTCTTGATTGTGACGTAAATGATTAGGACCCAATCCCTAACTATTTTCCTGTGCCTATAGTTTGTAATTGGACCAAATTAATAATCATAAAAAAGTTAGTTTTATCATACTTGAGTCCACATGCCGTGAGGAACCACATACAGCGCTGGCAGGACCCGTTGTGGTAGGCACCGAGTGGTTCCCAAGATCGGACTCCAGACTTAGTTTTATTAGCTAGATACCATTCTTTTCGTGTAGAAATTGCTCGTCTAAGGTTGTTTTCTTCTTGGATCATATAAATAGTTTTATTCATGTTTTTAAATTTATGTGTGGATCACCATGCATGTAGAGTGCTGGCGACAGGTACACATCTCTTACTTTGCATGCATCATTGTGTTTGATCACGCATCGGCTTTTTCGACTTCTCCCCTATTTTGGATTATAAATAATCAGGAGAATCGAAAATTTTTTTAGGCATTTGTTTGCTTATTGAAAAATACATAAAAATTGGTAACCATAAAATTGGGACTGCTAAACATATTTGATCCTAAAAGACACTTGACTTAAAAATTTGTCTTGGAAGAACAATCCCCTCATTGTTTGGTTTGCTTGCACGAGAGAGTGACCCGTACATTAGGATAGAGACACACCTGAACTCTCGGTAGACTACTGGCCTTTTATACAAGATAGTCTGTTGGGAGCATCGGGTTCCTACCAGCTCGCTTAATCACCCTGTTAGACTGAATTCTCACCTAAATAAAAATTGACAAGATAAAAAACCGAGCCTTTACGATCATCAGATCTCAGTGTTGAGTAGGTGAATTGGGGGTTTGATTGCTGATCTTGTTTGTTTCCAGATCCCATCCTCCTTTCTCCATATCACGATGATGGGCCGGAGATCCCTTAGGCAGCCTTTGGCTGTGCCGCTTTCTAGAACTCTACCCCACTCATCTAGGTTGGTTTGTGAGAGCCCAGACCCGCTCTCCAAACTCGAGTTTGATTCTTCCATGTTCCTCCTCGATCACCCTTCTACCAGTCCCGAGATGCCAGAGCAGAGACTAGAGCAGATATCCATTCATTTGACGGCACCTGAGTTCAGGTCTTTTGCCTTTGCAGACACCCAAGAGATGGCCAGCAACGAGGAGCACAATGATAGATAGCCCCATACTAGTATCTATGTTTTGGATCCGGGCACCGTTAACAGGACACTGTTAGCCTCCCTGAAGGCGATGCAGCGTTAGATAAGAGATCAGGGAGCATTCATGGTAGATATGCGCAGAGAGATGGAGCAGATGTGAGCCAACCAATGAGAGCGGAACCGAGTCGGTGGTGGAGAGATACCTGAGCATGGAGGAGGAGATGGAGATCATCCAGAGGAGCCACAGGATCCATTCCGACCAGCTCGGTCGATGAGAGAGTTGCATAACCTTGGTGTGACTCTTACACACTGTTAGATTCAGCTTCCGGCGATTCTGGAAGATTTCAAGCTCCCATCTCAGACGATCCAGCTATTGTCCAAGTTCCATGGGATTGCCACGGAGGAGACGCACCTTCACCTCCAGGAATTCGAGACGATCTGTAGAACTGTCCACGATAGATATGTGGACGAGGATACCATTATGATGATGGATTTTCCATTCTCCCCAATCGATAGAGCAGCCTACGGCTGAAGCATTTGTGGAGATATGTTACTTCGTGGGAACAACTCCGGACCGAGTACTTGAACAAGTACTATCCACTCGGTCGGACAAATGCAGCTAGAGATCTGATCAACAACTTCTCCATGATCTCCAACAAGCAGTTCCATGAGGCGTGGGATCAATTCAGAGAGCTTATTGAATGGTGTCTACACCATGACATCTCCAAGCCCAACCTAGTATAGGGTTTCTTTTGTGGGCTAAAATCGGAACTGTAGGGTCTAGTGAATGCTTCTTGCGGGGGTTCTTATTTTGCCAAAGATGAGGATCAGCTCTGGGCCATATATGAGGAGATGGCCGATAACTATACTGTCATGTCCCAGACCCGTCTCTACACTCAAGGGAAACCCCTGCCCCAAGTTGTGTCCTATTAGAGGATAGCACGAGTCGATGCAGGCCCATCCACCTCTTCAGCATCCGCATCACAGGCAGAGTCATCAGCTGCTGATATGGGCATCATTAGTGAGAAGCTGGACCGCATTGAGATTATTGAGAAGAAGCAGTCCAAGGCATGACGTAGATTTATCAGTTAGCACAGACATTGAGTGACATGATGACCTAGATCATGTGTCTCCAGGAGGCACAGATGGCTTCTCAGCCTAGTCTCAGGTCATAGGAAGATCCTAGCAGCAGCTGCTCGACCCACCAGCCTGCCCAGTACAGACATGTCTACCATATTCAGATGGAGTCCTTCAAGTAGCCGTAGCACCAGTACCTTTAGCCACCACCATCTCAGGACACTCAGATCGTGGTGTACTAGTAGGATCAGCCCTTGGAAGTCCTTCCTCCACCCCCATTCGAGCAGGAGCCATTGATGGAAGTCAACGGGATTTGGTACGACCAACAGCAGACTAAGATCCTCCGAGACCATCCCGAATTTAGGTGGTCGACCGGATCTGCCTCATCCCAGCAGCAGCCTCCAGCTCAGGGTGGACAGTTCAGCCAACCTCAACAACAGTTCACCAGCCACAACAACAACATTACTAGCAGAGTCCTCGTCCCTATCAACAGGGACAATAGTGGAGGCAGCCACAACAATAGCCTCAGCAATATTCTCAACATGTCCCTCATCCTTCTCAGCAGCAACCTCACTTTCATAGAGGCAATCCGTGTTATTCTCATGGTCCAGCCTATGAGAACCCATCACTTGACGATCTATCCCACCTACTTTCCAAGCAGCAAGCCACATTCAGATGGGAGATGGATGAGTTCCGTCAGGAGATGAGGGACATCATCAAGGGAAAGGCCGCCATACCCGCTCAGATCGAGTCCAATCCAAATAAGCCGAAGAGAAAGTCTGAGCAGGTACAGTTCACAGAGACCACCACTCCTAGTGATTATTTGGATGATATTGCTTCATATACATTTGATGCTGACTTTTGTCACACTTAGGAGCAGTAGGATGCCATCATCGGCACCTTGTCTGATCGACGACACCACGAGGATGCAAGAGCGTCAAACGAGGAGGAGAGCAGTGCTAATGCTGCTCATGATTATGATGACGGTGGTGATGACGCCACCAAGTATGTTGATCCAAGAGACGGTACTGAGGTCGTCACATCTCCAGATGCAGAGGGTGGTACTGATGCCACCAAGTATACAGATGCTGAGCCAGAGTGCGATGTTGATGTTGCAGTACGTGATGCCGTTGGTGGTACTAAGGCCACCCCTACTATTCTAGTTGTATTTGCTCTAGTTTCGGTACCCCGGGACTCTATGGAAAATACCAAAAAATTAATAAAGGAAAGGATTTTGCATTTTCGAGTCCATATGTGATGCATGATGTTGTATGGATTCTACATCTTCTCAGCGACATAGACCCATTTCTAGCCCTCTATATGAGGAGGGCCCAGCTATCCCCTTCCATCAAACACTCTGCTTGGCTAAGGGGACTACAAAGAGAACCCAAAAAAAATCACAGCAGTTAGAGTTCAGCCAGCAGATGAGTGATAGATTTTAGATTCAGCTTACTCTACAGGAGGCACTTGAGCACATCCCTCTCTTTCAGAGGAACTTGAGAAAGAATACTACCATCTGTAGGAAGAAGAGGAACCATCAGGTAGAAATCCATGTGCTGACCCGTGCCACCTGTTTCGCCATCTAGAATCATTTACCAGCCAAGAGGCCAGATGCAGGAACTCCCTATGTCAGATGCCACATTCATGAGCAGAGATTTGATTGGACTCTATTAAACAACGACTCTTTGATGAATATGTTATTTATCACTCTTAAAGTTGAAAATAGAGCCTTGTTCCCGAGTAATTAGAAGCATATTTCCACCAATATGGCATAATTTGCATTCATGCATGCATTGATAACATCCACATTTTAGCATTTACATGAAATCAAAAGCCAGAATCACCTGTAAAAATCACCTATCTGTATATGTTTTACATTAACTCTAAACTCCATAAATTCACTATATACTGAATATATTACTAACACTAACACGAAAAATACCAAAAAATTGATAACCTGTAAAATTGACAAATAAAACCCCAAACCAAGTTTGAGATCATGGACCTTAGAATGGACATATCTCTCTCATACAGCCTCCGATCTATGTCTACTTACTTTTAAAATAATATACATTCAGAGACCTTCAAATGAGACCGATTTTATTTAAATCGGAGCTCGTATGCAAAATTTGGGTTTTGGGCCCCCCATTATGTACTATATGTATGTAGATTTGTACCTTTTATTTTATTACTTTATTTGACATTGTTTTCATTTTTTATCAACATGAAACTTGAAGATCTCATCGAGATATACAACTTTCATGTTTTGAGTTTTTCCAAATTCATCCATTTTCTCCATATTATTTCACATTCTTCCTAAGACATTATGATTGGGCCACGTGGCACTCTCTGGTTGCACCACGCGACCCACTCATCCGCTCGCCACACGCCCCTTCTTCTAGCCATCAAATCACCTTCTTCCTCTTCAGATCTCGACCATTCATTGATGCTTCAAATCTTGACCGTCCGATCAAGGCCCATATCAAATCTGTGCCGATCACCAGCGCCTCTACCTCCTAGCGCCACATGTCACACCCATAGCCACTAGATGGAATCACCTTTTTTAAGATCTCGGCCATCCATTCTGCAACCCCTTTCAACCGCTTGATCTCCCTCCAGATCTCATCCCGGCCATTCGTCTCCGCCTTGTTTTCAGCCCGCCACGTGGTGCACCCAATGCCCTTCGATCTGACCCACCTGATCAAATCACAACCCTTCTCTCGCACCCATCTTCTGGCCGTTGGATTGCAAGATCAAACAGCCACGACGTCGTCTTCTTCCTCCCGGGGAAGACTCGCCTACATCGCCCATCTCGTGCTTCCTCTCTGCCCTTTCTATTTTCATCACCATATCAGCCAACATCTCCGCCCATTGAGCACCCTACGATGTAGCCCACACTCCCTCCATCCTCGCACAACACCTATGTGCACCATGATCTCCTTCTCCTGCACTCCACAAACCCCACGAAAACCATGCCTCCATTACCTTGAATCTCCATCTTTTCCTATAAATACCCCACCTCCGACCACCTTCGACGCTATCCGCCCTAGCATGAGGTATCCTAGAGCTCTCCTCTACCCGGCGGTGTCGGCGATTAGGCACAAAATCGAGCGACGACGGTGGTCCACCTCCGGCGAGATCCGCAATGTATCTTCACCGTGTAGAAGCTCCTCCAATGAGATGCTCGAGCTCGGGTAACTACCAGCCCTCGAGCGACGACCCGAGTATCCACCGTGAGCCTCAGATCCCAGGTAGCCTCCTCCATTCTTTATCTGATCTTCATCCTCTTTTCATCTCGATATTCTCCTAATTTTCTCTCCATTCTCGATTGATTTCATCCTCTACAACCATCGCCTGAGCTCCACCTTGGAGCTCTCTTCTTCATGGCACCTTGAGCTCACCTTCACGACACTTCGCACCATCTCCGACCATAGCTCCGCCGGTCACTGCGGAAGAAGACCACCGGTCGCTCACCACTTCACGACACAGGCCTCCCCGCACTCACAATACTTCCATGAACACGAGCGCACCATTTTTGGCATCCACTAACGTTGCAGGTCCCATCTTCTTTACTGATTGGAGTCGATGCTGGCGCTCCTTCGAGCTTCATCGCTGCCGGCCTACGGACAACCTTTGCCTCCCTTAGATGCCCCGGCGGCTCCCTGACGCATATACGATCATTCCTAACTATCCAAGAGCCTCCACCGATCTTCATCGACCATGGGGGAAGGTAGCAGAGCCAGGAGGGCTTTGTCGGAGCAACGCCAAGTCCACCACAGGAGGAGGAGGCCCAGAGGAGACGACACACAATCACCAGTGGATCATCTTGATCTAACGGTCCTCGTCGCTACACGCCGCCCTCTCCATCGAGCTCCAGCCTCCGTTGGATCAGGAGGATCAAATGGACCATACTTTGCCACTCGCCCTCTCCAGAAGCTACGGATACTGTTGGGTCCATCTTGATCCAACGACATGTATCATGCCACGCCTTCCGCCATCACCGTCGTTAGATCTATCTTGATCTGACGGATCCACAACGCGTCACATCCTCCACTTCAGCAGCTGTTGGCTCATCTAGATCTAATGGCCCATTATCTGCCATTTAGCCATCCTCCGGGCCTCTTCTTTGACCCTTAGGCTTGGAGCAACCAAAGCACGACCCAAAGCATACCCGAGCCTCCAGAGCATCCGATCCATCGCCCGAGCCTCCGCCAGAATTACATTGCAGCCCCTACCAAGAGCGTCACGTGAGGCGCATGTGTTCTTGTGGACATTTTGTACACATGACCCCAACATTATAGGTATTTGCACTTTAGTCCATGTATGCATGTTTTAGAATTAATCAATTTTAATTTATGTTTGTATCCCAGTCATTGTGTTTGCATGCACATTTAGGCATTCATTTATCATCACTTTTAAATTCTGTAAATTGCATGTTGTAGAGTAACTTGTGCTTTATCTTTGTGACACGTGTCATATTTTTGTGAGCATTGAAGAATTTAATATTATTATTCTTGTGTAAATTGACATAGTTTTGCCATTGTGTGCTTTAAATTCATTATTAATTTATTTTTGCTCCAGAAATCATCATAAAATCACATTATATCTAGCTTAAGTTGTTCTATACAATGCCCAAAAATCAAACCATTTGCACGCATCACGAGGCCTGAATAAATTAATTAATCTTTTGCTAAATTGATTTCTAATAGGTCCAATATACATCAATTTTTAGGTCTATCAATTTTCTTGGATTCCTTTCACATATAACTATATAGGATAATTTTTATATCTTAAAATAATGTACCTTCGTATTTATTAAAATTAACTTTGTAAAAACTACCATGCATCCATATTAAATTCATAGTTAATTCATTAGAGACTAAAAATTCCAAAAAAAATGCAGTAGCATGGTTTCATTGAATTTCATATTCTGGCCAAGTTTCATAATTTTTATACTTAATTTTACCATCTTTCAAATTTGACTTTAAAATTTAGCTTGAAATTGCATTGTATTTTCCTTAATTGCATAAAAAAGACAAAAAATATTCTTCTGAAAATCTGACATCGAAATCAACTTCAAATTAACTTAAGGATAAAGCTGCCTCCCTGAGTTCAACCTTGGACTTGCCCAAGTAAAATAAATTTGCCTCTTGCATTTAGCTCAGCTCTCAGTGGTTTTTAATAGTCCGAAGTTATCCGACTACAACGAACATCATTAAAATTTAATCGTTAATTCGGTTGAATTAAGTAGGGTAACTGAAGGCTCTTCACTCTTCCATCAACCTCCTTCTGGCAACGTTACTTGGCCGATTCGAGTTTGGCCCTCTTTGACAAAGTTGGACAGTCCATCAGTTTGCTGATAGATTTGTCAAGAGGCCGAAGGGGTTGTTGTAGGACATGGTCATAACAATTCATGGCCTAAAATTAATCGTGGACTTCGTCGTGTTGGATATGGAGATCCCTGAGTCTGTGACTGATACCCCCATCATCCTAGGACGTCCATACTTGGCCACAACCAAGGAGGGGTCTGACCATGATAGCGGGAAGGTATACTTTCGTGTCAAGGGCGAGAGCATACAAATAGAGATGATTGACGAGACTAGAGCACGAGATTCAGCTTGCTCCGAGCAGCACAATGATTCAGAGTAGATGATAGAGGCAGAGGGAGACGTCCATCGGGAGTGCAACTTTGTGATCACTAATGATGAAGCCGCTTGGTCTGATCCCGTTTCACGAGCCCTCCTTTCACCTTCAGATACTGCAGATTCACAGATCCCAGTAGAGGAGAGCTTGGAGAGCACACACTTGGCAGAGGATACATTTAAGGGTGAAGACAGTGTTCAGCATAACGAGGTAGAGTACATTTCTTGTGACTCAGATTCAGATCCCTCGAATTCAGACATAGATTGGGCTGAATTTGATGATTTACTTCCGTGTCTGATTTCCACAGAGTCAACAACTTGGGTAGAGACCATGTTAGCGTCAATTATAGATATACAAGCAAGACAGTCTACACCGGTTTTTCATGATCAGTAAGAGTTCTCCTATGTAGATTTGGTTGCATTCACTCAGACATTTCAGAATCTAGCTTTGCCAGCTCCCAGTTGTCTGGAATTGAAGCCTTTGTCGCAGTCGGTGAAGTATAGGTTCCTTGCGGGTGAGCATGAGATGCATCCAGTCATTATCTCAGCAGATTTGAATGGAGATCAAGAATCTCGTTTGATGGAGGTTCTTGAAAGAAACCACAAGGCTATAGGATGGTGCGTAACTTATCTACAGAGGATAAGTTCATCCCCATGCTCCCACCATATCTATCTCGAAGAGAAGTCTAAGACATCACGTGAGTTCCAACGATGACTGATCCTGAATCTTCTAGAGGTTGTCATAAATGAGATTTCAAAATGGTGGAGCGTTGATTTTATCTACCCCATCTCTGACTTCAAGTGGATTAGTCCATTACATATGGTGCCCAAGAAGACGGGCATCACTACAGTTGTGAGCGAGTCCGGAGAGGAGATAACTACCCGGGTACCCACTTCTTGGAGGGACTGTGTGGACTACAAACAATTGAATCAGGCCACCAAGAAGGATCATTTCCACTACCTTTTATTGAATAGATTATAGAGAGGCTAGCTAGGAATAGTCATTACTGCTTCCTTGATGGGTACTCCGGCTACAATCAGGTGGCCATTGCGACTGAGACCAGGAAAAGACGACGTTCACCTACCCATTTGGGAATTATGCTTTCAGACGGATGCCCATTGGTCTATGTAACGAACCGACGACATTCCAAAGGTGCATGATGTCCATCTTTTCGGACATGGTGGGTGACTATTTAAAGGTCTTCATTGATGCTTTTCGGTCTATGGCGATGGGTTTGATGCTTGTCTTGAATGCCTATACCACGTCCTTCAGCGTTGCATCGAGGTTCACCTTGTTTTATCCTAGGAGAAGAGTCACTTCATGGTGACTCAAGGGACAGTTCTTGGTCATATCATCTCCAACAGAGGCATGGAAGTTGATCCGATCAAGGTGGATATCATTAGGAAACTCAATCCACCGTCCAACACGCGACAGTTACAGTCTTTTCTGGGGCACGTCGGTTTCTACCGATGATTCATTCATGATTACTGAAGGATTGCCCAACCGTTGACTGATTTGTTGACCAAAGACACCGAGTTCCTTATAGATGATAAGTGTCTTGCGTCATTTGAGACTCTCAAGAGTCTAGTTTTTGAGGCTCCTATCCTTCAGGCACCTGATTGGTCTCTCCCATTCAAGATCATGACGGATGCCTCCAATTTTGCTGTAGGGGCCGTGCTGGGACAGAGGAGGGATGGAGTGCCTTTTTCCATTCACTAAGCTAGCCGTACATTAGATGCCGCATAACATAACTACACATCACAGAGAAAGAGATGCTAGCCATAGTTTTTACCTTGGACAAGTTCAGATCATATATTATTGGATCCAAAGTAATTATCTTTACAGATCATACCGCCATCAGGTATATCATGGTAAAGAAGGATGCCAAAGCGATATAGACTAGATGGATCCTTCTACTCCAGGAGTTTGATATTGAGATTAAGGATAACCCTGGAGTCAAGAATGTGGTGGCGGATCATCTCTCCCTATTAGAGCATCTTGAGGAATCTGAGAAGATTGATCCTATTTCGGAGACCTTTACAGATGAGGCGATCCTTGCTATCGCCTCGCTCCCCTGGTATGTCGACATTGTGAACTATCTTGTCGCCAAGAAAGTTACACAAGGTTGGACCAAGCGACGACTTGAGACCTTCCTTACGAAGGCCAAGTCTTACCATTTGGAGGATCATGTTGGACATGCAAGCCCACGACGAGACATTATGTGATAAATGTTATTACGAATATCATTCCCTGATCTGAAATGAAGAATAACTAATTTACATAATAGGTCCCTTAGTACAACTAGGGTTATGTACCATGGACATCTTAGTAATCATACAACTGTTGATTTAATTATCGAATCATAGAGGTTGGTGCTTGGATGAATATCTAAAGGGTTAGATTGAGGACTCATCGAGCACCATCAAATGATTGTTAAGAGACGATCTATCCTGAGTAGGAGATGACAATCCTTTCTCATTTGAGATGATATCTAATCGACCTCTTGATGCAGGTCCTCTATATATGAATAGAAATTCGGAGGTGTTAGATTAGTTAGGTCAAAGAGTTGACTTAACGAGATCGAGATAACCAAAGTCCTATGTCATATGCTGTCATGATATAGGAACACATCCTCTGACCGGAGACAGATGTGTTACTATAAGTCTAAGTATGTACATTTGGCAGACCAATAGGTTGATGACCTAACCAAGGTCTATACACCGGCGCGCTGGTGTGCATGTAAGGGCATATGAGTAATACGATCTCTCAAAGGAATCATACAAGTTCATTACCGTACCGGAAGACATGAGCTCACTCATGAGATATTGGGAAGAAGCAAATTCCATGCACGATCGTCTCGCTTTGGAAGATTGATTGAATTTGTAGGTTTGATATATACTTTTGGAAAGTATATGATCAAGGCCTAGGTATGATATATGCTTTTGGAAAGTATATGATCCATACTGACTCCCAATGATCAAATGAGAAACTTATTGATAAAACCATGAAGTAGACAGTGTAAAATTGATCTAATACTTCGGATTTCTTCTGAGTCTTCCAGTATGCGGGATGTACAGGTATTGTGAATATCTGAGGGTGATGTGATCATAAACGATTGTATAACCATGACGCTTACATTCCTAGGGAGTGAAGAAACGAGTCTGGATTTTAATGACTCCTCTCAGTATAGAAGTAATCTGATCTTGGTCCAATTGTTGGACATTGATCTGAATGTGATTCAGATGCAATGATAAGATTAGATTCGCGGTCTTGATTTAATCAAGCATCTATGGGAGGCCCGAGATCTGGATTTGATATACGATCTCAATATCCAAGTCACTATATGTGGAACAATACAATTGCCATGTCCTTGTCTCCAATTATTCGTGGATAAATTGCATTATCTTTGAAAGGGTTCAGCATAATTTCATTGTTGATATTATGTATTCGAGCATTGAGAAAATTGGTAATTGAATGTGATTTAATTATCATGAATAATATGAATTTGATTCATATTATAAAGAGAGTTATCTTAGATAATTAAATGTGATTTAATTATCAAAGATATGAATGATGTGAATGTGATTCATATTATTTGGGCACATGAGAATAAGAGATCCAAGATGATTAAATGTGATTTGATTATCATGGATATGAATAATGTGGATAGAAATTCCATATTAATCATATATATTATAAATGTGATTTATGATATATAAGAGAGAGCTATTTGTAATTTACATTTGTTAATTAAATGTTGATGTGAATTGGATTCACATTGGACATTAAATTAAAAATGTAATTTACAATTTATTTTGGGTTATGAATGTGATTCACAAATTTCCAATGGCAAGATTGCAATATTCTCAAAATAATTATGAATTATTTTTGAAGAATAATTTATAACAATTGTTGTTAAAATGGAGATACATGGAATAATGTAATCTAAGTAAATTACATTGGAGATGCCCCTTCCATATTAGAAGGAAGGGACGACCACCAATTCCTATTAGGAAAGGGTGGTTGTCCCCTCCATTTACATGGAAGGAGGCACTCTCCTTTCAATTATCTTCATATGTTGTTGATTTAATTTAGGGATTTATTTATATTGATTTATCAATATATATTTATTCTAAATTAAATCAATTGACTGTGTTTTTACCAACAACATCTTTGCCATTAAAAGAAACACAAATCAATGTGAGCCATTGGATTTGTGTTGTCCATGGATTGAGATCCATGGATCCCAAAATATTATAAATAGAAGGGCACCCCTTGCTCTTCACAAGTTAGACAACATATGCTCTCTCTCTCTCTCTACACGCCCTCTCTCCCTCTCTCTCATATGGTCGTCCACAATGAATGTCCTGGAGAGAATCTCCTTCGCCGCAGCGTCGTTGTTATGTTGCCCGATCCTTTGCTCATGGATCTCCGTCTACTTCGGCATGCCTTGCTCATGAAGAAGACGTCGTATCTCACGTGATGAGATCAGGAGATCCGCCGCTTGGATCATCGACATGGATTGCGAGGAGCTCATGTTTTATCAACACGTTCTGAAGCATATCCTCTGACGAATCAGGCTTGAGAAAGGAGGTCTCTTCGTTTAGAGACTCGATCACATCCACGCTTCAAGAGGTATTATTACTTGTTTGTGATTTAGACAAAATGATCCGAGAAGTATTCTTGGATCACGTGGTTTCGTCACATGAAAATTTTAATTTCCGCTGCATCGAGCAAATAGTGCGACTAGTCGCTCCTGATCGCATACGATGTGATCCTCACGCGTCTATGATGCTCTTAAGGATCTAACCATGTCCTTCAAATCCCATCCTTGATCATGAAGGAGGGGATAACATCTGGCATCGGTGCATTCCTCGGGAGGAGAACCATAATGTCCTCACATACTGCCACAAGCTTGAGGCGGGAGGACATCTCTCTGGGAGGAGAACAACACAGAAAGTGCTCCAATCTGGCCTATAGTGGCCTACCCTCTTCAAGGATTCTGATGAATTCGTGAAGAGGTGTACTGACTGTCAGAGGATGGGCACTTGTGGACAGTGTGATATGATGCCGATGCAACCCATTCACTTCTGTGAGATTTTTGACGCATGGAGCATCGATTTCATGGGTCAATTCCCTAAGAGTCAGGGATTCGAGTACACTCTGTGGCCGTGGATTATGTGAGTCGTTGGGTTGAGTCCATTCCCACCCGAACCCAGATGCTAGGGCTGTTTGTAGATTTTTGAGGAAGAATATCATTTCACGGTTCGAGGTTCCTAGAGTATTGATATCTGACAGGGGGTCTCATTTTATCAACGACAAATTAAAGGCCCTTGCTAGCGAGTTCAGGATAGATCATCGAGTAGCCACTCCATATCACTCTCAGACTAATGGTCTTGCTAAAGTATAGAATAGGGAGATCAAGACGATATTGCAGAAGGTGGTCTGCCCAGACCGAAAGGATTGGTCACAGCTTTTGGACTCGGTCTTATGGGAATATCGGACTTTCTTCAAGACTCCTTTGGGTACATCTCCCTTTCGTCTCATTTCTGTCAAGCCCTATCATTTACCTGTTGAGATTAGGCACAAGTCACTTTGGGTTGTCATAGATATATTATAGGATCCAGAGAGTATAGGAGATCAAAAGAAGGCAGAATTAGCATCCCTGGAGGAGCTTAGAGATACATCCTTCTCGAGCAGACGGCAATACAAGGATTCTCATATCATCCATAAACAGTTTGAGCCACACTAGAGAGTATGGTTGTTTGATGCCATACTTAGATTATTTCCAGGGAAACTGCAGAGAAAATTGTAGGGACCATACCTGATTCAAAAGTGCATGACAACGGGAGTATCGACATATATGAGATGTCATCTGAGTCCACCTTTCGTGTTAACAATCAACGCCTCAAACCATATCTAGATCATGAGCCGCTGGTCATTGACGTAGGCTCGATTCATTTTGCATGAGATGTGGTCTTTGACTCACATTAGTTGCATCTCATGCCTGATTATCGATGTCTTCCGACTTGTATAGATCCAGATGTCCATATAATCTCATTCCTTAGTCTAACACACCCATCTACATCTTGTGATTATGCTATACTTAGGGTGTACTTTACCTTAAGTATAGGGGGTGTCAGACTCTTGATTATTCTTTTGATTCTTTTTACCTATGTTTTTTTGCTTATACTTAGGGATAGTTTACCCTAAGTATAGAGGAGATAGACCCTGTACATTACATCACTCGGTTTTCCCTTTATGTACAGTCTGCTATACTTAGGAGTACTTGATCCTAAGTATAGGGGGAACAACCGAGCCCTCTTCATTCTATTATTTGATTCGTCGTTGTAGTATAATATTACTTTTCACATCCCTATACTAAGCACGAGTTATGTCTTCTTCTTCATTGCTCTTGATTCACTCTAAGGACATCGTTCGAGCTAAGTATGGGGGTGTCGTATATATTACATATATACTTTAGCCATTACTCGTACTTCGTGTGAGTATGTTAATAAATAAAATGGCTAAATTCGTAAAAATTTCAAATTTTTTTCTTGTACATAAAATTCTTTCTTGCACATACATAACTGCTTATAAAAATTATTTTTGTACAAATGTTTGTAAAAATGTTTTGATTGTAAAAAAGTTTGTAAATATTTTGATATCAAAACTATGTATATAGTATAAAATTTTTGTAAAATGTTTGAAAAACAAAAGTTTGCAAAAACCCTTGTGTAAATATTTGTAAATAGTTTGCAAAACTTTTGCATCCATGCATACATTCAACATTTTCCAAAAATTTTGCAAATTTTCAATAACTTTGCATAAAAATATTTTTGTACATGCTTGTACATTCTTATGAATCATGATTGACATTTAAACTAGCCTGGAATTAAATTGGAAAATGGACCTTAGTTAAGGCCTTAATCTACTTATTTCAAAGAGGAACCTTATAGGACTTAGGGTTAGGACTTTTTAGGTCCATTAGTGACTTAATTCTTTGAGTCCATTAGGCTATGATCACATGTAATCTTGATGAACCTAAGTAGAACACTTAACAACGCACGCATGACTCTCACAGACAATGGATTTACTTGCACCGGCACCTTGCACATAGCTCTCTACAGATGAGGTGGTGAGGAGGCCGTTTCCTTTGGCTTGGGGTAGCATATGAGGGTAGTACTTCTAGGAGGAACCTCTCATCTCGTTTTAATGAAGGAAGTGTGTCTCAACTTGGTCTGGTGGTGTTGAGGACTAAAGACAAGAGTTGTGGGTTGCAATAAATCTTCAAAAGAGGGATAGTCTACCGTATCGTGAGGAAAAAGTCCTTATGTATATATTCTGCACCATGTAAATATGTTGTACATATGCACATCAAAAAAATGTGCAAAAGAAAGAAAAACTCCAAAAAAGTGGACATGCCTGACTAAAAATAAAATGCCTACCGGAGTCTATATAGCCAAATAAAGCAAAGCATATGTTACTCATTCTCATCTCATGAAGCTTGCAGCAGGGAGACTTAGCTACACTGGTTGGGCTCCCAAGGATACATGACTACACTGGTCATGGTCCATTCTCTTCTTTCCCCTCTTCTTGAGCTTGTTGAACTTGAACTTATAAGGGAATACCCCGCTCCTCGAGGAAAGAGCTACTGGCTAGGGCATTAGAGTTACCTTGTTAAGGGGGGTTGTTTCTTTGTCATTTCTGAGGTGGGGAGCTACATATTACTTACACCGTACAAGAAAAGATTCATGGTCATTTAGAGCTTGTGTATGTAGACTTGTTTTGATATGGATTATTGAGGAGTCTTGACTATAGAATGGTGGAAATTATAGGATGTTGAGTCTTCTAGGTCCAAATAAGGTTCCGATAAATAATTATTCCAAAGATCTGACTGAGCTCCATACATCAATTTAATGAAGACAAGTTTAATAATCAACCTTGATTCTCCTACTTTTTATTTCCTTTTTCTTTTCACTTCTTTTTCATATAAGTGTTTGCTAAGGCACTAGCAAAGGTAAAGTATATGGGGGTGATGAATCCCTGATCAACCCTCTTTATTCTATTATTTTAGCTAATTATCTTGGCAACACATCATGTAAATAAATGTAAATGCAATAAGTTAGCATTATGCATGCTTGTGTTAAATATAAATAATTAGCACGTATTTGTGCAAAAATAAAAGAACAAAGGAAAAGAAAAAGGAAGGAGGTATTTAGAATAAATACCGAGTGACTCGAACCCCAAGAGAAGGCCAAACATGGGCCTGATCGCCAAATAAAATAAGTAGAGAGAGATAGGGTCAACTCTATATGGTACATATTATTTAAGTGTAAATAAACAATTATTTTTGGGAAAAATATAAAAATAAAATATTCTTTTTTCGTCCTTATGTATAGTTCTAAAAATAAGATAAAAACTAGGAAAATAAAAATAAAAATAAATTCCCTCTCCCTTGTACATAATACATGTATATATGTTTCCTTCTCCATTTGTTACACACGTGTAAATAAATAACAAAAATACAATAAAAATATTCTATACTACAAAAATTATTTTGTAAATAAATAAAATATAAAATTAGGGTATTTTTGTAAAAATAACAAATTAAAAATAATTGTACAAAATACATCAGTATACTATACGTGTATATAATACACTATATTGTATATAGATTATTTTATTTTTCAAAAAAATATATAAAAATCACAAAAAAGTTCTTGAAAATAATAAACATTTTCATTTATTCATTTTTAAATTTAAATTCATTTATTATTTTTAATTTATTTATCTTTCATTTTCCCTGATATTTTGTCCTGTAGCGGGTTTTATCCTTTTCCCTGCCGCTTATGATTGGTCCATGTCACCTTGTTGATCCAAGTCAACCCCCTCTTCCAGGACTCGACTCGACCTGACTGCTTCACCGGACTGATTTCTCCTATTTCTCTCGGGCGGATCACACGTGCCCTCGCCCCGATTTCTCTCCCGCGGACCCTCCTAGGATCCAGAACCATTGCGGATCCCTAGGAAGGCATAGATCTCCTTTGGTTCACATGCCCTCGCTCGATTCTTCTGGCCTCTTGGAAATGCTATAAAGCTTCTCATCCGCTCCCCCAGGACAACAGATCGTGCCTCGCTCCCATTTCTAACCCTAGCAACTTCTAGCTGTGTGACAGCTGTTAGGAGCACCGCTTGGCGCTCGATTTGGTGTAGCGTAGCCGATGCTCAACCTTCATGGCCAGATCTCCGCTGCGAGCAGCCTCCCCCGCCTGATGCAGCTCTGATTTTTGTCATGTTAACGTTTGATTGAAAAGTTTTCCAAATTTGCACTTATGCCCCTGTTAACGTTTTATTACGCATGTGCTGGAATTGATTGGAAATTTTACAAAGACCCCCTAGAGTTTTTGTGCCTATTATTAATTAATCCAGAAACCTTAAACTAATTACATTTAGGTCCCTATGACATGTATGTCTTGTTTTTAATTAAATAAATATCTAATCTACTCCAAAATTTCCCAAAAAAAATTACCAGTAGCTCCTGCTACTGAATACTAGCTTTGATAATTTTTGTGACACAATTTCATTTTGTTTGCAATTTTTTAAAAATTAAAAACCCTAAAAATTGAGTCTATCTAATTTAGAAAATCCATAAAAAATACAAAAATACTCTTAAAAATTCTATAAATCTCATGTGTACTTGTTATGCTTTGTTTTCATTTCATTAGCATTTTTGTACCTTTATCTTTTATAAAACCCTTAAAAATCACAAAAGACTTAAAATATTATAAAAATCATTAAAAAGTCCAGGAAAATCAAAAAATTGTTTTTTCAATTTCTGTAGCTAACTCGTTTTATCTATTTTCATGTAAAATTGCAACGAGGAGTTTAGGGTGCACTTTAGATATTTTAAAGTTGCCTTTTTATCCATGTTGTACATTGTTTGCATATTTTGGCTTCTTGTATTTTTAGAAGATCATACAAAAATCTAAAAAATTGCACAAAATACCCAAAACACTTGCATATTTTAAAAATAGAAAATTATTTTTATCTTGAATTTTTGAGCCTTTTTAGCCTTAATAAAAATTTGTATAGGGTGCCTCCTTTTATTCTCTCATTCATTTTCTCTTTGGAAAATATAAAAAATGCAAATTAAAAACCACAAAAAATGTCTTTCCACTCCTGATTTCTCGACTACTTCGTAGACTTAGTCCGTGATCCTTGTGTTCGACTCTGGTGGCTTTACCAGTTAAATAAACAACGAGACAACTTCTTTCAATTTTTGTGCTTGATTGCTTCCATTGGTGGTCTAGATTTTTCTTGTTGAGTTCGACCCAAGTGATTGAGGTCTCAACGACCATTGACAACACTAAGCCTCATTGCTCGACCGCTCATCACGCGCAACGGGGTCACTACGTATATGACCTTACTCTTTTGAGAAGTAAAGAGCCTGATCCAGATGCGCTTGTATGCAGGAGTTGTCACTTCGGACATACAACTCCTACATACAATCCCTGGCGACGGAACCCTTCACCTTGACATAAGAGCATAGATGTCACTTATGTCATCATCCATATCATGTTCAAATTCTAATTAATCATTACGAATCATATTCACTACAATTAATTCTTCTAAGGGAATTACAACTCTATTCATAACCAGCATGTTTTAATTTTAATTGGATTCCAATTATTCTAATCACAATAAAACAATGATCCTATTAGTATCAAACAAACACCTTTATTGTTACTCAAAATATGGTATTATCTCAAATATGCATTATTCAAATTTTAATAACTAGAAAAGTACATCATGATCACTTCACACATTATTCTTTCTTTACTTATCATGTCCAATACTGAGAGAGTGGACGGACCACCGCGCACTGAGCAACCTGCTACCCCAACGCTCCTAGACTAGACATCATATTTGCCTCATGTCAAGATAATGCAAATTGGTCATTTTGCATTTGAGATGATAATCGATCTTTCAACTAAAGTTACACCATATATTATATTCATTAAAACCTTTTGATAATATTATAAGAAAATTTGCTAAAGAAATTCTCAATCCTATTCAAGCAACTTGTTTATTGGAATTGTTGTAACTAATTTGTAATCAAGATTAATTATCTTATCATATTTGATTATGGCAATGTCATTTAAAGAAATAATCATCATCAAGTATTTCACAAATATTTATCAGTAATAATTTCAGGAAATTAACAGTTAATTTCATTAATTGATTAAATGACAATTATAAAGTTCTTGATTAGGAAAATAATTTTCAACAGTAACCCTTACTTACTAAAATTAACATATCCAATCAATTTAAATTCAAATCAAGCAAAAAATAAGTTTCTATAGTTTGATAATTTGATTTACAAAATAAGACAACTGATTTCATGCATTTCTAGGCATTTCAAAATCGTAATTAACTCTTTAATTACGTCAAGATTTGTCATCCTTAAAACATTGGATACATGTTCATTAAAATGATCATAACTTGAGCAATCAGGTTCCAAATCATGCAAGCTCAAGTCCCACAATTTCCTTATTTAATGGGGAACATTATCTTGGTAATTTTAAGTTTAAAAAAATTTAAATATGGCAGAAAAATCACACAGAACACAGCTGCATGAGCAAAATGCGATAAAATTTCACAAACCCTAAGGCCCCATTGTTGTCCTAGGTTTATGGATCATATCTGAAACCTCCAACATATAGCTCTGATACCACTTGAAGGATATAGTACGATCCTTAAGTGCATCACAGAAGTGTGAGAATAGCATCATATGTGATCGGGAGCGACTAGTTGTACTAGTGCTCGGGGAAGCGGAATTAAAAAATAAATGATGAAACCGCATTATCCCAGAACACTTCTCAGATTGTTTCATCTAAACCATAAATAAGTATTGGGTTTACCTCTTGAAGTGTGATTGCGATCGAGTCTCTAAGTGAAGAGACCTCGTGTCTCAAGTCCGATTGATGGAGGAGACACTTGCGAGCGCCTTGATGAAATGTGTACTTCTCACAATCCATGTTGATGACCCAAGTGGCAAACCTCCTAATCTTGTCACACAAGATCTAATGTCTTATTCATGAGCAAGGCCCACTGAAGGAGACGAAGATCCATGAGCAAATAATCAGGTAGCATAAACGACTATGCTGCAACGATGACGACTCTCTCTAGGGCTCCTAGTGGACGACTACAATGAGAGAGATAGAGAGACTTGGCATGTAGAGAGAGATGGAGAGAACCTTAGTTGTTGTTGTTTTTGTTGTAACTTGAAGAGCAAGGGGTGTCTCTTCTTATATAGATTTTTTGGGAGTCCATGTATCTCTATCCATGGACAACAGAAAATCAATGGATGAGATTGATTTGTGCTTCTTTCAATGGCCATATTTTGTTGTAAAAACTCAATAATTAATTTAATTTGAATTAAATATATATAAATAAATCAATATAAATTAATTCTAAATTAAATCAATGAAGCATGGAGATAATTTGAATGAAGATTTCCCTCATTCCATAAGAGGGAGGGGGCACCCTTCCTAAAAGGAGTTGGTGGTCACCCACACTCTCATGAAGGAAGGTGGCAAACTCCATGTAATCTCATGATATTACATTATTCCATGGAAATCTACAATATTTACAACAACACTTGTAAATTATTCCACAAAAATGATTCACAATTATTTTATGAATATTGCAATCATACCAATGGAAATTTGTGAATCACATTAACAACCTAGAATAAAATGTAAATTACATTTTCAATTAATTATCTAATGTGAATTAAATTCACATCGATAATTAACCAAAAAATATAAATAACAATAGGCTCTCTCTCTAATACATTGTAGATCATATTTATAACATATACGATTAATATGAATAACGATATCTACATTATTCATATCAATGATAATTAAATCACATTTAATCATCTTAGATCTCTATTCTCATGTGTTCAAATATTATGAATCACATTCACATCATTCACATCTTTGATAATTAAATCACATTTAATTATCTCAGATAACTCTTCTTATAATATAAATCAAATTTATATTATTCATGATAATTAAATCACATTTAATTAGTAATTTTCTCAATGCTTGGTTACATATATTAACAATGAAATTATCCTTGAACTCTTTCAAAGATAATGCACTTTCTCTGCGGATACTTGGAGATAAGGACAGAGCGATTGCATTGTTCCACATATAGTGTCTTGGATTTTGAGATCACATCTCAAATTCAGATCTTGCGGACCTCTCATAGATGCTTGATTAAATCAAGATCGTACATCTAATCTTCTCATTATATTTGAATCACAATTTGATCAATGTCTAACATTTGGATCAAGATCATATCACTTCTCTATTGAGAGGAGTCACTAAAATCCAGACCCGTTTCATCACTCCCTAAGAACGGAAGCGTCAGGGTTATACAATCGTTTATGATCACATCACCCTCAGATATACCTAATACCTTTATATGCTGCACACTGGAAGACCAAAAGTAAACCTGAAGTTTTAGATCTCATTTAGACTGTCCCCTTCAAGGTTTTATCATTTTATCATTGGGAGTTGCTATCGATTATATACTTTTCAAAAGCATATATCATACCTAGGTGTTGATCATATATTTTCCAAAAGCATATATCAAACCTTACAAATTCAGTCAAGCTTCCAAAGTAAGATGACTGTGCACAGAATTTGATCTTTCTCAATATCTCATGAGTGAGCTCATGTCTTCTGGTTCGGCAATGAACCTGTACGATCTAGTTGAGAGATTGTATTACTCATATGCCCTTGCATGCACACCAATGCGCCGTTGTGTAGACCTTGGTTAGGTCATCAACCTATTGGTATGTAAAATGTACATACTCAGACATATAGTAACACATCCGTCTCCGGTCAGAGGATGTGTTCCTATATCCTGACAGCATACGACATAGGTCTTTGGTTATCTCGATCTCGTTAAGTCAACTCTTTGACCTAACTAATCAGACACATCCGAATCTCTATTCCTATGTAGAGGACCTGCATCAAGAGGCCGATCAGATATCAACCTTTAGAGAAAGGATTGTCATCTCCTTCTCAGGCTGGAGATCCTCTCTTAATAATTATTTGACGGTGTTTGATGAGTCTTCAATCTAGCTCTTTAGATATTCACCCAACCACCAACCTCTATGATCAACAGTTGAATCAACAACTATATGATCATTAAGATGACCATTGTACACAATCATTATTATACCAAAGGACCTATTATGCAAATTAAATATTCTTAATTTCAGATCAGGGAATGATATTTGCAATAACATTTATTGCATAATGGCTCGTTGTGGTCTAGCATGTCCAACATCTTTCCCCATCCTCTCCATCACTCCCTCTCTCTCTAAATAAAATCTTGAAAAATTTAAATCACTATATATATCACTATCTTATCATTCTAAATTTAACTTAATTCGTGATATGTCTAACTCATTCTTGCTGCTATTTTCTAAATGGCATATCAATAGTAGATCCATCACGCGTATATTCTCCCTGTCGAGCTTAACAATTGCAACAGAAATCTTTTAACGGCATATGCACAGATCCAAGTTGGAGGGTTTCTATACGACGTGCTGCGTAATTAAAATGTATACAATGGTTATAGTATAATAATTATAATTATACATGTAAACAGCCTATAACTATAGCTTCTTCTACTATTATCAAGCATTCAGCATAACAAATATTTCGGCAGTGAATATTCCAAGAAGATTAATTATCCTGTATGTCTATAAATCGGTGGCAAAACAATTGTGGGGCGTACTATGAAACAGTCCGTCAACTTTATTAATTATGTGTACGTTTAGTTTATACCACGTCCTGGCCTGATTAACTAAAATAAACCGAGTAGACGCGTTTTCCTAAACCTTATAAATATAACGATAAACATTACACGTCTCTCTTCAAAATCATATTGTTGCACCACCAGAAACATATCTATTCTTCAATTCTGTGCTCTGTTTCAGATAGGAAGAAGATGGGTCCTCCTAAAGTTCCTGGCTTCGACGGGATGCAGCAAAGCAACGCTGCCTGTGCAGGGAATACAGCGGCCCACCCGCCGCCGTCGAGCATGATCGGGGTGGGTCCTCCTACAGTTCCTGGCTTCGACGGGACGCAGCAAATGGACGCTGCCTATGCAGGGAACACAGCGACCTACACGCCGCAAACAAGCATGATAGGGCTGCCAGACCGTATCCTCCGGACTATTGCAGCGACCGCAACTTTAATTGCAGCGATCGCGATGAGAACCACGAAGCAGACCAAGGTCGGATACTATGCGGTAGTAGAGGTCAAGACCACCGGCAAGGGTATGTCGCAGCTCGGGTAAGGGTTTGTCTCTTTTTTGTTTTTCATATTGTCCATCTATTCGAAAGGATGATAAATTCGCAGAAGAAATTCTCAGTGAAGAGGAAGTATCTAAATATATTGTATGCAGATTCTTCATCGCTGCAAACGCGATTGCCTTCGTCTACTCGGCGGTGTCTCTGTCGTTGAAGGTGGCGAATAGGGGACCTTCGGCCAGATCCATGGTGGCGGTGATCAGTGTGGCGGACCTCGTTATGGTCGGTTTCGTGTTCTCTGCTGTTGGCTCGGGTGCGGCTTTCAGCGTGGCCCTTCACGACAACCCTTTCTCGGAGAACATGTGCGACGTCTTCGACACGTACTGCAGCGGAATTGCATCCGCAGTTGGCGTGTCGGCGGTGGGTGCGGCGGCACTGCTTGGCCTCGTGCTGCTTGTCCTACTTGGTATCCATCGTGAATCGCAAATTCCGAGGTGAAATCGCCCTAGTTAATTACAATGGCGACATGGTGTTTACTAATAATTACGGTACCGTTACGCTTTAAAGTTTGTTTTGATTTCTCTTCGGATGATCAGTTCAGTGTGTGATTATAAAATATGATTGATAATTGTATGTAAATCCATACTATATGTCTTATATTGGATGGGCAAATGAGCAGCAAGTCTTTTATTCTTGCAAATTGAGATGTGTCTAAGGGAAAAAGGCCGTTTCGGAGCAGGATACGGGATAAGCTTTTGTATAATGTATCCTTCATTTTTCTTCATTTGCATGCATAAGTGGTAGTTATTTGATAATCTTAGTTCGTTTGAATAAAAATTAGAGGATAGAAGTTAGTTATGTTAGATGAAATTGTTTAACAGTGGTAGTTGTTTGTACTTTCATGGCGGGAGAGGTTGATGATGGAGGAAATAAATTTGTTTGAGGTTGGAATCTTCATCCCTAATGTTCGACTTCAGGATCCAAACATTGATCATTTGCAGAAAGAAATTTTGAGCGATAAAGATGAATACATACATACATACCTTATACCCCTCAAACGAACATGGCGTAAGAGTTTCACGATCAACGACGGATTCGGAAACATAACTTAGGTGAGGGCAGCTAAAATAAGGTGATGAAAAATCCTATCATAATGGTCCATAGATCTTAATTAATTTAGAGGTTTCATCCATTTTCCTTATTTAAATGGGTAATATATGCCATCTTTAATCTCTGAATGTCAGTTTTATTTAATATTTCAAATTATTGTTTTTTTATGATTTTGGCATCTTATTAGTAACATGGGATGAGTCTTCTTTGATATTTAATTACTTCTTCAACCAACGTTCGAGCAATTTCATATTATGCACACTACAACGGAATTGATATTACTCGATGTTTGCAAACGTCGAAAAAGACCAACTTCGACGTGTTTAGACATCGGAAATTAACACCGATCCACACCGGCTGAATTTAAGTTTACTCGACATACAAGAAAGGGGGCAATGGGCGCACTCCCTGATTTTAGGGAAATTGAAATCCCTACGTCTCCCTTCCCTAAAAGTAGGAGAAATGAGATGTGGTTCCCCAACGATTCCCTCCTTAATTATGACTCATTCCACCTGTGTGATTATTGATATTCAAATTTTTAAAATTGAAAAAATAATGTTTATGGCATCATTACCTAGAAGAACTGAACATATTCATATTCGATTAGAGTTCGTTCGACAATAATTCGAAAAATGTGCAACTGTTTTCTAGCACATGAACTTTAAATTTTAATTCGACAGCTTAACGAACTGAACATAAACATTGTATAAGTTCATTCAATAAACGTCCGTATCCATATCCGCTAGAACCTTTTATTACCATATCCATATCCTAAAAAAATTGAAAATGCTATGAGTATCCATATTCACAAAAAATAAAAATACATATCCATGTTCATATACGTATCCACTAAAATGTAATATGTATACATATCTTAAAAAAACTAAAGATAATATATATATCCATATATATATAGCTGCAAAAAAATAAAAACCCATTTACATGTCTATATCAGTTTCCGCAAAAAAGTCTTCATCCATGTCCATATATGTATCCGCAAAAAATTAAAACCCTTATCCATGTATATATATCCTCTAGAATATAATCAGCATCCATATCTTACAAAAAATGAAAATTGTATACGTATCCATATCCATATTAGAATAAAATCTCATATCCATGTCCATATCCGTATCAAAAAAATAAAAAATACATATCCGTGTTCGTATCTATATCCGTAAATAAATCATATCTAATATATTTTATCTAACAATATATATATATATATATATATGTATTTGTATATGCTGAAATATCTTGTAACTATATTTGTATCTTATCCACAAAAATTGAACCGTATCTATATCTGTATCGTCAAAAAATTCACATATCCACATCAGTATCCATGTTCATATATTTGTAACGTATCTGACCTTTTGCATCCATATATTTATATCCATGTAAGTGTCTATATATCCATGTCCAAAAAAAATATATCCATGTCGGTATCCAAAAAAATATTAAAAAAACACATAGTTATGTCAATAATCATATATTTGCAACAATGACATATTAATTAAAAAATTTGAAGAAATACATTCATTAGCACTTGTAAGGAATAAAATCACAATTCCTAAGGGGTACGTAGGAATTACAATTTCCATGTATGAGGGAATCCAGCTTCTTTTGTAATCATTATTTCTACCTTAATATGATCTAACAAACACAAGAATGGAATTGACATAGGAATGGTGATTCCATTCTCCCCTCTATTCCTGCATAACAAACAGAGCCTAACCCTTTCTCTCCCAAAGCCCGACGCTACAACTGTCGTTCTTGCCACCCCACGGTTCCCAGGCGACCAACACCTACAACTCCAACTGCACAGCCCGTTGCCCACCCACCCCTCTACCGCCACGCCCCGACGCAATACCCTAAAATGCAATGCAACTGATAAAGAGGTCTAAGTTCATGTCGTCGCACGACTGTTGCTGCTCGTTGTTGATGTCCTCCATCTGGTCCAAGTCGCTACACACATTGCTCGATGATTGTGGTAGCGAATGCTCTCTATTTTTTAGATTTTATGTTGTCTACCAAACATTGTTATCAAACTTCATTTCGAACTTGTTCATTTTATGCTGTTTGGATTCAATACAAATTATTAACGAATTATTATCGATCCATAATCAAAGAGTTATTATGAAAAGGAGCTTGAATTAGAGCATAAGCTAACGAACTTATATTGAACCAAACTCGAATTCGAACCCTCGAATTTTCTTATCGAATCAAACTTGGACATAGGTACGTTTATTACAATTCGGTTTGATTAGGAACCTTACCAACTGGTATCAACAACTCGAACGAATCAGATTCCAACAATTTCATGTATCTCAACTCCAACGTGGTTGTTTCGACATTGTCACAACCATCATCTCTATTGATTTATCCAACTTTCCTTCATTGCTCGTAAGAAGTGAGTGCAGGTATCAACATCATAGACTATATTTTTCTGTTAAATTTTAATAAATTGATTTAATGATGGATATCAATTAAATTATTAATACACTTATATAAAAAACTTGATCACGTTACCTTATTGTTTATTATGATGGTAATCGTATTACCTCTTACGGATATGCATATTTAGTTTCTACACTATCAAATTCTCAATAAATTTATTTATATCTTATGATTTTAATGATTTTAGAGTAGATTCGGATTTTTGTCTAAATTATAAAAGAAGTGACTGAATAGAATGATATATTTAATTGTTAATCTATTGTTAATTATAATGACGCCTAAGTATAGAAAGGATATTTTTTCATAATTTTCACTTGATAAACACAGCACTACATAATGCTTTATAAAAAATATTAATCAAGAACTTTGACAATCCATTTATAATTTACAAAACGCTTGTATTGTGTTGGTTCGTTGAGGTTATGCATATTTACTACAATGGAGTACTTTGTTTTCCTTATAACAAAATATACCTAGTTGAAACCACCGTTCACTAGTCAAAATAAAATATATTACTATTTGTAAGAGGAAATTATAGTACCATGGTTAAATACATGTATCTTACATTATAACTTGGATTAGATTAAAAGTTGTAATGATAGATATACACTTGTATAAATGATCTCCATTGGTAAACTTTTATATCAAACATTACATATGCGGATGCAAACCGATAGATACAGATATAGATGTTATCGTATCCTTAGAAAATGTATGTGGATATGGATTTTGATGGATACTTAAACTATGTTACATATCCTTAAAAAACAAATATATCTGTAAAATGGATACTAATCACATATCAGTAATGTTAGAAATACGCCATAATTTAGCTTAAATATATGCGTGTTGGATGGAATAAACATGATATAACTACATTAAATATGCTAATATCATCAAAATTATACCGAATATGGTGGAATAAGGTGCAAACTTATATTATATGATTAAAAATAAGTTTTATATACGATTAAAATATACCTATTTATATATAAATAGATATATGAATACAGATGTTTGCGTATATCAAAGTGAAATCCATATCCATATTCACTTTACAATAGATATGGATGTCAAAATGTATAAACCAGATTAGGTGGTTAATCAAACACTAATAGATTCCAATCTGTATGCATCCTTAATTACCAATATGTTACTTCAAATGCAAATCCAAATAATAAAATTATTTTAAGTAAGATTCATAGTTGTCACCAAATAATTTTGATAAACATATATATAGTTTAGTTAATATATTAAATTACCCAACCAGAGAATGCATATGTTGTTGTACATAGAATGATAAGCAAGAAGATAGTTCATATCGCAATGGATGACAACTAATAGGGAATTTGAATTTGTCATCAACTCCTTCATATATCAATTGGTATAAGCCTATCATTGTAATAACTTGATTTCATGGGTAAGTTCAATTTAATTTAATGCTTATGGATAAGCTAATTTTTTTCCCTATAGTTGAGATTGTGAAAAAGTTCTTGTAGATTAACAATGTGAAAGAGACCAATCATCGCTTATTTTACAAAGACAATGAATGAAAATAAGAGTACAAAAATTACTTCTCAAAATTAGTTCATTTTAAAGTTCATTAGAATGAGGTTCGAAGCAATATCAAATGATATGAGGGTATCCTCGTGATGAAAGAGATGATATAATACATACTTATTTAATTTGAGATTATATCTGTTGGACATGCGAGCCCACGACGAGCCATTATGCAATAAATGTTATTGTGAATATCATTCTCTGATCTGAAATGAAGAATAATTAATTTGCATAATAGGTCCCTTAGTACAATTAGGGTTATGTACCATGGCTATCTTAAAGATCATACAGTTGTTGATTCAATTATTGAATCATAGAGGTTGGTGCTTGGATGAATATCTAAAGAGTTAGATTGAGGACTAATCAAGCATCGACAAATGATTGTTAAGATGTGATCTCCAGCCTGAGTAGGAGATGGCAATCCTTTCTCACATAGGCTGATATCTGACCGACCTCTTGATGCAGGTCCTCTACATAGGAATAGAGATTCGGAGGTGTCAGATTAGTTAGGTCAAAGAGTTGACTTAACGGGATCGAGATAACCAAAGTCCTATGTCGTATGCTGTCACAACATAGGCACGCATCCTCTGACCGAAGACAAATGTGTTACTATATGTCTGAGTATGTACATTTGGCAGGCCGATAGGTTGATGACCTAACCAAGGTCTATACACCGGCGCGTTGGTGTGCATATAAGGGCATATGAGTAATACGATCTCTCAAAGGGATCATACAGGTTCACTACTGAACCGGAAGACATGAGCTCACTCGTGAGATATTGGGAAGAATCAAATTCCGTTCACGGTCGTCTCGCTTTGAAAGCTTGACTGAATTTGTAGGTTTGATATATACTTTTGGAAAGTATATGATCAAGACCTAGGTATGATATATGCTTTTGGAAAGTATATGATCGATACCAAATCCCAATGATCAAATGAGAAACTTACTGATAAAACCCTGAAGAAGAGTATAAAATTGATCTTGATCTTCGGGTTGATCATAGGTCTTCCAGTATGCAGGATGTATATGTATTGGGAATACCTGAGGGTGATGTGATCATAAACGATTGTATAACCATGACGCTTCCATTCCGAGGGAGTGATGAAACAGGTCTGGATTTTAGTGACTCCTCTCAGTAGAGAAGCAATCTGATCTTGGTCCAAGTGTTAGACACTGGTCTGAATGAGATTCAGATGCAATGAGAAGATTAGACTTGCGGTCTTGATTTAATCAAGCATCTATGGGAGGTTCGTAAGATCTGGATTTGAGATGAAATCTCAACATCCAAGTCACTATACGTGGAACAATACAATCGCCATGTCCTTATCTCCAAGTATCTGCGGAGAAAGCACATTATTCTTGAAAGGGTTCAAGAATAATTCATTTGATGAATTACATATCTAAGCAAGAAGGACTTAATGATCAAATGAGATTTAATTATCAAGCATAATATGAATGAGATTCATATTGTGAGAATAATTATCCAAGATAATTAAATAGGATTTAATTATCAAGGATTGGAGAATGTGGATAATACTATCCACGATATTTGTGTATTATAAATATGATTTATAATATACATATATTGAAGAGAGAGAAATTTTGTGAATGACATTTGTTAATTATTAATGTGGATTGAATTCACATTAATTAATTAATTGGAAATGCAATTTACAAATTAGTTTGGGTTGTGAATATGACTCACATATTTATCAATGGCATGATTGAAATATTCACAAATTAAACTGGAATTAATTTGGTGGATAGTTTTGCAATGGATATCACTAATTAATTATGAATTAATTTAGTGAATAATATTGCATACAAATTAAAGATAATTGGATTAAATAAAAGGGATGGATAAAACACCACCCAAGTGAGGTGGCACCACCCATGACTTGGTCATGGGTGACGCCCCATCTATTTGGAGTGGATTATCATCCCATTTTATTATTATCCTATTATCTTGTGTTTATTAATTTACGTTAAATTAAATTATGTTGATAATGTTGCAACATATATTTGATTTAAATATAAATTAATATTGTTGGTTTTTAGCCAACAACAATCTTGGCCATTGATTAATACATAGATCACCATGGCCGTTGGATCTATGTGTCCCATGGATAGAGATCCATTGGATCCTAAACTAATATAAAAGGAGGGCTAACCTAGCCTTTCAAGGTACATTATTAAGAGTTGTAGAAACCTACTACTATCTCTCTCTCTCTCTCATTCTCGCCTAACCTCTCTCTCTCTCTCTCTCTATTCAAGGTGGCCGTCCACTTTGTGCATTGAGAAGGAGAGTTTGTCGCCTTCGCCTTTGACGACTCGGGGATCTCCTTCTTCTTTGGGGTTGCTTTCTCTAGAGGAAGACGACATATTTCGTTTGACGAAATCAGGGGATTCATTGCTTGGATCTTCATCGAGGATTGCGGGAGGAACGTGTCTCATCATCGCGCCCGCAAGTGCATTCTTCGTGGATCGGACTTAAGATAAGAGGATCTCTTGTTAGGGATCTCACAATTATAACCACGCTCCAAGAGTTATTCCTTATACTTTGTGGTTTGATGAAAGGATCCAAGAAGTGTTCTCGTGATCATGTGGTTTCATCTTTAGATTTAAAAATTTTAATTTCCGCCGCATCTTACAACTAGTGCGACTACTTGCCCCGATTGCATATGATGCGATCGACACGCTTCCGTGATGCCTTGAGGATTCTCAATATCCTTCAAAGTGGTATCAGAGCTTTAGGTCAAATAAGGTTTTGGATGTGATCCATATACCTAGGACGACTTGGGTTTGAAAGGGTCGCGAAATTTTTGTCGCATTTCAATTTTCGCACCTCTATCTAATTGAAATTTTCAGTACTGTTTAAAAATTTGCAATTGGATTTTGTTCCCCATTAAATAAGGAAACCATAGGATCTGAGTTTATTAAATTTGGACTTCATTTGCTTAAGATATGGCCTTTTGAATATGCATGTATTCACTGTTGCGAGAACTGCGGATCTAATCGTAATTAATGAGTTAATTACCGTTTTGATACTCCTTGAAATGCATGAATTATCACTTGGATTCTTTAATAAATCAAATTGGTAATACTAGAAAACTGATTTTGCATTTTTTAGATTTAAATTGATCAAGATAAGTTAATTTTAGTGATTGGGGGTCATTGCTGGAAATTGACATCTTTTGATCATGAACCTTGTGATAAGTCATTCAAATATGATGACGAAAATTAATTGTTAATTTTCTAAAATAATTAGTGATAAATATTTGTGAAATATTTAAAGAGATAATTATTTCATTGAATGACATTTGCCTAAACCATAATGATAAGATAATTGATCTTGATCATTGGTTGATATGAAATCATCAACAAACTCTTTTTTTCATGAAGAACCTTAGTTTATCCTACAATAGTTGTAGGACAACTTTTACATAAAAAACCCTCTTGCTTGAATTGGATTGGGGATTTGTTTAGCAAATATCCTTATAATATAATCAAAATTGTTTTGATGTATACTATATGGTATAATTTCGGATGAAAAAACGATGAGCATCTCAAAGTACATGATGATCTATCTGGCATTATCCTTTCCTGAGATGGATATGGTGCCTAGTCGGAGAGCATTGGGGCCGTGGGTTGCAACATATGTGGTCCGTCCCACTCTCGTCGGTACTGGCCATGACAGCGTGTAGGGACTCGATAATGCTGGAGAAGTCAAAGTGTATTTTTCTAATTATTAAAATTCGAATAATACATACTTTGAGATTATACCTAATATTCAAGTATTAATCAAGTTTGTTGATTAATGATTGGATTAATGATTAATTTAATGTGATTAAATTAATTATATCCAATAAACACTCTATTATGAATAGATGTGTAATTCCCTTGGAAGAATTAATTATGTGAATATGATTCACGATAATTAATTATAAAATTTGAATATGAGATGGAGGATCACATAAGTGACATCCATGGTCTCCCGTCAAGGCAAAGGATTCCGTCGCCAGATGTTGTATATAGGAGACGCATGTCCGAAGTGACAGATCCTGTATATGATTTATTTGGATCGGGTTCTTTGCTTCTCGAAAGAGTAAGGCCGTATACGTAGTGGCCCCAATATCGGGTCCTCATATTATTGGGAAGATATTGGATTGTGTATACCGAGTATTAATCCTGTTGATGGTTGGTTCAATTAATGGTGGGTCATCATCTTAGGGGTGGTGGGCCTGGGTGTTAAAGACCGAATTGGGAAATGCAAGTTGGACTTGCAAGGCGGAATGTGTTCCCGCTTCATTTTATCGGAGTCGCAAGTTCTCATATTATTGGGATGTGACGAAGATAGGAAAGGATATCCCAGATCTTGCTAAAGATATAATGGTAAGAATATCTCTTACATTGAAAGTGATTGAGGGAATGAACTTTAATTATTGACAAGGCAAGACAACTTTGATATAAATACTCCTAAATCAAAGTAAAACATGTATATATAATATATATACCCTTATGCAAATTTCTTATTTCAGATAATCCTTCATTGAACCCACTCAATGTTATACTCAATGATAACCAGTAAAATATCATGGATTGGACTCATGATCCAGATATTGTACTTGTAATTGGACACATAATGTATGTGGTTGCAATGTGCAAGTTTCCTCAAAATAACGAGGAATGACAATTAAATAAGACAATAAGACATCACCTTAGGGTTTGTATGTCTCTATAGTTTTGACCTTTCATCAAGTGTACTTTGGAAGTGACATGTCGATGATGATCGCAACTGTCAAATAATCCTTATAAAGTCTAAGAAGATGTTCTGGCATACATATGTGTTGTACTTGTAGACATTTAATCATGAATGACATGGTTTTATGTATTATGCAGAATGGTAGCTCGAAAGAGATGATGCATTCAAAATGTTTGAATACCTACCTGAACCTAAGTCTCTAAGAGTTGAGATGTATGTAGATATGATGAGTGTCATCATTCTACTATCTATACTCAAGTCATTCATAAAGCTTCATAATAATCATTTTGAATGAATTTAATGAAGCATGTATAAATGTTGAAATGCTCTTGTATTGAAATCTTTGGAATTCAACATAAGAAATTCCTTGTCTTGAACAATGGTTGTTTATAAATGAAGAGAGCGCAGTGGAAGCATGGGTCAGACCCGAGTAAGAAGGAAAGTTAAAGAGTTAACCAACTTATGTGACTTCCATATGACATCCAAAGAGTTGGACGAATGCCAATACTACAATAAGTTGATGTGTTGATAGCATGACTATCAAATGTGTCTAAAATCATTAGTGAAGGACTCAGATAGAGCATCGGAATAATCTACATATAATCATTGACTTTGACTTACTTATTTCATAAGATAAAGTCTGATAATTGTATCCCAATCTTCTAATGACATTTGCAATTGGTTGCATATATATATTAGAAGATTAGAAATTTGATCTTAAGGATTAGTAGTCATCTACATGGATATTGCTGTAATTGTTACAGCAATCTCTGTTGGATAGATAGACCATATTCTCAGTGGGAGAGCCCTTAGTCTTGGAGAATGTCTCTATGACCTAGATAGTAGAGTACACTCATTGTTTGTTTCTAAATGTTGGAAATAAACATGAATTCTGAGATAGAACTATCATAAAGAGTTATGATGGAAATATTTCAGATAGTAATCTAACATCAAGTGGACTCCACAAAATTAGAAAATTAATTAATGGTTCATTAAGATTTCTAATACTGAAAATCAAACCTTATAAGATCAATAGGAGGATGAAGATCATTTGACAATGATCTGGCATAAGCCTTGGACATTTGTCTGTTGATTTGATCAATAAGATATGAAACTTTAGAATGTCTAAAATATCAAATCTTACATATTTGTGAATATCGTATTTAAAGTAAAATGTCCAATATACCCTTCTCTGGGAATGGTGTTAGATGTCGAGTATTCAAGATCTCATACATATTGATGTATGTAGATCATATATATCATAGTAAACATTATGGATATGTGATATCTGTTGATGATTATGTATGATATGAGATTTCTTCTCTTCACCTGAGAAACCTTTGAAATGTTCAAAGATTTCACAATTTTGGTTAAGAACCAAAGTTTGAAGAAAGATGAAATGAATTAGATCTAACCTAGGTAGCTTATACCTGTTAGATAAAATTCAAAGAATATACTATGAATAACATTTCTATCTCACTCCTCCTGATAAACCTGAACTCAATAGAGTTGTAGGGAGATACAATTGGATCATATGTAACATGATTTGATCAATGATGAATTTTAGCATAATTACCTCTTAGTTTCCAGGTATATATGTAGTAGAGACTACACTATATATACTTAATAAGATTCCATGCAAGTAAGCTGGAATTAAGCACTAGAGAGTGCTACTTCACTAGGAAAATAAAGGATGGCATTGGATACCTACTTTATGACCTTGAGATTCTTAAAAGATCTCATCTCTGAGAATGTGATTCTTGGAGGATTGAGACTCTTGAGAATCAAGATGAAAATGAAGTGAAGGAACTCATTTAATCTTGAGAAGATAATGAGGCTCCTGAAATCGGGAACTAAAAGGACAAATAAAGACGGAACAATAATACCTCTTCAAATGAGTTTAAGAATGTATTCCATGTGTCGATTAAGTCTGACAATGATCGGACTTCATGTGATGAACCTCCTAAGGATCATGACATGGAAAGATGGATATTAGCAATAAAGTCTAAAGTAGACTTCATATACAAGTGTTGTATATAGTCCCTCGAGGATCCTGATTTAGCCGAAATCGAGTGCGGTCGTATTGACTCACAAGGCGAGTCAACAGTCGGTGTATTGACCACATCAAATAATGACTAAATCAACAAATAACCCACAAGCAAATCAAGCAATGAAAAACAGGTGTGAGTTAAGATTTATTTTTAACTCTGCACAAAAGATGTAAAGGGCAAGTATGCAGAGAGTTCGAACACAGGGAGCAAACAGTGTAGCTCAAGCAAGTGAATGCACAAGTGAGTGAGTGTGTGATGTGTCTACACTAAGCAATCAAACAAAGAAATGTTTTTGTGGGTTTTTAATTTCTTAATTTTTTTTATTTAATTTTTAATTTTGTATTTTGATTTTTGATTTTCTGATTTTTATATTTTATATTTTATATATTTTTTTTTTCAAATATTGGAAAACAAGGGGATATAATACAAGGCAAGGTAGAATATTAATAAAAATGCACAAAAATGCTCCAAAATTCAGAAAATAAATGTTTTTGGTATTTTTAAGGTTTTTTACTGTTTTTATGATTTTTGGGGCTTTTTCCAGATGTTTTTGATATTTTTAAAGATTAAAATAAAGCAAAACAGTGGAAATCAGGCTGGCTGCGACAAAAATGCAATTTAAAAATACCAACTAGTAGCAAAAATGTTTCACACTATTTTTCAAATGAAAGTAACAAAATAAGGAAGAAACAGAAGCTGAGTTTGTAATTTTTGGGGTTTTCTACTATTTTCTATATTTTTTTGAAGTTTTTGAGTGTTTTTATATTTTTAGTGTTTTTCTTTTGAAATTTTTAGTGATTTTTGGACTGACACTAAAATAGGATAAAATAGACACTAGGTAATTTTTTTGGAATTTTTAGAAGTGTTTTGATATTTTTTTGGTATTTTCTAAGGTAGACAGTGCATAAAATGAGAGTTTTTGATTTTTAATAAATATAAAACTAAAATGAAATCAAGAACTAAATAGGTGGCGTGAAAGTATAGGTGCACAGGAGCTTAAGCCTATTTTTGTGGGATTTTTGGAGTTAAAATGATATTTTAATTAATTAGAACAAGGCTCCAATCATCAAACAGTGCTGGCAAGGGCATACATGCAAATAGTAAAACATCCAGGGGCTTGTACGCAATTTTTCCACAAAATTTTACATTGAAACTTGCATTTCACGGATTAAACATTAATATCCAAACCCGCAAGGGTAGATGTGCAACTTACCCACCAGGGTGCGTGACTTGCACGCGCCTGGGAGGGGTATTTTTGCAATATTACAAAGCTCAGGGGATTCGATGCAAATTCTCCAAAAGATTACTACTTGACATACATGTTCATGGACTTAAACGAAATACACAAACAACCGAGGGTACCCTTGCAAAATGCCCACCCCCTCACGTGTACAGGTCACGTGAGGTGACGTGGCGAGGGACCCAAACGCAAATAAACAAAGTCTAGGGGTTGTTTTGCAAATATTACAACATATTTAAACTACAGACGAAAGTTTATAAGCTAAATATTAAATACAAAAATGCGCGAGGGTGAGGATGTAAAATACCCTCGGCGCGCGATCCAACGGCGATGAAGAGGCCACTTGACACGTGGCACGATCTGGACGGCCGATGACGCTTCACGTGCGGACGTCTGAGATCAGATCTCAGCTACGATCTGACGGTGGATGGGCGCGATGATCTGACGATCCACGTTATATCTGGAGGGGCCTCCTCGATCGAACGGCGGCGACGGCGACTGGAAGAACGCGGCGGAGCCCCGGCTGGGCGAGATTCCTCGAGCTCCTCCGGCCGACTCCGGTGGCGTTTGAGCTTCAAACTCGGGCTGCGGCCTCCTCAGGCCCTCCTCTAGGCTCTGGAGTCGTCAAAAGACCACGGCGGAGGCCGTGGTGCTCGCGGGGTCCGGGCGGAGCTGTACAGCTTCGTTGGGCTCCGGCGAGCTCAAAACTCGAGCTCCAGACGTTGTGCTTCGGCGTTGACCTGCAAAAATGGTCAAAGGGTCCAGGGTAAACTGCCTGGACCCTTGGATGGTAGCGGGAAGGCGTGGAACGAGATGGGGATGCACGGCCGGAGGTGCACTCCGGCCGAGGTGCTTGATCGAGCGATTTAGTCGATGGAGCTTCTATTTTTTTGGGGGTTTTCGAAGATTAAGCTAACAGGAATAAGATGCGAGAAAGAAATAAGCGGGATGATGCCCTCGATGGCCTGAGCCAGAGGAAGAAGTTTACCTCGACGCCGGCGGTTGGCGGAGGTGCTGGAGTCGTCCTCGACCTCGGACGCCCTGGCGGAGAGGCTCGCGGCGAAGCTGTCACCTCCGGCGAGGCCTGGAGCACAAGAGAGGCGAAGAGGGGTGGACCAAGGGGACTCAACCGAGGGGAGGAAGTGAGGGGGTCATATTTGAAGAGAAGCGAGGACGTGACTTCGAGGAGGTGTCACGGGTGGAGGAAGAAGATCTGGGTGGATCTGATGGAGCGGCGATGGAGATGGATCGAAGGGGCACAACTTCCATGAAGGAAGCGGTGGCAGAGGATGAGCGGCGCGACCTAGGAAAGTCCACCAAGGTGGGCCAAAAAACCAGGCGCCCGAGCTACAGTACCCGAAGGACGGACTGTTGACCCGCCTGGTCAACAGTCGGGGGCTCCTGGTTGGTCCACGTGGACCAACCAGGGAAAAGATAAAACGAAATCTTTATTAATTCATAAAAAAATAGAAATAGGCTGAATTAAATTATGGTTATAAAATAAAAAATGTTTAATTTTTTATGTAGTATTTTATTCTGATTTTTATTTATTTTTATGAATTATGTTTTTACAAGTTGCTTTTATACCCTTATATAGGTATATTGTCTACATATTTTAGTATTTTATTTTTGTTTTGTGTATTTTATTTTTATTATTTTTGTTTATCATTTTATGAAATTACGAAATACTTATATACACACAAATATATTTTTATTTTAATTTTCTGATATATTTTATATATTTAATAAAATACAAGTATGTTTTGTATAGGTATATGTATAGGTAGTATACCTATGTACCTTTTATACAAGTATTTTTATTTTGTGATTTCTTTGCATTTTTATTCTGATTTTAATGTACCTATATATTATAAGTAATATTTACAACAATATAAAATTATAAAAATGAATAAATAATGAATAAAGAATAAGTTGAATATTTTAATCTGTACAAGGTACAATGCGGGTTCAAAACTCAACTTTCAGACCGTAGCTCCGCCAAATGCGAAACCACCATCATTGGATAGATTATTTTATTCTATATACAATTAAAGGTGAGTAGGCTGCATTTGGAGTTTTTATTGGTGAGATACAGGTCTGGGAAGTTGGGATTTTGGATTTTTATTCAGACCATATCTTTTTGTCTGTGCATTATTTTTCTGTGAAATCAATTTTGTATTTTTCTTTATTAAATTATCTACAACTTTTATGTACAAAGTTTCTTTATTTGATGTACAAAAAGTGGAATCAAAAATAGGTCCCAAAATGAATAAAGGATGAATAGATTGTATAGGTATTTACACTGTAGTTCTGACCTTATCTCCCCCTACTTTATTCCTTGTCGACCTGTTCATCAAGATGCCTAGGTCTCGGGGGTTTTGGGTCATAAAATATTTACAATATTTTATTCTTTTTCTTTTCTTTATTTATTCTATAATTTTGGCCTTAATTACAGTGATTTATACACAATCTGAATGCACATGCATGGATGCTAAGATGCTTGTTTTAATGCTATTTACAGGCATTTGCTAGGGTTTTTGGTGCCAAAATGATAGAATAAAGATGATGAAATGTGGATTCATCATCCCCCTATACTTTACCTTTGCTAGTCCCTAGCAAACACTTATGCAATAAGTGCAAAAAGAGAAAAGAAAGAAAAGAAAAAGAAGAAGATTAGATTAAGTTTAATTATCGAACTCGTCTTCGCAAAATCAAAGTTTGGAGCTTAAGTCGGACCTTTGGAAATTTTAGTGCGGTCGGAACCTTAATGAGAACTAAATTTGAAATCCAACAGTCCTTGAGTATCCCAAAACTCTGTCCAAGTCTCCTCAATAGCCAGGTCAGAAATACTTCAACTCATACGCAAACTCTTACGACTATGAGTCTGACTTGTACAGTGTAAGTGATATGTAACTCACCACCTCAGGAGTAGCAAAGAAACAACCTCCTCCAACCTGGTAACTCTAATCCCTCAGTCTAGCAACTCTTTCCTCGAGAAGCGGGGTATTCCCTTCTAAGTTCAAGTGCAACCGGCTCAAGAAGAGGGGGAAGAAGTATAGACTTTTGGAAGCTCAGCCAGTGTAGCTGAGTCTCCCGCTGCAAGCTTCATGAGATGTAACATGGATACCATAAGCTTTTGCTTTATTTGACTATATACATACTCCGGTGGGATTATTAAATTTTCAATCCGACCCACCACTTTTTTTGGAGTTCTTTTTGCATTTTTTTTTTCAATTGCATCTGTACAACATATCTACATGAGCAGCATATACAAGAAATTTTCCTCTTGAGCCAGTAGACTATCCCTCTTTTGAAGCTTTATTGCAACCCACGGCTTCTGTCTTTAGCCTTCATCACCACTAGACCAAGTTGAGGTGCACTTCCTTCACTATAAGAAGAAGAGAGGTTCCGCCTAGAAGTACTACCCTCATATGCTACCCCAAGCCAAAGGAAACTGCCTCCTCACCACCTCATCCGTGGAGAGCTATGTGAAAGGTGCAGGTGTCCAAGTTAGGTCATTATCAACAAGAGTCGTGCGTGTGCTCCGAAATACTCTATTTAGGCAGTCAAGAATCCATTGAACCAAGTCCCATGATCCTCAAAGAATTAAGTCAACTAGACCTGAAGTACCTCAAACCCAGTTCCTATAAGGTTCCTGTTATTATGTAGATTTTAAGGTCCAATCAAGCTCCAATCTCCGGATTTTACTTAGACTTGTTCAACTATCAAACTCAATCCCAAAAATGCGCATGCCATGCAATGATATGCAGAAAATATTTTTGTGATGCAATTTTCAAAGATTTTGAACTTTTTATGGATTTTTAAAAACATGATGATGATGCATATGTAGATGCAATTTTTTGTATTTTTCAAAAAGATTTTTCAAATGTTTTTGGATTTTAATTTTGCAAATGTTTTTGGGAATTTTTGAAACAAAAAGATTTTGGCTAAAAACTAGGTGAAAATATGTACACGGGAGTGCTTCTTATATATACAAGAAGTGGATTTTAAGAATTTACAGGGTAAGTGATCAATTTTATACATCTATATATAGTTAGTGGATTTTGGTGTGATGTTAGTATTCCTCAAACTTATTTGACACAAGGTTTTTCAAACAATTTTTGAAGACTATAGTCCAAAATAATTTTTACAAACATTTTTACAAACATGTACACTCATTTGAAAATCATTTTGCAATCGGTTTTCAGAACAGTATATATAGGTTTTTCAAATATTTTTGCAACCATTTTTCAAACCATTTGCAAATCATTTTTCAAACATTTTATTTCACACAAAGAACATAAATTTTACAAACCACACAGGTTGAAAACACGAAACAAAATATTTTCAAAATAGTTTTCAATAGATGTTCACAAAGATTTTCAAACTATTTTTCAAACATTTTGCAAAAAACATTTTCACCTGATTTATTAATCAGTAAATAGAAAGTGAGGAATAACCACATCTTTTTATTAAGAATTTTTAATGAATTTTAAAGAATTATTAGCCATGTTATTAGGAAAATACGAAAGTACGAGTTATGGCTAAAGTATATACGTAGTATATACGACCCCCCTATACTTAGCTTGAGCTATGTCCTCATAGATCGGAGAGAAAAGAGAAGACATAACTCGTACTAAGTATAGACAAGTCTAAAGAATAAATGAATCAATGAGAAGTTGACCGTCCCCCCTATACTTAGGATCAAATAATCCTAAGTATAGCAGACTGTACACAACGCAGGGAGGGTCAAGGGTGGGAATGAACAGATCGTACTCAGATTGTCTCCCCCTATACTTAGGGTAAGATATCCCTAAGTATAGACAAGAAGAGGAGACAATGGAGAGGATCGAAAAGAATAGAAGAACTCGGGGTGCACACCCCCCTATACTTAGGACAAAGTACGTCCTCAGTATGGAAAACTGTCTACAAGGGCGGCACCTTTTTGATAGATAAAGAAGATAGAAAAGGAAAAGAAGAAAAGAAGAAAATAAGAAAATAAATCAAAGTGATATTAACAGATGGATCTGTACAGTGGAATGTAGAATTGATTACCATGTATGAGATGTAGATGATGAGAGTCAAAGGACACATCTCATACCAGAATAATGGGGGCAACGTCCATGGTCGGCGGATCATGATCAAGATATAGTTTCAAGCGTTGACCATTGACGCGGAAGGTAGAAGAAGATGACGGTTCGGATATATCAATACTGCCATTGTCATGTACCTTCCTGACCACATACGGGCCTTTCCACTTGCTCTGCAACTTCCCTGGGAATAATTTCAGCCTAGAATCAAACAACCATACTTTCTGATCTGGCTCAAACTGTTTATGGCTGATATGCGCATCGTGCCATGTCTTCACTTTTTCTTTGTACTGTAGGCTGTTCGAAAAGGCTGTGTCTCTTAGTTCCTCCAGGGCTGCCAATTCTGCTCGTCTCTGATCTCCTATACTCTCGGGATCTAAGAGTAACTCAGTAACTGCCCAGAAAGATTTGTGCTTGATCTCCACTGGCAAATGGCACGGCTTGCCATAGACGAGACGAAAGGGAGATGTCCCCAATGGATTTTTGAAAGAAGTCCGATAGGCCCATAGGACCGAGTCCAAAAGCTGAGACCAATCCTTTCGGTCTGGGCGGACAACTTTCTGCAAGATAGTCTTTATCTCCCGATTCGATACTTCAGCAAGACCATTAGTCTGAGGGTGATAAGGAGTTGCAACCCGATGGTCAATACCGAACTCGTCAGCAAGGGCCCTAACTTTGTCATTGATGAAATGAGACCCCCCGTCAGAAATCAAAACTCTAGGTACCCCGAACCGTGAAATGATATTTTTCCTCAAGAATTTGCAAACGGTTTTAGCATCTGCGGCTCGGGCGGGGATGGCCTCAACCCATCGGCTGACATAGTCTACAGCGAGCAAAATATGCTCGAATCCCTGACTCTTAGGAAATGGGCCCATGAAATCAATCCCCCATGCATCAAAAACCTCACAGAAGTGAATGGGTTGCATGGGCATCATGTCTCTCTGTCCGCAGGTTCCCATCTTCTGACAGTCAGTACATCTCTTCACGAACTCATCAGAAGCCTTGAAGAGAGTAGGCCACCATAGGCCGGATTGAAGCACCTTCTGTGCTGTCCTTTTTCCAGAATGATGTCCTCCTGCCTCAAGCTTGTGGCAGTATGTGAGGACGCTATGCTGCTCTTCTTGAGGAATGCACCTCCTCCAGATACTATCCCCTCCTTCATGATAAAGGACGGGGTCCTCCCAATGGTAAAACTTGGCCTTAGCTAGGAAGGTCTCAAGTTTCTGCCTGGGCCAACCCTGAGGGACTGTCTTGACAACAAGATAGTTTACAAAGTCGGCATACCATGGGAGTGAGGTGATAGCTAAGATCGCCTCATCTGGAAATGTCTCTGAGATAGGTGCGCTGGGCTCAGATTCCTCAAGATTCTCCAACCTGGAGAGATGATCCGCCACCACATTCTTGACTCCAGGCTTGTCCTTAATGTCAATATCAAATTCCTGGAGTAGAAGGATCCATCTGGTGAGACGTGCTTTGGCATCCTTCTTATCCATTAAATACCGGATGGCGGTATGATCGGTGTAAATGGTCACTCTAGATCCGAGAATATATGATCTATACTTATCAAGAGCGAAGACTACGGCCAGCATCTCTTTTTCAGTCACAGTGTAATTCCTTTGAGCGGCATCTAAGGTTCGGCTGGCGTAGTGAATGGCAAACGGTAATCCATCCCTCCTCTGTCCAAGCACAGCCCCAACGGCAAAATCTGAAGCATCCGTCATGATCTCGAATGGGAGAGACCAATCGGGTGGCTGAAGGACAGGAGCTGAAACAACCATATTTTTGAGAGTCTCAAATGATTCAAGACACTTATCATTAATAATAAACTCGGTGTCTTTGGTCAGTAAGTCAGTGAGCGGTCGGGCAATTCGGCTGAAGTTCTGAATGAACCGTCGGTAGAAACCGACATGCCCCAGAAAAGACCGTAACTGACGCAAATTGGACGGCGGATTGAGTTTTCTGATGATGTCCACCTTAGCCGGATCGACCTCCATGCCCCTGTTGGAGACGATATGACCAAGGACCGTCCCTTGAGTCATCATGAAATGACTCTTCTCCCAGGATAAGACTAGATTGACCTCTATGCAGCGCTTCAGCACACGGTCTAGGCAGTCAAGACAAGCGTCGAACCCGTCGCCATAGACCGAGAAGTCATCCATGAAGACCTCTAAACAGTCACCCACCATGTCCAAGAAGATGGACAACATGCACCTTTGGAATGTCGCCGGAGCGTTACATAGACCAAAGGGCATCCGTCTGAAAGCATACGTCCCAAACGGACAGGTGAATGTCGTTTTTTCCTAGTCTTCGGGCGCAATGGCCACTTGATTGTATCCAGAGTACCCATCAAGAAAACAATAATGGCTCTTCCCAGCTAACCGCTCGATAATCTGATCAATAAATGGTAGCGGGAAGTGATCCTTCTTGGTGGCCTCATTCAATCGTCTGTAGTCCACACAGACCCTCCAAGAAGTTGGTACTCTGGTAGCGATCTCCTCTCCAGACTCATTGACAACTGTAGTGGTACCCGTCTTCTTGGGTACCACATGTAAAGGACTTACCCATTTAGAGTCGGAGATGGGATAGATGAAATCAGCGCTCCACCACTTCGAAATTTCTTTCATGACGACCTCTCGAAGGTTCGGGTTCAGCCGTCGCTGGAACTCACGCGATGGCTTGGCGTCATCCTCGAGATAGATGTGGTGGGAGCACAGCTTCGGGCTCAGCCCCTTGAGATCAGCTATATTCCAACCGATTGCCTTGCGGTTTCTTTCAAGAACCTCCATCAGACGAGATTCTTGTTCTCCAGTCAAATCTGCTGAGATAATGACTGGGTACATTTCTGGCTCTCCAGCAAGGAATCTGTACTTCATAGACTGCGGCAGAGGTTTCCTTTCCGGACAACTGGGAGGTGGCAGATCTGGCTTCTGATATGACTGTGTAAAGGCTACCAGGTCTGCATGGGAGAACTCTCGCTCTATATGAATTTCTGACGAAGGGCGGCCTGATGGATCATCAATAAACTGCACTGGCTCGCACTCTGTCATGGCTGTCGGCTCTGAAGGAATCAGACAAGGCAAATAATCATCAAAGTCATCCCAGTCAATGTCTGAATCCGAGGGATCAGAAGAAGATGAGCAAGAATGAAACTCATCTGCACCACTCATCACAACACTGTCAGCTTCAGATGTATCCTCCTCCAGGGATGTGCTCTCCCGGCTCTCGACTGCCATGAGCTTGAGATACAGTGAATCTGTAGGCAAGGCGAGGGTCGGTGCTACAGGATCTTTCCAGTTGGATTCATCATCAGTCATCTCGAAATCACAAACCTGGTGGATGTCTAGCTCCTTCTCTGTCATCTGCTCTGCTTCGCTGGACTGTTCTGAGCATTCTGCTTCTCTGGCTCTGATCTCTTCGATCGTCTCTATTTGTATGGTTTCGCCCTCTACGCGAAAGCATACCTTCCCACTATCATGGTCGGTCACCGCCTTGGCTGTGGCCAAGAATGGACGTCCGAGAATGATGGGGGCATCAGTTACCGCTTCAGGGATCTCCATGTCCAACACAACGAAGTCCACGGGGAATTTCAGGCCCTGAATGGTAACGACCACGTCTTTCAATAACCCCTTCGGCCTCTTAATCGACCTATCAGCAAACTGAAGGACGGTTCTGCTTCGAAGAAGAGGGCCAAACTCAAACTGCTTGAGTAAGGCTGCCGGAAGGAGGTTAATCGAAGAGCCGCTGTCTAATAGAGTACGATCAAACTGCTGCTCTTGAATCTCGCATCTGACATAAGGAGCTCCTGCGTCTGGTCGCTTGGCTGGCAATGTGTTCTGAATGGCGCAGCAAGTGTTATGCGTGAGCATATGGATTTGATCTCTGTGCCTCTTCCTTCTTCGGACAGTAGTTGTTTCTTTCAGATTCTTCTTGAAGAAGGGAATATGCTCAAACGCTTCTCGTAGAGTCAGCTGAATATGAAATCTGTCAATCATCTCGTTGCCGAACTCTAACTGTTGGTTCTTTTTGGGATTTTCTTTTCTATTCCCCTTCGCTCGGCGGAGTGCCTCAGGGAAGGGGATGGTAGGGGCCTCCTCAGATGGAGGACTAGGAATCGGTTCCTGTGCCTGTGAAGATGGAGAATCCATACAACAATCATCATTCAACACATATGGATCCGCAATTTGAACAGAAACCTTTCCTTTATTTATATTTTTGTTGTTTTTGTTTCTCTTCCCACAATCTCTAGATACAAAATGTGGTGAAGTCACAGAAGTCGGCTCAACAAAAGTAGATGTGGTGGCCTCAGCACCACCACTAGCACCTGTCTTCGCGGCATCAGCACCGCTGTCTTCATCTGGTGTCTCGGCGGCATCAGCACCGTCGTCCTGAACTCCATCATTGGTGGCATCAGCACCACCGTCTTCAACATCATCATCAGCGGCCTCAGTACCGCTCCTCTGCTCTTCTGGCGCTCCTGGTTCTGCATCTGGCTGTCGCTCAGAAGAGGCGCCGCCGGCTGGCATCCTACCGCTCCTAGTAGTAACAAAATCAGCATCATAATAGGAATAAGATATGTCATTCAGATCATCACTAGGAGAGGTGTACTCTGTGAACTCTACCTGCTCAGATTTTCTTTTTAGGTTATTAGGATTGGGTTCGATCTGAGCGGGTATGGCGGCCTTGCCTTTGATAATATCCCGCATCTCCTGCCGGAACTCATCCATTTCTTGCCTGAAAGCTGCTCGCTGTTCAGATAGCAAGCGGGCAAGATCGTCAAGGGCTGGGTTCTCATAGGCTGGACCCTGAGAACCGGATGTCTGTCCCTGCTGGACATGGGGCTGCTGCTGCTGGTATTGCTGGTGATACTGGGGGGGAGGCTGGGCATAAGAATGCTGAGGCGGCTGACGCTGCCTCCACTGCTGTCCCTGATAGGCGGGACGAGGACCACTGTGGTACTGCTGGGGCTGCTGGTGTTGTTGTTGTGGCTGGCCGCTCTGCTGTCCTTGAGTAGGAGAATGCTGTTGGGATGTGGATCCACCATTACCCCAACGGAATCCGGGGTGATCCCTGCGAATTGCAGGCTGAGGGTATCGGTCATACCATATCCCGTTGACTTCCATCAACGGTTCCTGCTCAAAGGAGGGTGGAGGAAGAACTGCCAGTGGCTGCTCCGGCTGATAAACCACCATCTGAGTCTCCTGAGATGGCGGTTGCTCTGGATGGTACTGCAACAATGGAACCGGCTCCGCCTGGATATGGTTCACCTGGCGGTATGAGGTGGAGACCTGGTTGGGATTGTTGCTGCTGGAAGCAACCTGTGACCTGGGAGGCTGTTGTGAATGGGCCTGTGCCTCCTGAATACAGAGAATCTGAGTTTTTAGGTCACTCATTGTCTTGGCGATCTGGTCCATCTGGGCCATGCCTTGGTTTTGCTTCTTTTCAAGGATCTCCATGCGGTCCAGCTTCTCACTGATGATCCCCATGTCGGCTGCTGCTGATTCGGCTTGGGCTACGGCTACCGACGATGTATTGGGACCGGCATCGATGCGAGCGATCCTATGAAATGATCCGCCTCCTTGTGGTGGCTTTTGTTGGGTGTAGACACGGGCCTGAGTCATCACTGTAGAATTTTCTGCCATGCCCTCGTAGATAGCCCAGACGTCGTCTTCACCCTTTGAAAAGTATGATCCACCGCAAGAGGCATTGACAAGCCCCTGCAGCTCCGGTGTCAGCCCACAGAAGAAGCTCTGAACCAAATTGGGCTTGGATATATCATGATGTGGACACCGGTCGATGAGCTCTCTGAATCGATCCCAAGCTTCATGAAATTGTTCATTTGGGATCATGACAAAATTGCTAATCATAGCTCTAGCTGCATTGGTCCGGCCGAGAGGATAGTATTTCTTCAGAAATGCGGTCCGGAGATCTGTCCAAGTGTCGACGAACTGCCCAAGATGCTTGAGCCAATATGCGGCTCTATCAACCAAAGAGAATGGAAAGGCAATCATCTTGATTGTGTCCTCGGTTATCAACCGATCATGGATGGTGCTGCATATCATTTCGAACTCTTGGAGATGGAGGTGCGGCTCTTCGGTCGGCAACCCATGGAACTTGGGTAGCATCTGAATTGTGTTGTGCCGAAGCTCGAAGTCTCCGTGGATTGGCGGGAGTCTGATCCACCGGTGAGTGAGGGATGAAGCTGGGTTGTGCAGCTCCCTCATGATGGTCTGTGGCGGTCGCTCACCGTCTGGGTCGGCTCCTCCGCATCGGGTCCTCCTCCTTCTCCGCCGCCACCGCCCCCAGGTCGGTTTTCTCTCATCTGAGCAATTTCCCTCATAAGGTCACCCATGAATGTGCCTTGGTCACGAATCTGTCTCTGCATAGTCTCCAGGGATGCTAACAAGGAATTGTTGATGGCTGCTTGATCAAATAGGAACGGAGGGTGCTCATCTGCAGGCTCGCCTCTGTCCGACATGACTGGATCTTCTGTAAAAGCAAAAGAGGCCATTTCAGGTGCTGTAGAATGGGCCGAACTCTGGGATGCACTGAATTCTGACACAATTGGACTGAGGGAAGGAGAATGGGAATGGTGGTCGAGGGGGAACAGGGTGGATGTAAACTCAGGCTCGGAGAGCGGACTCTCCGAGGTATTCCTAGATGAATAGGGAGGAGTGCGGGATAGCGGTGCCGACAGGGTCGGCCTAAGAGATCTCCGTCCCATCATCTTGATTATTGAGAAGAGTGGGGATAATGCAAGAGAAGAAGAAGATGAGATGCAACAAAATTTTGCACAATTGTGCGGTGTTTTTGATCTTGACCTAAATAAATCTAGCAATCAAACACAAAGCAGGGGTAAGTTCACCAACTCAACTCGTGAAGCCGTGAAGGTTCGGCTTTTTATCTTGTCAGTTTTAGCTTGTTTTTCAGGTATTTATCTTTTCACGAGTCCTTAGAACGCTACGCCTATAGGAGAGAGAGTACTGCCGGAAAAGTATCCCGTACTTGTCCTCCTCCTGTGTAACCTGTAGCTTGTGCAGTTGAGGTCCTTGTAACCCTTCCTGGATCCCTACTCAGCCAAAGAATAAGAGAGGAAGCCAATAGGCGAAACCAATACTTCGGATCTCGCTCGCAACGGAATCACCCGTGAGCGTGCAAGAACCTACTCGGACGCAGCCGGTGAGACAGACACCCCCGTGAAGGCGTGGCCTATGCTCGATACTTCGGACGAGGTCGATGCTCACACAATAGTGAGTCACCAATGGTGACCAAGCCCTACTCGACTACGTACGATAGAAGCGCCAGTACTTCGGTAATCCAGGCGATACACAAGGCAGCCACAAGCTGGGGTTTTTGGCTCTAATCCTTACGAAGCGCTCACCTCACTTGGAAGGAGACCTTCCCATGCAACCTGAATACAAGTGAGGGTGTTACTCTCCCCAAGCAATGAATCCAATTACTTTTTTTTATTTCGGTCAAGTTTTCTTAGCAGTCCCTTTTTTAATTTTTTTGGTGTTATCGCTTCTTTTGAGTAGATTCAAACAAGCGCCTAACGTTTTTGTATTTTCTTTATCCTACTTTGTTCCAAAAACAGAGGGAGAAAAGAGTCGGAAAAGCCGTGCAAGTCGACACAAAGATGAGATCTCACCTTTGTGCCTAAATGATGCGTGCAAAGTAAGAAGACTTACAGTGAATCCCAGCTCTCTCCATGCGGGATGCAAAGCAGAAATTTATAAACCTAAACTACATGCCGATATGCACACGGAAATCGTCCTAGATTAGGCAACTGCTAGCGTGAAGAACCACACGTTAATTATCAACTCCCAATCCGAGTGTCCGGTCTTGGCTCACCCCTCCTCTTCTCGACACACTCGAGTTCAGGAGTAGCGCTTGATGGGGCTCGCTCACGGCGCGTGGATCAAAAGTGGATAACCAACTGCTTAATTAGTCTAAGTCCAAAACGTATCTATAGGAACATGCAAAGATTATTAGGTGTTTGGACCTATTCTACTCGAGTCAAGCAGGACCTAGATCTAGGAGCTCAATCCACAAAAGAAAATGAAAAATAAACACAAAACCGGAAAATGACAGGCGGTCAAAACACGATAAAAACCGCGGTGAGCCCCCGGGTGAACAAACACCCGGAAATTAGGCCCGAATGTTCAAGTCCAAAGTACCTGTATTATTACAATTTAAATGAATCACTCTCTCACAAAATAAAAGAAAAGCTAATCTAAGCACTCTCTCTCTAGCTCTCCTTGCTCTCTCCTGCCGGCTAGGCTAAGAAATAGCCGGCTCCGCGTCCCAAGGTTGCGTCGAATCGCCTAGGCGGTCCGCCTCGCTCCGCGGTCCCCTCGCAAGAAGACAAGACAAGAGATGGTCAGATAGCTCAACAAGATATATCAAAAATATGAGAGATGAAAAATGCTGCTATGGTAACAATCACACAAACAGACAAAAAGTGAACTACGAGCTGTTGCTCCCCGGCAACGGCGCCATTTGATTTAGCCGAAATCGAGTGCGGTCGTATTGACTCACAAGGCGAGTCAACAGTCGGGTGTATTGACCACACCAAATAATGACTAAATCAACAAATAACCCACAAGCAAATCAAGCAATGAAAAACAGGTGTGAGTTAAGATTTATTTTTAACTCTGCACAAAAGATGTAAAGGGCAAGTATGCAGAGAGTTCGAACACAGGGAGCAAACAGTGTAGCTCAAGCAAGTGAATGCACAAGTGAGTGAGTGTGTGATGTGTCTACACTAAGCAATCAAACAAAGAAATGTTTTTGTGGGTTTTTAATTTCTTAATTTTTTTTATTTAATTTTTAATTTTGTATTTTGATTTTTGATTTTCTGATTTTTATATTTTATATTTTATATATTTTTTTTTTCAAATATTGGAAAACAAGGGGATATAATACAAGGCAAGGTAGAATATTAATAAAAATGCACAAAAATGCTCCAAAATTCAGAAAATAAATGTTTTTGGTATTTTTAAGGTTTTTTACTGTTTTTATGATTTTTGGGGCTTTTTCCAGATGTTTTTGATATTTTTAAAGATTAAAATAAAGCAAAACAGTGGAAATCAGGCTGGCTGCGACAAAAATGCAATTTAAAAATACCAACTAGTAGCAAAAATGTTTCACACTATTTTTCAAATGAAAGTAACAAAATAAGGAAGAAACAGAAGCTGAGTTTGTAATTTTTGGGTTTTTCTACTATTTTCTATATTTTTTTTAAGTTTTTGAGTGTTTTTATATTTTTAGTGTTTTTTCTTTTGAAATTTTTAGTGATTTTTGGACTGACACTAAAATAGGATAAAATAGACACTAGGTAATTTTTTTTGGAATTTTTAGAAGTGTTTTGATATTTTTTTGGTATTTTCTAAGGTAGACAGTGCACAAAATGAGAGTTTTTGATTTTTAATAAATATAAAACTAAAATGAAATCAAGAACTAAATAGGTGGCGTGAAAGTATAGGTGCACAGGAGCTTAAGCCTAATTTTTGTGGGATTTTTGGAGTTAAAATGATATTTTAATTAATTAGAACAAGGCTCCAATCATCAAACAGTGCTGGCAAGGGCATACATGCAAATAGTAAAACATCCAGGGGCTTGTACGCAATTTTTCCACAAAATTTTACATTGAAACTTGCATTTCACGGATTAAACATTAATATCCAAACCCGCAAGGGTAGATGTGCAACTTACCCACCAGGGCGCGTGACTTGCACGCGCCTGGGAGGGGTATTTTTGCAATATTACAAAGCTCAGGGGGTTCGATGCAAATTCTCCAAAAGATTACTACTTGACATACATGTTCATGGGACTTAAACGAAATACACAAACAACCGAGGGTACCCTTGCAAAATGCCCACCCCCTCACGTGTACAGGTCACGTGAGGTGACGTGGCGAGGGACCCAAACGCAAATAAACAAAGTCTAGGGGTTGTTTTGCAAATATTACAACATATTTAAACTACAGACGAAAGTTTATAAGCTAAATATTAAATACAAAAATGCGCGAGGGTGAGGATGTAAAATACCCTCGGCGCGCGATCCAACGCGATGAAGAGGCCACTTGACACGTGGCACGATCTGGACGGCCGATGACGCTTCACATGCGGACGTCTGAGATCAGATCTCAGCTACGATCTGACGGTGGATGGGCGCGATGATCTGACGATCCACGTTATATCTGGAGGGGCCTCCTCGATCGAACGGCGGCGACGGCGACTGGAAGAACGCGGCGGAGCCCCGGCTGGGCGAGATTCCTCGAGCTCCTCCGGCCGACTCCGGTGGCGTTTGAGCTTCAAACTCGGGCTGCGGCCTCCTCAGGCCCTCCTCTAGGCTCTGGAGTCGTCAAAAGACCACGGCGGAGGCCGTGGTGCTCGCGGGGTCCGGGCGGAGCTGTACAGCTTCGTTGGGCTCCGGCGAGCTCAAAACTCGAGCTCCAGACGTTGTGCTTCGGCGTTGACCTGCAAAAATGGTCAAAGGGTCCAGGGTAAACTGCCTGGACCCTTGGATGGTAGCGGGAAGGCGTGGAACGAGATGGGGATGCACGGCCGGAGGTGCACTCCGGCCGAGGTGCTTGATCGAGCGATTTAGTCGATGGAGCTTCTATTTTTTTGGGGGTTTTCGAAGATTAAGCTAACAGGAATAAGATGCGAGAAAGAAATAAGCGGGATGATGCCCTCGATGGCCTGAGCCAGAGGAAGAAGTTTACCTCGACGCCGGCGGTTGGCGGAGGTGCTGGAGTCGTCCTCGACCTCGGACGCCCTGTCGGAGAGGCTCGCGGCGAAGCTGTCACCTCCGGCGAGGCCTGGAGCACAAGAGAGGCGAAGAGGGGTGGACCAAGGGGACTCAACCGAGGGGAGGAAGTGAGGGGGTCATATTTGAAGAGAAGCGAGGACGTGACTTCGAGGAGGTGTCACGGGTGGAGGAAGAAGATCTGGGTGGATCTGATGGAGCGGCGATGGAGATGGATCGAAGGGGCACAACTTCCATGAAGGAAGCGGTGGCAGAGGATGAGCGGCGCGACCTAGGAAAGTCCACCAAGGTGGGCCAAAAAACCAGGCGCCCGAGCTACAGTACCCGAAGGACGGACTGTTGACCCGCCTGGTCAACAGTCGGGGGCTCCTGGTTGGTCCACGTGGACCAACCAGGGAAAAGATAAAACGAAATCTTTATTAATTCATAAAAAAATAGAAATAGGCTGAATTAAATTATGGTTATAAAATAAAAAATGTTTAATTTTTTATGTAGTATTTTATTCTGATTTTTATTTATTTTTATGAATTATGTTTTTACAAGTTGCTTTTATACCCTTATATAGGTATATTGTCTACATATTTTTAGTATTTTATTTTTGTTTTGTGTATTTTATTTTTATTATTTTTGTTTATCATTTTATGAAATTACGAAATACTTATATACACACAAATATATTTTTATTTTAATTTTCTGATATATTTTATATATTTAATAAAATACAAGTATGTTTTGTATAGGTATATGTATAGGTAGTATACCTATGTACCTTTTATACAAGTATTTTTATTTTGTGATTTCTTTGCATTTTTATTCTGATTTTAATGTACCTATATATTATAAGTAATATTTACAACAATATAAAATTATAAAAATGAATAAATAATGAATAAAGAATAAGTTGAATATTTTAATCTGTACAAGGTACAATGCGGGTTCAAAACTCAACTTTCAGACCGTAGCTCCGCCAAATGCGAAACCACCATCATTGGATAGATTATTTTATTCTATATACAATTAAAGGTGAGTAGGCTGCATTTGGAGTTTTTATTGGTGAGATACAGGTCTGGGAAGTTGGGATTTTGGATTTTTATTCAGACCATATCTTTTTGTCTGTGCATTATTTTTCTGTGAAATCAATTTTGTATTTTTCTTTATTAAATTATCTACAACTTTTATGTACAAAGTTTCTTTATTTGATGTACAAAAAGTGGAATCAAAAATAGGTCCCAAAATGAATAAAGGATGAATAGATTGTATAGGTATTTACACTGTAGTTCTGACCTTATCTCCCCCTACTTTATTCCTTGTCGACCTGTTCATCAAGATGCCTAGGTCTCGGGGGTTTTGGGTCATAAAATATTTACAATATTTTATTCTTTTTCTTTTCTTTATTTATTCTATAATTTTGGCCTTAATTACAGTGATTTATACACAATCTGAATGCACATGCATGGATGCTAAGATGCTTGTTTTAATGCTATTTACAGGCATTTGCTAGGGTTTTTGGTGCCAAAATGATAGAATAAAGATGATGAAATGTGGATTCATCATCCCCCTATACTTTACCTTTGCTAGTCCCTAGCAAACACTTATGCAATAAGTGCAAAAAGAGAAAAGAAAGAAAAGAAAAAGAAGAAGATTAGATTAAGTTTAATTATCGAACTCGTCTTCGCAAAATCAAAGTTTGGAGCTTAAGTCGGACCTTTGGAAATTTTAGTGCGGTCGGAACCTTAATGAGAACTAAATTTGAAATCCAACAGTCCTTGAGTATCCCA